>JAHLJT010009419.1:20739864-20809247 GCA_031308135.1 Acheta domesticus | reverse complement strand
GCGGAGATCAGGGCGGAGGAGGACGAGAGCGAGGAGGAGGGCGAGGGCGGGGCCGGGAGATCAGGGCGGAGATGGGAGGACGAGAGGCGAGGCTGATGGGCGGAGGGACGAGGAGCGGAGATCACGGGCGGAGGGAAGGACGTAGAGCCGATGCCTGGAGGGCGATGGGCGAGGGCGAGGAATCAGGGCGGATGGGGAGGAACGAGAGCGAGGCTGAGGGCGAGGGCGAGGGCGGAGATCAGGGCGGAGGGAGGACGAGAGGCAAGGCTGAGGGCGAGGGCGAGGCGGAGATCAGGCGGAGGGAGGACGAGAGCGAGGCTGAGGCCGAGGGCGAAGGCGGAGAATCAGGGCGGATGGGAGGACGAGAGCGAGGCTGAGGGCGAGGGCGAGGGCGGAAGATCAGGGCGGAGGGAGGACGAGAGCGAGGCTGAGGGCGAGGGCGAGGCGGAAATCAGGGCGGAGGGAGGACGAGAGCGAGGCTGAGGGCGAGGGCGAGGCGGAGATCAGGGCGGGGAGGGAGACGATGAGCGAGGCTTAGGGGGAGGGCGAGGCGGGAGATCAGGGCGGTAGGGAGGACGAGAGCGAGGCTGAGGGCGAGGGCGAAGCGGAGATCAGGGCGGAGGGAGGACGAGAGCGAGGCTGAGGGCGAGGGCGAAGCGGAGATCAGGGCGGAGGGAGGACGAGAGCGAGGCTGAGGGCGAGGGCGAAGCGGAGATCAGGGCGGAGGGAGGACGAGAGCGAGGCTGAGGGCGAGGGCAGCAGCGGAGATCAGGGCGGAGGGAGGACGAGAGCGAGGCTGAGGGCGAGGGCGAAGGGAGAGCAGGGCGGAGGGAGGACGAGAGCGAGGCTGAGGGCGAGGGCGAGGCGGAGATAAGGGCGGAGGGAGGACGAGAGCGAGGCTGAGGGCGAGAGGCGAAGCGGAGATCAGGGCGGAGGGAGGACGACGAGCGAGGCTGAGGGCGAGGCGAGGCGGAGATCAGGGCGGACAGGAGGACGAGAGCGAGGCTGAGGGCGAGGGCGAAGCGAAGATCAGGGCGGAGGGAGGACGAGAGCGAGGCTGAGGGCGAGGGCGAAGCGGAGATCAGGGCGGAGGGAGGACGAGAGCGAGGCTGAGGGCGAGGGCGAAGCGGAGATAAGGGCGGAGGGAGGACGAGAGCGAGGCTGAGGGCGAGGGCGAGGCGGAGATAAGGGCGGAGGGAGGACGAGAGCGAGGCTGAGGGCGAGGGCGAAGCGGAGATCAGGGCGGAGGGAGGACGAGAGCGAGGCTGAGGGGCGAGGGCGAGGCGGAGATAAGGGCGGAGGGAGGACGAGAGCGAGGCTGAGGGCGAGGGCGAAGCGGAGATCAGGGCGGAGGGAGGACGAGAGCGAGGCTTAGGGCGAGGGCGAGGCGGAGATAAGGGCGGAGGGAGGACGAGAGCGAGGCTGAGGGCGAGGGCGAAGCGGAGATCAGGGCTGAGGGAGGACGAGAGAGCGAGGCTGAGGACGAGGGCGAAGCGGAGATCAGGGCGGAGGGAGGACGAGAGCGAGGCTGAGGGCGAGGGTGAAGCAAAGATCAGGTCGGAGGGGTGTCGAGAGCGAGACACGGAAGGTAGTAGGACGGAAGGTAGTGGTGGGGCTTGGGTGAGGGGCTGGATGGTGTTGGCCGTCGCGTGGCAGGCGAGGGGCAGCGTGGCTCCTCCATTAGGCCTGCGCGGTCGCGTGTGTGTGACGGCGGAGCCGGTCATTAGTCTTCGGGTGGCATCCGCTGCGTCGCAATGGAGGTTGGGCATGCCTTGCGCCTGCTGGCACAGCTGCAGTAGCGACAGCGAAATTTGTGAAGAGATAGTGGGGCCGAATGCGATATGTTCCAATGGTGGTAATCTGTGATTCAACCCTGGTTCAGGATCGTGTTGAACCCCATCATTATTACCTATTACTAGTTTGTAGCTACGAAGGAGAGATCCGGGAGGCTGGTTTGACTTGGAAGCAAATCATACCTATAGCAGAAAATAGAGTAAAATGGAGATCCTTTGCCGAGGCTCTATGCTCTGAAAGGAACTAAAGGAACAAAAAGAAGAAGAAGACGTTTGTAGCTATACATATACAAGTATGTTCTGTGATATTGACATATATGCTTTGTTAATTACATTTATTATTGTTATATTATAATTCTCTGTATACAGAGTGGAGCACCTAAGTTATCCACAGCAAATATCTTGAAAAAGGTTCGAGGTATGGAGATGCGCAAATGATGGGGCAAATAACAGATTTCGTTTTTTTGTTTGTAACATATGTAACTTAGAAATATTGACCCATTTTTAATTTTTTAGAAGGAAGTATATATTTTTTCTTCTTCATTCTAAAGAGCTTTCAAAATGCAATACAATGATGTAAATATTCTTAATAATCATCAAGTATTTGTTGCAAAAACAGTGCAATTAGAACTTGGTAAATTCTACACTGCAGCGCGCAAGGACATCTGACCTTGTTGATATCGTATTAGAAAGTTTCGTAATCGACGAACATTCTCGTTTTCCGACAAGGTGCGTCGACTCACGTATAACACGACGACTCACGATATCAACAAGGTCAGCTGTCCTTGGGCGCTGCAGCGTAGAATTTACCAAGTTCTAATTGCACTGTTTTTGCAACAAATACTTTTCAAATAAATTATTAATTTTAATACATTAATATAATTTATTATATATTAATATAATTTATTATATATTAATATAATTTATTATATATTAATATAATTTATTATATATTAATATAATTTATTATATATTAATATAATTTATTATATATTAATATAATTTATTATATTAATATAATTTATTAATAAATAATTTGTACGTAAGATTTTAAAATTAGCATGCGGTCAATATAGGTTTACGGGAGGAGCAATCTTCGGAGTGCCATTGCAAGAAAATGAGCAAGTCCTATAATTCAAATAAAGGGAAGGTTTCCTGAGAACGACACAGTGTGAAAGTTGTTGTCTCACTACTATAAGAATTCAATTTGACTTGCCACTTCTTGTCAAGATGGCTCTTTAAAGCTCAAAAAGTTAATTGTAGCGAATTGAAAGAAGGCAGGAAGGACATTTTCATTAGGAAATAGAAACATCTGAAACCAAATTAACTAAGAAAGAGTGAAAAAGCACATTAAATAACAGCGTATGCTTCAAGATCTATCGTTTCAAGGATGGAATGAGCGAGCTTTATCTTTGAACAGCCAATGTTCTGATGGTGAAGAAATGTTGATAATTTTCAATAACTCTAGATATTGTAAATACCATTAACTGATGGAGATTTACATCTCCCATACATTAAAAAAATTTCTCTTTGAAAATTTTCCGAGTCACTACGGTATTATGGAAGAAAATAGATTATAATACTAGTAGTTGCAAAAGGGGGAAAAATAATAATATCAAGGAAATGGTTTATGAGCTTTATTATCTTACAAAATAAGCTGGAAAACCAGAAATATTTCGATATTTGATCGATAGGATAGTCTTGCGCACAGGGGGTGGCAGGGGTCCCCCCTGTGAGCAAGACTATCACTTCGTTCCCCAGCCCCTTCCCATGATAATTTCAAAAGGGGGCTAGTAGCTCTGGGCAATAAAACATTTAATTCCGTAAATAAAAACAATTCCTTATTTTACCGTCTTTTAAGCAGTTTGGGAAATTAATACACATTGGAGAAAGAACATCCAAATTATCTGACGACCTGTATTCAATTTAAGTTCAATTGTATTTATTAATTGTACCATTAATGTAATCATAATTTCATTTTTCCTTGTCATATTTTATTTATTTTCTAGAAAATATGTCATCATACGTTAATATGTTTAATGAAAAGGGGAGTCCAGAGGGACCTACAAAGGTAGTTTCTCCCTCTCGTCATGTTTTATGCTGCGCAAGTATATGAGTATGCTTGGAAACAATCCAACAGCAGAAAATATAGAGGTCTTGATCAAATCCCAAATTATCGGTATATTTTATATCTCTTGGCACTAGCGTAGGAGTAGAATACAAAATATTATTATTATTATTATTATTATTATTATTATTATATTATTATTATTATTTACTTGTCATCAGGACTTAATTACCTGAATGGCGTAAATAAGATAAACATTCTCTTAAACTACATTTATGTTTCATCAGCATCGTCACTCCCCAAAGGCAAGATTAAGGAGAAGTCACTTAAGAACCGACGAATGAGAAAAAATTGCCCTTCAAGTAATATAATTTCAACCAATGTAAAATTAAGTAATACAGTTCTGAATTTACTCTACTTTGTAACTAAACTATGTCCACTTCCCTTTACTCGAATACTCTATGTAATAATATCTTATGGGACAGTCTATACGGCAACGTTTAAAAAATTGCTGTTCTGAAATAAATTTAATGCATATTAAGATCCATGGTTTAAAAAAAACTTCTTTTGTAAAAACGTAGAGTGAGATATACATTCATGGGGATGCCGCTTCCTGTATCTCCACGAAAATTAAACGCTGATCATAATGAATGACTTAGGTGCAAGCAATCTAACATTTTGACAATACGGAATTCACATAATTACGTATCAAACCAGAACATCACCAATTCAACATAATTGATTCCATAGCTACCACGAATTTTGATCATGAAAGCATTGATTTTAAAACAAGCTAACGACCCGTTGTGTGTGTATACATGCGTTCAGCGACAACACTTAACAGACACGGCAGCCATGTCGACGACGACGGCGGCGGGGGCAGATGTGACAGCCGGTATCCGCCTGCGCTGCGCGACATTCATTTGTTATTGTCACTGCCACCGCCACCGAGCCGCCGCGGGCGAGGCGCGGCGGGGAGGAACGGCTCGGGGCGTGGCGGGGCAGGGCAGAGAGCCGCAGTGCGGAACCGGGACATCTTTCACCTGGGAATTCCCTAATTCGAAACTTATCAGTCGGAGCGTAGCGAGCGTGCGGCGTCGCTACGCACGCGCGCGCCCCAACCGAGCAACGCTCGCCGCGAGCACGCATTTATTCAAACGGTTCCGAGTCATTTAAGGAGAGCGCTTTCGGAAATCCACGAGCGCGGACAACGCGCGCTTTCATGAATCATATTCTCGGTGGGAGACGACAGCGAAATGCGCACTTTAGATTAAATTGAGCGCAGGATGTCGGTGGAAATTGCACGTGAAAATGCTTCTCGGGATGTTAGGTGCAAAATGAGTGAAACGAAATTTGTTGTTAAATTGTCGAAGTTTCGGAAAATGTTAGTTAATGTTTGAGATACAATGTAAATGTGCAACTATACTACACTGGGATTGACTAGAGTTAAAAATGTTTTCGAGTTTAACATAATTGATGAAAAAAATAAACGTGTGCAGAGCCGATCATTTATAACAACGTAATATATGCTCAAATCGCAACGATATTTGGAATAATGAAACATTATAGTATTATTAATAAATATATTTATTTTAAAGTATTACAAAGTATTTTCTATTAACGAAAATGTACATATTCACTTACTAGGAATATATTAATTGCTAGTTTTCAAGTCCAATTTCTTGCCACACTGATAGATGTGTACTGCATTGAAAACTATCTTGAAAGTAAGTTTTTCTTGCATCTGCCGGGCTTTTGGAAAGTTCTAGAGCCGTTGCTTCTTACAGCTCTGCAACGAGCAACTGGTGTCATGCACTTTGCGTCCTTTGTTAACTGCGCCAAAACCATCACTTCCGCCGATACCGAAGGCGTGGCGTCATCTCGTTGAACGCAGAACGCAGAGTAGTTGCGCAATGACAGCCGATAAGTTTTGATGGGACTTCAGCCAGTCAACCAAATTTTAGCTTATGCGCAGTGAATTCTTTTCATGCAGTTCATTTGCAACAGGTTATTCTACAGTAGATTTCGTAATAATGTAACAGTGTGTTGTCATTTGAGGCTACACGACATATTCCATTTTTAACACCTTCTAAATGATGTGTCTTCACAGGGTTTTCAGCTTTTTATTACTTTTGGCACAATTACGCTACATTAGTGATTTATTTTAAGATTTGTGTGTAGGCGTTTCTTTATTCAAAGAGTATCTAGGCATGTTGTAATGATTCTTCCATAATGCAGAATTTACCTTGTATACAGGAATTTTCAAACCATTTTCTTGGCTTATTTCTCCCAAATATTTAAATTTATTTGCTCTATTTGACCAAAGTTCGTTTTTCCTCCTTAATTTTTATTTTAAAATTTACATCGACATTGGAAATGCAATTACATGTAATTACTTAGAGAACGGTCCCTTTTTTCTGGTCACGAGGAAATTCCAAGTTCTGAGTGATCCGTGTTGCTAAAGTCACATCAATCATCTTTTAACGCTGGGATTGGAGATCTTTTTCCGATCCATTCATGAGGAAATTGTAGTGAGAGACGGACCCGACGGCAGAATCTACCTTTCTCGTTCCCTCTCATTCCACAAATTGCTCTCAGAATTACTATCGGGATCCACATCATACCATCATAAATACAGCCATCATTTCATCTCATTTTCTAAGTAGGCTGAAATGTATTGAGGTAAGGCATCAGAATGTAGTAGTATATTCACATTGTGGTGGTGATGATTGCAATACATCTTAATAGTACAACTGAATCTACCTGTGCCAAATTGTGCTACTTTTGTCAGGAAATGCGTCGAGCAATGTCAGTCACCATTTCCCATGAATAGTTTGGGCGACAAAGAAAAAACTTGGGGAGAGGTTCCCGATTCAATATGCGGCCCAAAATTTAATTTTTACAAAATTTGTCTTAATGCAACACGTAATTCATTTAGGCATTTAGGTATTGTGGAGCAACGATTTGGTGAGGGCCAAATCCGGGCTGGGCCGTGAGAGAGGAGGCAGGACGAGGCGGACCAGGACAAAAGTAAGGAGCGAGGCTGTAAATGTAAATGAAATTAATTCCATTGTTTATAAGAGGTAGAGTTAATTCCTATTCCAGTCTAATAAACGTTTTGTAAGTAGTAGAGACAATGAGTCTACGAACAAAATGTTGACGAATGAGTCGGTACATTTGCATATCTGTATTATTTTATACGGCCATGACTTTTTTGCAGTAGGCGTACAGCAAAGTGTACTTTCTTCCCATTTACGCTAGTGAGTCGCACAGCTTGAGACTCGTCGCTCCGCAGACGGAGGAGCGTGGATGCAGGGCTTGGGCCGGGGCCGCGGCGGGAGGTCCGTGCAGTCGCCGGCGCGGCGGCGCGGCGCAGCGAACATAATCGGCTTGTAATCCCCGACACCCCGGCGCGGCGACGGGCGAGCCGCCCCGCAAAGCCCGCCCGGCCGCCCGCCCGCCCATTTGTCCCCGTCCGCCGCCGCGCCGCGTTTCGCTAATGGTTCCTAATGTCGGCGGAGCGTGCCCCGCTGGCCCAGGCCCAACACCCCGCTCCGCCTCCTTCCCCTCCTCCTCCTCCTCCTCCCCCGCCTCACCCCCTGCTCCTCCTTCTCTCCTTCGACGTCGTCGTCTGACTACTCCCGTTCCGACGCGGACAGCTGAGGAGGAGCTGGCGGCGGGTGGGTGTGGTACAAGGCGTTTTCATACTCGGTTTCTTACGTGTTCTCAGAAAATCCGAGTAATGATTTCATATGTCGCTGTGTCTAGGTGTGTGCGAAAGTGGGTGTCTTGGAATAGTAGTACAAAGAAAGTAGATATCATGTTAAACGTTGTTTGTGGTGGTGGTAATGATGATAGTTAATGTTTGGTGATTGTACTAAAAGTGATGGTGGAGACTGTTTGAGGTGGTGGTAGTAATGGGGTTCTCGTAGAGGCACTTACTGGTAGTAATACAATAGTCGTAGGGGTGGTGGTGATGGTGATGGTAATAGTAATGGTAATGGTGATAGTGGTGGTGGTGTTGGTGCCGACGCCGCAGTATTGATATCGTCATCCCCGCAACACACAATAGTTGGGTGTGGGGATGATGGTATTATTGAGCCGGTGCTAGGGGATTGAAATGCTGTGTTTGAGTGCTTTGAATAGTTCTAGTGCTATCAAAATTCGTAGATCTAGGGTGCTTCTTGTAACGGCCACTATTAGAGTTAATGAAGATTCAAAAGATGGTGATGAAATTAATATTTCTCGATGAAGTTATAACGAGGCCATTGGTGTTGATAGTCCAGGAGGAAGATTAGAAGTTACGATCCCCAAGTGTCCACACAGTGATGGCGATGACGGAACCGACAGTAGTCTATTTTTGGCATTCTTCAAGCATTATTCAAAAGAGATTAAGCGATTGATTCTTTGAACAATATTGCCAATATTGCCTTTGAGCAATCTAATCATATTCCGTACAGTTTTCAGCTTACGCTAATATTGTACTCTCATCATGCAATGGATGTAGAACATTTTGTTCTCAACTTCCTACTTAATATCACTCAATATATGTACCCGGAGAAAAATATGCGAACAGTCAGAGCGCAAACAGTTTCAGAAGATGTGATATCTAAAGAATACTGTACATTGGATTTGTCTTCATATTATAGTGTCACAATGTGCCTAAAATATTTCGCATTCCATGTCAGTAAACATTACCATGCTATTTTAATGGTTTTATTGGAAGTGTAAACAAATGAACTCGTAATGTAAAAACTAGTTTGTGTAAGGCAAACGTAATAATCACTAATGTAATAACTAGTTTAGTGTAAGGCTTCTGGCAAGAATCTTAATGTGAACAATTTTTTTGCTATGCAAGTTCATAATAAAAGTAAACTTTTCTACACAATTCAGTTGCCTGACTCATCCTCTCTGGGACCCAGAAATGTACATAAAAAAAGATAATATAAAACCTTTTTTCTGGTTTAATTTCAAAAATATATTTAATTATCATCTATTTAGATGAATGAAGTCATAACGATTCGTATTACGCCAAAAAAGTAATATATTGATTGTTTCATTACTGTGTGTGCCAAAAACATGCAACAAGGATTCTTCAAGAAATATTACCAATTGATTCGTTTTTTCGCGAGTAATCGGATGAGCTATTAGTCTTCTTTATAACAGTTTTACCCTCCCCCTACACCTTGTGAGTGAGATGCTTAAAACCCTTAAAACATTTGTCCACAAATCCCTTGTAATGTTGTGAAGAGACCAGAAAAAAATGTTTCCCGGAATTATAACCCCGTCTAGGACGTCTAACCATAACAAACGGACGGACATATGCGCGTTACTAAATTTAAAGATAAAAACGCTATTCTAAATTAAATGTGTCAACAGTACTTGAGGAACAAAACACAAGAGCAGAAAATTAAGAAATAAAGAAAAAGATTTCTGCAAGGAAAGATGAAGAAAGATTAGGATACGAGAACATTGCAAGACAAGCAGATAACTGAAGTCAGTAAGAAACGCCGGAAATGAGGTACTACTGTAGTGAGACATAGGTGAAGAAATTTTATAAAGAAACACACAAAACAAGAAAACGTGTATTTCCGTGAACAATGATGTATATTAAAGATTAACAATGCAATGTTTTCGCTAAATTAACTTTTTATGTGGTGTCGCATTAACCTACAAATAAGGACAAGAACGTGTGAAATTTCAGCCAGGAAATTTATCATGATTATAAAGAAGTTTTAAGATAAAAGATGAAATATAATAAAACATATAATTGACGATACATATAAAGCAATTATATTTTTTGTGTACACTATAAAGAGACTCTTTTTAAAGAAAATGTACTATGATTTGAATGTGATTTACCTCCCAAGATAAATTTCGCACACTCTACGTCAGATCTGTTACGTTTAGGAAGAAAATTCTACCCCTTAGAGAAAGCTACGAGAAGATAAGGAAAAACAATTATTTTCTAATGCGACGTATGTCGCTTATGAAGTATTGTGCTGTACTGCAAGAAAATGTAAGGATTGTTTTCTTTTATTTTCATTTAATTATTATATTTATTGCTACGATGATAATAATAATAATAATAATAATAATAATAATAATAATAATAATAATAATAATAATAATAATAATAATAATAAACAATTTATTCGTTCTAAACCTCACAGACGTTTCTGGTTTCACAATGGATTCAAGGTGTTCAAAGCTTGACGGACAAACAAATAACGATTCCGGTACAAACGACAAAAACCATTACCCGTTATGACCGTGTAATGAATATTTCCTAGATGCCAGGAGCTAATCCACTAATACAATGATGATTAACCGTATCACGATATTCCTAACAAATCTTTTTGGTAACCAATTTCTTGTCGTTCCCCCAAATAAAAGAGATTCAAAATAGAAAAACCTAAATGACGCAAACCAGTCGGGTCTTTAAATCACATCACTACTTCTCAGACGACTTTAGCATTTTCTTATTGGCACTAATTGTTCAAATTTGGTGATGGTGTATCTAAATTCTTCACTCTTTTCTCATCGTATGATTGGAAGAGAAAATAGTATCTCTAAAGCCAACTCGTAGCCATCCTGCAACGACACATTGCGATCTTCTTCATTCATCTTCTAAGAATATCCAAGACAAGAGGTTTTTTTGCCACATCGCGTTTTGGGACGCTGATACACTGCGATGTGCTATGTGAATGCCATGCATTGCTTATTCGCGCCGAAATTCGGAGCACAAATGAGGCTGAGCTGAGATGACAGGTCCATGCTCGCACCACTCTTCCGGCCTTCTCACAAAGCAAATAGTAGACTACTAGTTAGATCCAACCGCTTGCGTTAAATACTTCACTTGATTATAAATAGATATTTTTAAATATATAGGTTTTTCTTATGAATTTTTATTTATTTACTTACATTTGGTTAATGAGTGATCACATGTCATCCTGTCACTTGTTTGATATATCCAACAGTTTCAAATATTAACGAATTCGAACTATTACAAAATTCCAACTATAAAAAATTCTAACAATTCAACTACAAAAAAATATTAAAAGATTCCATCCATTAAAAACTAACTGTTAAAGAGTTCGAACTATTAAGAATTCGAATGATCCAATAGTTTGAATGACCCAACAGTTTGAAAGATCGATAGTTCCAATCATCCGATAGTTCCAATCATCCGATAGTTCCAATCATCCGATAGTTCCAATCATCCGATAGTTCCAATCATCCGATAGTTCCAATCATCCGATAGTTCCAATCATCCGATAGTTCCAATCATCCGATAGTTCCAATCATCCGATAGTTCCAATCATCCGATAGTTCCAATCATCCGATAGTTCCAATCATCCGATAGTTCCAATCATCCGATAGTTCCAATCATCCGATAGTTCCAATCATCCGATAGTTCCAATCATCCGATAGTTCCAATCATCCGATAGTTCCAATCATCCGATAGTTCCAATCATCCGATAGTTCCAATCATCCGATAGTTCCAATCATCCGATAGTTCCAATCATCCGATAGTTCCAATCATCCGATAGTTCAATCATCCGATAGTTCCAATCATCCGATAGTTCCAATCATCCGATAGTTCCAATCATCCGATAGTTCCAATCATCCGATAGTTCCAATCATCCGATAGTTCCAATCATCCGATAGTTCCAATCATCCGATAGTTCCAATCATCCGATAGTTCCAATCATCCGATAGTTTCATCATCCGACAGTTTCATCATCCGACAGTTTCATCATCCGACAGTTTCATCATCCGATAGTTTCATCATCCGATAGTTTCATCATCCGATAGTTTCATCATCCGATAGTTTCCATCATCCAATAGTTCCAATCACCCAATAGTTCCAATCATCCAGTTATTGAATAGTTTGAATTACACAGTAATTGAATTATTCAATAGTTCTAATTATCCAATAATTCGAATTATTGGATAATTAGTTCCAATCCAATAGTTCCAATTCCAATAGTTCCAATCCAATTCCTAATTAGTTCCATCCAATAGTTCGATATACTCAATATTTCGAATTATCTATTAGTTTGAATTGTCCATATTGGGAACTATTCACCAGTTCGAATAAAGCATTCGTTGAAATTACGTAATAGTTGCAATGACCCAATGCCACATCCCCAGAGGCCAACGGACAACAATAGAGCGGCGCGACGCGGCGGGCTGTGAAGGCGCATTCCGGCGGGCGGAGCGGGCGGGCGGCCCGGCGCGAAATCCCATTCCGCGCAGCCGCGAGAGGCGGCCCGCCCGCCCGCCCGCCCGCCCGCCGCCCCGCGCCCATAAACCGCTGGAATGCGGGAGGCGGCGGGGCCGTAAAGCCGAGGAGGAGGAGGAGGAGGTGTCACCCGCGCCCCCGCCCCCGCCCGCGCCACCGCAGGCAGGCCAACAGCCACGCGAGAGACGAGACGCCCAGGGCGCAGAGAACTCATCGCGTCTGGGTGCGCCCGTTCCGCCCCGCTCAGACCCTGGCCATTACGCGTTTTCACAAACTGTTTTGTTTTCGTTTATTAGCAGTTTTATTGATGATGAGATGAAGATGATGGAAGTTGTGTTTGGTCCCCTAAAGGGTGAGGGCCTCTGTTAGCGCAGAGGTGGCTCTGGTTTTCTCTTCGTGTGAGCCGTGCCTAAAGAAATTTTAAATTTATAGCACGATTACTACTCCTTATACGTTTACATTTACATTACACTATGACACTACTTTAATTTATACATGCTCCAGTTTTTTTAGTTTTATTGTCAGTATCACTTAGTTTGTTCATTCTTCACTGACAGGCTTATATATTAGCTTAATTTTTATTCTACATCTTTCCTACATCAGTCCTAAAATTATGTGTTATGCTATTTCTAACTTGTTCTTTCCATATTTCCCTCTGCCTTGCTCTTCTGCAGCAATTTTATTGGCATGAGTTAATAAAATCTGCTTAATCAACCTTATTTAAATGAGGCGGATTGACACATGCAACATGTGAAGGACATTTATAGGTATTAAGGGTTTACGTTTATAGGTTATAGAGCTTTTGTGTAGTTACTCATTTATTTTCCTTTGAGATGTTGTTACAGCACAAAGCGCTCCTTGACATGACATCTCAAACACTGTGGCCGAGACAAATCCACACAATGGGGAATAGGTCTTTGGGGGTGAGAGAGCCTTTGGCCCGGATGCGAGCAGAGGCCTTAGGATGCCTTAAGGCACATTCACAATGCAAATATAAACAAGCATGGCGTTAACATAAAAGTTAGGACTACGTCCAGAAGCGGACTCATTGACAATGCCTTCGCATAAGCACAACACGTAGACGTTACTAAAAAGCTTGCAAGCTTCAAGCCTCTGTGCTTATGCTTATGTTAGAAATACGAAATGAACCAATCACAGTAAGTTAATTGAAAACTCGAGTATCAAAATAAGGTAAAAGTCATAGAACGAAACAAAAACACTGGTTTTGCCAAATCGCATGGTTGATTTTGGGCGGTTTTCTGCGTTGTTTCTGCGTACGATTCTTTTGTAAATTAGTTTTGGTGTAGTATTCATAGTAGTATTATTTTGTTTTAATTTTTTATTGCCCACAGCCGCAAGGCCGGGACCAGAGACATTGAAAATAAACGACCGGGTCGCAGCTGGTAGGCCTTAGCTCGTAAAGAGCTGTTGTGCCAACATATATATACAAAAATCTCACATCCAACCAAGAGTAACTAGAATGACGCAAGCAGACAATAGAAAACTTTTGCTTATGCTTATGTTGGGACATTGTGAATACTGTTCAGTCTATCACTTATGTTAGTTGTCTCTGCGTTATTCTGACATTAACGTGAATGGGCCTTTGGAGTGCGAGCACAGCCGCGATAACCGAAAGCGTGGTCGAAACACTGCGGGGACGGCCAATAAGAGCGGCTAGAAACCTCACTTTGACAGTGGTCCAGTAGTTTCCCGTCTTCTGGTTCTCTAGAGTTATGTCTTCATCAGTCACAACAACAAGGAAGATCCGCACAACCCGCAGCCTTGCCATAGCGCCGCCCAGCCGAGCGCCCCAACTTCCGCTTTCTATGTTTCCTAAATGATCAATAATATGTTTTGACGACTCAGAGGATAAATATGTTACATCCTGGAACCTTCTGGAAACTACCTTTGTAATATAATATTATCTGTAAGAACCTTGTTTGGAAACTTCCAATATACATTGTAAACATCTGAGAACTATATATACTGAGGAGCACGACAGCCAGAGCAGCGTAGTAGCTCACCGGACGTCTTTGTGTTAACATCAATGCGGCCAAACTGGCCTGTACAGAGCCTATTCTAATTTAAAAGACGTTATATTACTTCTCTGTGTGTTTTAATTCATCAGTCAACCTTTCCTGTGGTATTGAACCTGAGGAAGCTAAGTTGCAAATCGTCAGATTTCATCTTTCGCAACATAGCGTATTTAACTCTAGTATCGAAACAGCACTACCGCCTACACTGAAGCTAAGACTCGTTGGTCTGTGAAGCTGCTGTCTTGCAAATTTATTTCACTATCGCGTGTGGGTGACATTTTTTAGCCGGAGGTTTTATTCGTTTTCATAATAAACACGTTGGAAACTTGTTCGTTTGCCTCGGCGGATTTTTAGACGCATTTTATTTACAATCACATACTATCGTTTTTCGTTTCACAGCACAAAAATATTAGGAACAAATTTAAATGAAACTGTAACATTCAAAATTGTCATCATAATAGAGGCATCCTGCTTATCTTGATGAAATCTTCTTTATCACATGATTAACGTTAAAGGTAAAATATTTCTTTTTAATTTCAACATTTCTAATTCTACAGCTCAGAATTACAATGTTCTAAATAAGAAACATTTTAATGAACAAATAATTCCGGTATACATATTTTATATCAAACTAGACACATTGCTTTTTAGATGGCGTAAATGTCTATAACTTTTCTCATTGTTTTATAACAAAAAATTTAAAGTAGATCTCGGTAACAGAGATTTCTAAGATTGTGAATGCTTTAGTTGTCTCGTTTGAAGGACAGTGGATTGGAATCCAGGCTCTTGTATGCTAATGTAAATAAAGATAAAGAAAATATTGCCTACAGGTTTGTGCAACTTTAACTCGCAGAAACGTAGTTAATATTCACTTGTGTATATTACATTGCATACATTTCAGAAAATCATACATTAGAAACGGCAGAACTTCATGTAGGTAGTAATAATGTAGTATTACATTTCAGAAAAAAACCCGTAGAAAATGTAAGTTTAATCTCTAGGTCCAGAGCCCTAACTTGAGTTCTTGAAAACGGAAGCAACTTAAAACAGTTTTAGATTCACTCATTTGTATAATGCCCTCGATTTATCTTCTTCCACAACTTGAAAAAAGACCGAGAGAATTAATAGTACAGCACTTACACCAGTCACATGTTAGAGAAGTACATCCGCAGGCTGATCATTTGTAATAACACCTCATTCAGTCACACATTTCATGAGTTGGAATTATTTTTTGAAACCTTTTCTCTTTGTCTATTTGGCATTCCATGCTTCAAGAAGAATACCGGAAAGGAATTAATTCGTATCCTTGACGGGTACGTCAAAAGCTTACAATTGACGCAAAATGAAATGTTTAGTTCATCTGTGTCTCTAGAGAAGAGCAGGCCGGGAACTAATGCAGAGTGGGCAAGTCCAACAGATTTTCTCGCGGGCAAAGCGGCAGGCAGTAGCACGCGCTTCGAGACGAGAGACACGAAGCGACACATTGATTTTTTCGTGCTTCCGGGTACGGTAGCTGTTACCGTCATTAGTCCCGTAAGTGTACTTCATGTTTTTATCACGGAGGCGGCGGTGATCTTCCCTCGCTCTGGATGCTGAAGTATCTCCAAGTCAGCAAGCGTTTTTTTCCCAACCAGACATCTCCCATCATCGGGGTACCGCCCTAGCCGGGACACGGTCCAAGCTCCAAACTGATTCTCCCAACCTGTGCTTGTAATGTGTAAGTCAGGAGGTAAGGATAGGCAAGGAAGAAGAAGGAAAGATCGCGCATGGTCCGTGGTCCGTGCGTTAGGTCACCGCTTTGGTATTCGCCTGGGGCTGATATGGGAAACCACGGACCAATCAGAGCAGCAGGCGCTAGAATAGTCCTCCAGACAGCGGCTGTGTTTGATCCAGCTATCAAGGTAGTCTAGAAACTTCTGCCACCGTCGAGACTGGAATCCTAGGAACTCCCGATCAGAGGCAGAGCAGTGTCATCAGTTGACGCCCTGAGCCACCTCAGCCAATCGAGGCGACGCGCGCCGATTGGCGGAAGTTGCATGAAATACGTTATTATATTTGTATGGATGTTGATCGGTTTCCAAAGCTGAATGTCATCATATTCAGAAGTCATTTCCCATTTTCGAGATTTGAAAATTTTGGAGATGGAATATAGTAAATTTTCTTCTCCGTACAATTCAGTAAGTACTCCGTATAATATAGTAAATATTCTTCTCCGTACTTCGAATTAGAATTAACTGAGCTCAAGTGTAATAGCAAAGATCGATTAGAATTGTGGTTGAGTAAGCGCCGTAAATAATTCGTTTGGATATGCTCTCAGCGATTGTTCAAATATACAGAAAAAGCTCATATCTGGTATTGAGCCTCCTAACGTTTTCAAACAACCATATTGTGACCGAACATGTAGGTCGGCTGTAGGGAAATTTCGTGGGTAATTGGCTTTCTTTGAAATTTTGAAAAAAAAACACAAAGTTGAAACCACAAACATTAATATAATTGAATCTTCATAGAGAAACCAAGCCACACATTGCAAAATTACCATAACATGCACAAATAAACAAAGAAAAATATAACATTGAACAGCATAAAAAAACAACCTTGGAGGAAAAATCAACTGCAAGATTATCTAAAATAATTTTTCTCTTAATTGAAAAGAATGAGAGTCACAGTAGTATATTCTGTGATTAATGCAATGGAAATTCAATTAATTGAACCAATGAGATCTCAGATGAGACGAGGAGTGTTGAGAATGCACTGTCATAGGGAGGAGTACTTGCATTTCAACTGACAGAATATCATACTGCTTTCTCTTGGTGAAAATTGCAATTAATTTATCCCTCAACATACACTAAGTCAACACTCTCATGTAATTTCGTGCACGAAATTCTCTGGAATTCCAACGAGAATATCTTGTCTTCAATTGAAGTGAACAAATTATAGTTTTTGAAAACACAGAATGTTCAACAGAAATTCTTGTAAAAACTATAAAAATGAAATTACAAAAAATATCTTATATTCTGTTGAACTGAATGAATATAGATTTTGAACAAAAAAACAGAACGTTCAATAGAAATTCTTGAAAAAAACTACAGAAATTTAGCCCATTTTACATCTATTGTACAACATTCAAGTTTGCTCATCTTCTTCAATAGTTCGTTTCAAATATAATTTTCACAACACTTTTATGGCACATGAATAACTTCGAACATCTTCAAAAGAAGTTACTTGAAAAACAATATTACATTACCCTTTGTTACAACATTTCTTGTGTAATATTCAAGTTCAGTCAACTTCGTTAATGCCTCCTAAAAAATATAATTTTATGACTTCGTCAATGGTCCTTCAATAGCTCTAATAGATTTATAACTTCACCTTGGTGTTAACACTACCATCCATGATACTCCTTCAAAAACAGAACTTGCAACCTCTAGCTTATCAACATGTGAATATTCTTTCAAAAATCAGTACAGTCCACACAAAAAATCCATAACTGCAACTATTTTCTGCACATGTTACAAAGAAACTATGAGAATGCACATGAAATGGTATACCAGTTATTGAACACGTTTTATAATGGCGAAGCAATCTCCGAAAGTGAACTACGGGAACCACACCTCAACGTTAATTCGGAGGTTGTGTCCGTGGAATTATCTCCAACAGTGAACAGCGTGAACTCGTAATCGGACAGTTCGGGTGAAATGTACCCGATGTGGCACATAAGAATCGTAATACGACCTTAGTCCGCTGAAAGATTTAGCTCGCTCAAACAACAAAGCGTGCTGGAAGAACAAGCCTGACAGCGTCCGCCTTAACGTGGTACAATTTCCGCTGACTGGGCTCGCGGCCACGCATTTCGCTCAGTCCAAACTCACACCTCCACTTCTCGAAACATTCTGCTTCTCTCCTCACTCAGACCATTACTACCCCTCCTTTTCGCGTAGGGGCGACAATTGTCCCCCCCTGCCACCCCTCCAGTGACCGCTGATAAGGCGACGGGGTCGCCGCCGCAGTTATGCGATCGCGCGGCGAATCTCGCAGACGAGGTCTTTCTTATCGACAAATTGTTAGCGACTGAGCAAGCTCAGGATCGCTACAATATACTAACCATAACTAAATTCAACTCACGTTAGTGCCATCAGATCATGTTTCGAAATATTGTCTCCTCGTTGTTAATCGAAATACAGAATTCTTAAGAAAAATCTCAAAGTAAACATTTCTATATATTAATACTATTCGTGTCAAATTTTGATTACGAATTCCTTACGCGGCGTCCAGAAACGTTTCCTCTCCGACATTACGTCACTTGCTCGCCATTGTTGCATAGCTTCGGCACACTGCTAGAAACAAAAACTACATTGAAATATCGCAGTATTTCGACAGATAAGAATCAAAGAGATACATAAGATCCTAATTTGAAATCATTATCTGCCTATGACAAAAAAAATTATTAAAGTCGGTTTAGTAATTTTAAATTAATTAGCGATTATATATTGTGATAAAATAATGAATTATTTATTTTATCTATATATTAGATAAAATTTAATTAATAAAATTTAATAAAATTTAATTTACTAGCTCAGTTCTTTGGTTCTCATGCTCTCTATACAGAGAAGCCTGGAAGTCTGAAATTATTTATATTTCGAGGGAATTACATACAACGTGGCACAACAATAATTTTGTTTATTAAGAATGGGATTTGAGATTAACAATATAAAAATTCTCTTGCTTGATTTCATGCATTAGGTTCACGGTACCGAATTGTCTGGCGTTGTGAAACGATGGCCCCGCAGTTCGTAGCCCCTTGACTTCCCCGCGCCGGTCGTCGCCGAAGTCGTCTGCTTCTTTCTTGCTGCTCACTTCTTGCACTATTGTTCCACAATTTGTCCTCCCTATTCGCGTCGATGTCCAACTTAAATAATTCAGCTTACATACGCCGCTACCACCAGGATGCCAGTCAACCACTCTCTCTCTCTCTCCAGAGCCCCCTTCTGCCCGTCAACAACCTTTGTTACCTAGTAACCGCGACCGTCCAGATTGAAGCGCGGCGTTTGTTTTGTAATATTTTTGTATATTACAGCTCCGTCCGTCCAGATTAAGGCGCGGCGTTTGTTCTGTAATATTTTGTATATTACAATATACTATCTTTCATTTGTTTTATAGAGAAAATGGTGGGGTGAAAAATTAATGTTTGTACAATTGACTATAGACGTGGTATTAAATTTATTAAAAATAAACTCTATGTTAAATACTAGATAAAATACTTTACTTTGTAATGAAACTCCCATCAAAGTCGGTTAATGGTATCTGAGAATAGACCAGACAGACAAAACCTGCACAGACAGTTGAATGGGTTTTATATTGTAGAAACCACCATACGAGTATTTAAAAGGTGGTTATTTTGAAATCTCATAGACTTAAATTTTATCAGGCCCTAGCATTTTTTGAAAGCTAGAATAAATGAAGGATGGGTGATGCTGATACGATGTGATGAATAATGGAGTGGATTGAGTACATTTGGAATGAGAGGCAGTGAAAATGGTAGAACTCTGAGAAAACCTTCCTCACTGCCCATGGATAGGACAGAAGGACTACCTCTGATCGCGGAGGTGGAAGGTCTGGCCACTCTGTCTGGGTCGATCCTCAGCGGTCAATTATGGGGGGATGTAGGTGGAACACGGGGAAAAAAATTGATTTTATTTTTTTATTCTCATATTATTCCTTATAGTTTTTAGTACATTCTCCCAAAATTTTAGACCAATCAGATCGCGGTAAGACCTTTAAATCTTAAATATCATCCCGGGAGGCGGTCACTTTGAAAGGTGTTGTCATGGAGCCGTTTGATGGGCATTCGAAAATCTCGTGTTTTAGAAGGCTGTGGTTATTTCCCGCGTTGCAAACGTGTGTTTACATGTTGTTTTGAAGCGTGCTTCTCTTGTGAACCCAGTTTTACGAGTAGACAGAGTTTTCTTTTGAAATAGTTAGTGTGTTACAGAGTCGTTAGAGTGCTATCATGGTTAGAGCGACTAGTTAGAATAAGAAAGTGAAGAAAGCCAAAATATATAATATTTCTTCCTAAAGATTAAGCAGAACAGAAATTGAGGTTAATAATTTTGTAGAATGTGAACTGGAAACGCGATGTGGAACCTCCACTTAGAGAATCAAGACGAAAAGTGAGTTAATGTAATGAAAATGGAAATGAGAATGTTACCAATGGTTTTAGAATAATATGCTTGCAAATGCTTTCTGAAGTAGTTAATACATTTTGCTGCTGTGTAAATTGTGGGAAACAAAGGCTACGTTTGGTGGATAACGGTAAAACAATAGGCTTAGTTTGTATTCAATATATCGTTTGTGAAGGTTCCAAAACTGCTCTTCAATATTTGAAAGCAATTTCCCGTAACCGTGATTTTTTGTGCTAAATGTACCTTTTTCTCAAAAACTATTCAGCGTACAATATTCAAATTTTGTACATAGTTGCAGATAACAAAGGCAAGAATTTCCTTGTAAGGATTTTACAAATGTTGTATAGATTCTTCATAATGATTTATAAAACTCAAATTTTTTGCAACTAATAATATGACACGAATTCAATAATTAATATTTAAAAAACTATAACTAATTCCAAAATTTCCTTACACTCATTTGTTTACTTGTATTTAAGGAGCAGTTCTGCGAAATTTCAAACTTTTAATGTGATTGGTTTTCAAGAAAAGTGCACCTTTGTAAAGTTAAAAAATAAAAATTTTAAATGTTAATATTATGAACAATTTCTGTTTTTTCTAGAAAAATATTTGTAAATATTTTTTTACATATATATTTCTTAACATTACAAAATTTCGTTGTTGTACGTCAAATTCTGACGGCTTAAAAAATTATAATACTACAGTTGTGTAAATCTACCTACATCCCCCCTTAAGGAGACGCGGTTTGGAACTCAAATGGCCAACTATTAAGGTGGCGTAGGAGGGCAGTGTATGTCCTACAGTAATCGGTTAACCGTTTCTTAGAATAGCCAATACAGACAAAACTTGCAAAACCAATAGAATGGGTTTTATATCCTTGAAACCATTATATGAACTTATAAAAGATGGTTATTTTGAAATCACTGACACTTAAAGTTTATTTATAAAAACTAAGATTCCCAGACCCTAGCATTTGTTTCCATGTCATGCTGATTCGATATGAAGTGGACTGAGTGCATGTGAAATGAGAGGCAGTGAAAACGGTAGAACCCAGAAAAAATCTACCGCATTGCCCGTGGATCGACCGGTGGGAGTTCCTCTAAACCCGGAAGGTGGAAGGTCCTGGCCACTCAGTCCGGGTCGTCCCTCAACGAAGGGAGATGGCGAATTACGAAGCGGCGCTGGGGACCTCAAATGGCCAACTATTACGGCGGCGTAGGCGGAGCGGCGGGGACCTCATGCTAATCACGCGACGCCGCTCGAATGTTCTCGCACGAAGCGGAAGCTGAGGAGGCGGCGGCGAAAAACGCTCGCCCAAAAACGCAGGTCCCGCTTCGGGGAGGGGAAATATGTAATTTCGGTGTTTCCAGCCCGATTACGCGACTTTTTCTAATTGTGAATCCGGGAAAAACAAACCAAGTCGCGCGTCGGAAGTTCCCATGGGGGTTAACGCCCCTCGGGTGCTTTGGGAGCGCGGCCTTTGAGGAACGGAGCTCTTCCGTGAAGTTGAGGCAGGCACTGAATACAGGTTCGGGACGAATTTTCAGAGAATGGATGGAAATCTGCTGGATCATTTAGGGCGTTTGAAGCGAATATGAAACTAATTTACTTCAAAAGTACGAAGTATCAAAGTATTAAACGCAATAGTACATTATAAAACGATGATGTAATGATGGGTTTTAATACACGAGTGTGATATTACGATACGAGCGAGGAACGGGCGAGTATCGTAAACGTTACCCGAGTGTATTAATATCCATTACATCGAGTATCATACGGTACATTTTCTACGACTTTTGTAAGTTAAACTTTTTATATTGCATCGTTTCGTGGCATGCAGAACAGTTGACACGCAGGATTCAGCCAAAGCCATCTAGCTGACAGCTCCCTAACCCGACCCCCACATGCTGCCGCAGGTGGCTGTGACTACCAGACCGCCTGCGAGTACTGCGCTAGTCAAACAAGATCTAAGTGATATTACAATCCAATTTAGTTTAAATAATATTCCACGAAAAATTGAATGAAAAGCATAATCACAAAGCATAAACACAATCGAACGAAACATTTACTAGAACGATTCTCAAATATAAATTGTCCTTATTTGGTTTGTAAACTTCTCTGTGAGTGGTCTACAGAGGCTGTCTAACATCTTTTCGACCTACCTACATGGCCAGTTATGAAAATACACCACTGTCGGAACTTGAACCCCAGGACTTTCCGGCCAGAGTTGCTGCAGAGACAGTTGTGGCTCTGACCTAAACTCAGCCGGTTTTTGCCTTATAAATGGAGTGAATTCGACCCAGCGGTCTAGCTAGTGTCGAAAATACTGTAATCATCTAAATCATCATGTCGCAAATTGAAAATTAGAATATTTTAGTGTAAAGACATGAGCTCATGGTCTATTAATATAAAGGCTAGTGAATGCTTAAAGCAACTAAAAGATTGGATTGATATTCTTGTGAAGAGGCATTTCAATAATTACTTGAAGGAAGTAGTAATAGCTATTGGTGGTATAACGAAGGTTTCTAAAAGGAATAATTAGATTCCAGAATTTATGAATAATTTTGTAAATAATCACATAGTATAATTTTGAATACTTTAGCTATCAGTATTATTGCAGGGTAATTTTCGTGTGTATAAGTGTATTTCTTTTGTATGCATTGTTTGTTTTTTTTAGGATTATATTTTTTGTATTAAGAGTATTTTTTGTAATTGAAGGATGTGAAATAGAAACGTTTATCCCTTTCAAGGAATATTTATATTTATTATAACTAGAATATGTCTTTGGCGAACCCAGACCCTAATAAGGTTGTAGTTATTAATAGAGAGTAGTGTAATTAGGTGAGAAGTAATCACATATCGATGGAAGGTCACTCGAAGTCATTCGTTCTAATTCGAAGGGAAAGAAGGTAGGGGCGGTGACATTTCGTTAATAACATAAACGTAATTATGTAAACGTTACTTAGCTGACAGACGACCTTCAGAAGCTTAGAACCTTTATTAAATGAAATCTTACATATTTCGGAGTCCAGTAAATACTTTATTATTTTCATGTAATTGAGAAACACTGTATTTTATCAAACACTTTTATATTTCGGCTTGTAAAAACCAAACATCATTATAGCTTTTTTCAGTTTTCAGCTTAACTTGTGGCTAATGATGCACAAATACAAACACGCATTTACTATCCACCCAAACATTAAATTATCACCCATCAGACTAATTTGCCGAGAAGCTTCAACTTGTAAAACCTTAAGGCCTCACCCAAACTGAAAGGTTCTTTGAAAGATGGAACACGTGTTTGTGTGTGACCCGCACAAAGAGAACACTGAGCTCCGTCGCGCGACCGCGCCCCACGTGCGCCGCGCGTCGCCCTTTCGCGGCGGCCGCCGGGGGCCGCGCCAGCGTCGCACGTGTGACGGGTGACAGGGCTCAACAGCCCCGACAGGCCCCGGCAGTCACCCGGGTGAGCGCACACAGTGGGAGCGAAAGGGTGGACTGGAAAGCACGCACACGAAGAAAAAGCAACGTTTATGAAAAAATGACCAAAGATCGTCGGAACTGAAGCTTATTAAATATTTTGTGTTCGCGAAAATTCTTAAAGTAAGGTTATAGTCCTTATGGTTGCAATCGACACCAGATTTTAGACATACAATGTTGCAATTTCGGTATCTGGTACTTCCGAAGTTGAGTGTGTCATATTCCATGACTGGAACTGTGCTTTTTACGCATCTCTTTTTGGCAACCACAATGCATGCCACTTGGGACGCGTCATTCGTTGTTACGAGCGAAATTTTATTGCCCAAGTTATACAGCAAACGTTCCGTCACGGTCGCTCTTACGCGATACCAATTGCACCGAAACATGACTCACATTTTTGCATTCCATGTGTTGTCGGACACTGTCATAAAGAAATAGAAGATGTAACCATAACTTAGTGTCCTACTAGGTACTCTTCTTAATTTGAAAATTCAGTGGAAATTTTCAGTTTTGCATATTAGAATACCAATGGTATTTTGAAAACTAAAAATTGGACGAAAACGATTTTCATTTTATTTCTTTAAACTACATCCCTGTGCCTAACATTTTAGGAGTAATCATCATCACAGATGAAATTTACTACAAACTGTGTACAAGACCATACGAAATAAACAAATTAAATTTATTTACTTTAATTTAAATCGTTTTATTCTCAGTAAAACCGTACACAATGTATTATAATGAAAATAATCAAACCATATTACGATGGTGACACTCGCAATATTTGCAATTTTGACAAAATTAATGTGAAATTTACACTGAATATCAATAAAGATCAAAATCATTCTTAACTAGTTATTCCAGCAAGATTACATGTGAAATCCCATCGGGCTTTCAGAGCATTCTAGAATGTTTGGGCTCATTTTTATCACATCTGAAATTAAGAGATTCTAATGAAGTGTAGCGTACGACACAGCCCACTTCGGCAAAACACCTTTACAAACAAGACTTCGGCAAAATCTCTACAGACTTTTAGATTCCCTTCCTGTTGAACAGATGAAGATTTGAAACCAGATGTTTCATCAGAGAGATCACGGCCTTCCGCGCCTTCACCCTGCTGCGACGCGGCCCCAACGGGTGAGACGCGGGGGGGTGGATGGGGGCGGTAGGAGGTCGCGCAGTTAATGGGGGTGGCCACGGGGCTTTGCGCGGCTTCCGGGTGGCGGCGGCGGGGGCGGAAGGCGGAGGCTGCGCGGGAAATTAGCGGCGAAGAAGGCCGAAACGGTGTGGAAGCAGGGAGACCCGTGCGGGGAGGCGGAATAAATGAGGGTTGGCGGGAGGCGCGGAAGGCGCGAGAGCTGTTGCGAAAGGAAGGGCGCGAGCGGTGAACCAGAGGACGAGGCAGGGGCCACACACAGACTGCCGAGGAGGAGTGGGGGCAGCCAAAAGAAAACGGAAGGCGAAGGTTTGGAGTTTGTGGAGGAAATGGGGTTCGACAGGACCAATCATTATTTCATTATTAAAAGATTTATTATTCATAAGAGTAATAAGTGTAGTGTATGTCATATTCTGGGGAGTGGTAATTCTCCTTCCCCCGCTGGAATTTAAGATCCGGCGCCAACTTACAGGTCGACTTGCTAGTGTATCCCCTCGAAGTTTATCTCCCACTGATAAGCTCCACGTCCATAACCTCTCGTCTGGTCTTACGAAATGTGTGGTAGTCTAGTGCTTGTGTGCGCAAGAGGAAAGGATGGAACATGCGAGAAGGAAAGAAAGAACGCGCGCAGTTGGTAGAACGTTTGATATGGTATTGATCTGGCATCTGCCAGGTAATGAGCGGAGATATCAGGGAATGATACCCATCATATCAGTTGGAATTGGCCTCTAAACAGCGGCTTTATTCAAATTAGGTGTCATACTTGATAAGTGGCAATGTTGTTTCACTGAGCAATCTCAGTTTCTGGAAATACAGAATTACTTACGAAAATGATGTGAACGGACACTGCGTTTAAGGAAACGCTTACCGGGTTAGTAAGTAGATACGTTAGTAGATAAGGCAGGGATAGAGGAGATTGCAGGGACAGAGAAGTCAACTCTAATGGTAAGAACAAACATTGCTGGCTTCGAAGATCGTCGGAGACCGTGAGAATGAGGGAAAGCTATGAAACGATGAATGCAGTGCAGTTGACGGGTTGATGGACAGGCGAGACACTTCATGGGCATCAACCGAGAGAAACGACGGAAAATGTAGCGTTCTGTAAACGGGTGGATGTAATGGTTCCTACATTTGTAGGTATGAACATTGTTATGAAATTTAGCAACATCCATATTTATGCCGATGAATCAATAATATTGTTATAAGGGTGCTGAAAGTGGCCTCCCAATGTCGATTGTTTACGAATAATAAAAATATTGTGTTAATCAGACTAACACTTCAGACGTGTTCTATTCTTCCTCATTGGTATTTCGCACGCCTTCATTACACTTGCACGTGAACTAATAATTGTTGTTTATAAAAATTAAAACTGACAATTAAAAATTGGAGTTAAAATAATAATTTAATTATTAAGTCCGGAATACTACTAAATCTGTTTCGATTCATGACGAGATCGGCGGAAGCTACAACACTTAGAAAAGCTACATCAACGTAATTGTTTACGTATTGATATTTTTCGGTTGTTTGTATCGATACCAAAGACCCCATCAAAACGCAATATCCTTAAACAGCAGATGGCGGGGGTGGGGGAAGTCACCTCACCGGCGGGCGCGGGCGCGGGCGTGAGCGCGGTCGCGGGGGCGGGAGCGTGTGAGCCGAGTGTCCCGCAAAATGAAAAGTGATCCGGAAACAGGGCGGAACGGCAATTTGTCTTGCGCGCATGTCTGCCGCCGCGCGGAGGGCGGAGGGCGGCCGCACACAAAGCTGTGCAATGTGACTGATGGCGCCCATATGTTACGCGATATGTTATTTTTAATTATACCCGCAGAGGCTGCCGCGCGGCGCCGCTCCGCGCCGCACCGCCACGACGCGCGCAGGCCGCGAACGACGCCACGGGGAGGGCGGCAACGAGGGCAGAGCGACAGTGGGCACGAGGAGGATGAGGGGCACGATGACGATGAAGGGAAAATGGTGATAAGAGGCACAAGAATGATGGGAGGGCAAGGAGGATGGGGAAGGGGCAATTATGTTGATGTGGAAGATGATGATGAAGGGGATAGTGATGAAGGGAACTACGATTATGCAGGGGACGAGAAAGATGTGGAGGACGAGCGGGATGAGGGGGCGATGAGGTTGAGGGGGACAACAGGGATGAGGGGAACGATTGGAGGAGATGAATGAGGGGGCGAGACGATCGGGGAGGATAATGGTGACAAGGAAAATGGTGGGAGGAGGGGAGGGTGACAAAGGAATTATGGGAACAAGGAGAATGAGGTGATGGGAAAACGAGAGGGCATTAACGTAAACAATTGCATTAATGTAGGTCTTCTAGGTGTTGTAGCTTCCGCTGATCTCGTCATGACTCGAAACAGAGGGAAGAAAGAAGCATGAGTGGGCGACGGTGATGAGACTGGGAGGGATAAGGAGGATGAAAGGATAAGAGGAACAATAGTAAGGACGAGACCGTATATGATAGAGGGGCTAAGAATATCAGAGGGAAAAATTGAATGAAACGCGGAGTAGAGTAAATATGGAGACTAGGAGGATGTGGGGGGACACGAAAAATTAGA
The DNA here is from genome assembly GCA_031308135.1 of Acheta domesticus. Classification (NCBI taxonomy): domain Eukaryota; kingdom Metazoa; phylum Arthropoda; class Insecta; order Orthoptera; family Gryllidae; genus Acheta; species Acheta domesticus. The sequence continues at coordinate 20,781,717 of JAHLJT010009419.1, read as the reverse complement.
GAGGTGAGGAGGAGGGTGAACAAGAAGGGAGGGGGAAACGAGGGTAATGGGAAGAGTAGTGCAGTCCGAACAGGGTGAGTAGGGGATGACATGAGGGAAAAGGGACATGGGAAAGAGGAATCGCTGAGACACAATAATTAGGGTGGTAAGAAGGACTTGCGCGAGTGTCAACAGCAATGAAGTTGGAAGAAGGGTGTAATTGGGGATAAGTTCCAGCTGCAAATGGGGGAAGTGGTAGTAATGGCAACACAGAAAGGGAGGAGTTTTGAAAATGTCATATAATGCCTAATCTAAGATTGCAGATTGTTGCTTAGAATGTCCGATAACCACAAATAGAGGCTTTAAGAGAGGTAGCAGCTTTGATCAAGATAATGTAAGCGCTAATTAATTTTATAGCAATCAGTAATTTTTAACTAGATCTAAGCATTTTTAACTAATCTGCTTTACTATTAGAATAAATTTTGTTCCCGGAAGTAGGGTTGGTTCACCTGGAAGCATGATTGACCTGTTCACTTTTTGTCAATCCTCCGCTAATCGCTGAAATGTGCTGATGTGAGCTGTTTCCAAGCAAATGGACCCTAGATTACATATGATTACTCATCAACATGGTTATTAACTCCGTTGTGCCTTGTTTTGTTTGTGTTATTAATAAGGCCTAATATTTATTATTTTCCCTCTTGAGTGTGACTACTTTGAGTAGATTGTAACGTGTATATGAGTAGTGGCTTAGGCCTAATCAACACGTTATTTGATTTTCTTATACATGCACAGCTCTGACAATGTAAAAGGTTTTCCAAAATGTCTTTGCAAACAGTTAATTAGGACGTATATTCTCTTGATCAAGTCCTATGAATTTGCGCTTCTATTTTGAGATAGTAGCAATGGCGGAATAAACAACAGACAAGAATTGTTACTTGCATGGATGACAGTGATTTAGAAGCACTTGTCCACAGTGGCTGAGAGCAATTATGAACGTGTCTCTGATAGTGAGAAGGAAGGTTCCTGGCTAGAGTACGCAAGTGACGATAGTGGTGGGGAAGGTAGTGATGCAAGTGGCCTAAGGGAGATGTGTTCGGAGCAACGATGGCGGGGAGACGTGATCAGAACGATAATCGCGGGTTGATAGCTGTGAGGTGAGTGCGCCGAGACGAGTGTGTTGAGCGTGAGGTAGTGGAATGTTAGTGTTTGGACGTTGGAGTTGTGTGACGAGTATATAGTTTATTTAGTAATGCGTCTAAATTATCATGTTCACATTCATTCACACCGAATTAAGTTGGGAGGGGAGCATGATCGGGGAGTACCAGTAGAATCGATTTGCATGAATTTCCCGAACAATAGCTGACATCCAGTTACGTTCGTTTGTTAATATATGTTCCCATCTGTATTTTGAACAGTTTATAATAATACCTAAACAATTATCTTCAGTGACGATATTGAAACAGTAGCATTACTCATGAAAACTATCCTTAACCATCAACTTCATGCACTGGACTGATATTTGAGGCATTAGGTTGCTCCAGCTCATATGCTGGACTCATTTCGCAAACAATGCTGTCTTCCGCGAGGCTCTACTGATTTAGAACCGTGACAAAACAGTCTATCGCTGGCTGAAACGACTCTAGAGACGGGTGTGGTCGTATACAGTGGATGTGGAGGGTGTTGGCACAACTATGAGGCGCCCGGGAGCGGGAGGTGGCGTAGGTGTGAGTGGAAGGGGAGAGAAGAGGTCGTTGGAGAGAAGCGCTGAGGGAAAGGCCAGAGGCAGACCGCTTCCGCGAGGTGGGCCATCATAAATTTCCGCAAAGCGCCGTTGGCCTGTAATTTTCCGCACGGCGCAGACTGATTAGTGCCTCCTGCTCCCCCCCCCCCCGAGGCAACCGTCTCCTCCCTTCCCTGCCCTTGCCGCGGGACGGTTGCCCCGATAGGCCAATTTGAGGGTGATTGAAGTTCTCGGAAAATGAGAGTTTGCGAGACAATGTTTCTTGTTCAGATCTCTGCTTAATGAATTTGTGTTTGGACTATTGATCGTTGGAGATTGTAAAACTGCCTTAATATTTGGATTCAAAACACACATTAATAGAATAATATTCTTACATGAAAAAAAACTAGTGTAAGGCCCTAAGAAATTGAAAAATGGTTACTTAAGAGTTCATTTGAAGCAAAATAATAACTTAATATTGTAATATTAGAGATGTTTGTATTTTATTATAAATATTCATATCCTCTAAGATTTGTTTCCTCAGGCGTGAAATGTCATTAACAACTCCATCCAGTATTACAACAAATACAATCTTTTATCATGTTTATTTAAGATCTGAATTCTCAGCACTTAAATGGTTCAGATTTTCGATTTTTGAAAAGAAAAGTGAATACGGTAACAATTATGGAAATTCCCAATTTATTACGCTAAGGATCGTGGTACAAAATGATTTGTTACAACTTCACCGCTTTTCAAAAAAAAATCGGCAATAATTACTATTAAATCAGAACTTTCGGACTAAAATTGTCATGTAAACCTAATTTACTAGAGAAGCATCTTTCCTTGTGACTGTTATAGTAGATGCAACATTTAACAATATTTTATTAGTACTTTCTAGACACAAATATAACAACAATGAAAAGTCAAATGCACTACTTTATCTTACAAAGATCCACTTTGTTTTTCTGACCAGGCACTTATCCGTTACTTATTTTCTGAAGCATGAAAATGCTACTTTTACGCGCACACCGGAAATTTTTACACACCTTATAAACGCAACAACAAAGAACTCGAAGCTTTATCTGAATAATTCTCATGCAAACATTTGTAGCAACAAGGAAGTACTTCTGAGAGGGCCAAATTAAAATTTTTTATTCGTTATTGACGAAAATATTAACAGGCTGCACTGAAAGTAGGCCGATAGAAACCAACCGCTTGTCATCAGCCAGCTACAAAGAGTTCCGCTTCTTTACTCTAGAAATTTAACCGTCAAATTTAGATGAAGCTGCTTAGAGAATAAAAAGGGGGCGGGCTGCAACGCGCTCCGTGAACAGCCGCCCGCCACCGGTCTATTTCGAGAAGGAGACGGAGTCTGCCCGGTTACAATACCACACGCTAGGCAGCTCGAAAGAGTAATTACATGCAGATTACGACGGACAACGAGCTGAATTTACTAAACAACGAGGCAAGCGACTTCTTGACTGTTGCCGACGCCACCGCCACCGCCACCGCCACCGCCTGTAGTCTCAGAACGCGATCAAATGAGAAATTTTTTTTAGAGATTTGGAAACAATTCAACAGTCACCAGAAACTGAGTAGTCGTGACATGACATATTTCTCTCGCATTCGATAGGGCTTGGAGAAAAAATGCAAGTACACTTCTTGAGTAGAAACTGATAAAAAATCAGTGTGAGTGAATGAATGAATGCTCAATTTCTGTTATTAGACATCTCAGTTTTTACATAAGTCACAGGAAAATGAATGTATTAACTCTTGTTTAAGTACTTCACAAACTCGGTAGTAAAAAAAGAAATATAAAAACAATATATCTCTATACTGTAATATATTTAAAAGCATGTTAAAGCAGATCATAATATTTTTTAATTTTGCCGAAATGCACTAAAAGACAAGTCACCATTATTGCACAAGAAAGATTTGAGCAAAAACTAACTCCCTTAACTCTCAATGATAATTTTTCCAGACCTGTTTTGTTTGTTGCTTACTCTATAACTGTTACTTTTTCGACACATATGAAGATCGATGATGTTGACGTTTGAAATTATTTAACCGATATATGAATCTGAACCTAGGACTACGAGAACAACGTATATTGATAAGTTCACATTTTGTTCCAAGTTGTTTTTTGTCAGTTTCATAGAAGAAGTGGTTACCTTTTACCTGTAAACTTCTCAATTTTGTATGCAAACCAGTTGATGACTATTGAAGATAATTGAGGCGATTTAGTTCACTTTTTTTTAATAAAATTGCATGGAAATAAAATAAATATTGTAAAATTTCTGATTTAACGCAATTGTGCTATTGTCTCAGCAATACGTTTGAAAAATATTATTGTCAAAATTTTTGCTTTTCGACTATTAAGAGAGCAGTTGCTAGTAGAATTAGGGAATGTATTCCTCAAAAAAGAGAATTATGTAGGTAATATATTTTAGATGAAAACACTCTTTATATATTCCATTATCAATATTATTTCAATGAAGTAATGATTCATCATTGTTCCGACAAGGAACCTGTATACTTCGAAATAATGTATTTCATATCATATTTTAAAGCTAACTGTTCTTCAATTTACTGGCTTATCCCAAGCAACAAGCCTAAATACAATCATCATAACTGTAATACATAAATTTTTCCTTCAATTCGTTTCAATAACCTCCTCACGTTTTGAAGATGGTGTTACATTGAATAAGTTGTTTTGGTGTCCTTTTTATTAGTATACAGTGTCTAAAATTTCTAACATTTTGGTGATAAACTTTGCCTAAAGACGTGGGAACGATAGAATTTGTTGCGAAATATTTATTAACACTTCAAGAACCAAATGTAATTATTCTCTATTTTGTTATATAATATTGATAATCGAAGATCTCACTTCATGGAAGGAAAGAAAAAGCGCTGATAGATGATAATAAATCACAATAAATTAATGGCTGGTTAATGACAATAAATCAAACTGAGAACGTGATTGAAAGTAAACATAACCGACCTTGGAAATTCTATCAGGACTCTCCCGGGACCTCAAATTTACATTGGTTGACGGTACTTAAAGGCAAGAAGACCTAATATGCTATGAGTGGTAGTCAGCGAAAAAATCCTACCAAACAGCCTCTAGAGTTTCTCAACGCTCAGAACTTCTCCGTACGCGGGCCTCAAACTTAAGTTACTTCCAGTTCTAAATTACTTTCGACTTTAATTCAACGGACTATTTTGAAGAAATGCCCTAAGGAGGCTCATGGGCTGCGCGCTAGCTTCCTGTGGTGCAATCCCGCGTTCGATTCCCAGTCAGGGCAAAAATAGTTGAAGCTTTCCTTTAAAATTGTCTCAGTTTCTGCAGTCTGTGTGGCAAAGAAAAAGCTCAGGCAGGTGTAGTTTGCTAGTTATAGGAAAGGGAATCACGTCACGTTCGTCACACGTCTCTCTTACCCCTCAAGTGTGGGAGTTTAACAAGGCTCAGGCACGGGGACACCGTTAGCTAGCCTACAAAGTGGGACAAGTCGACCCGAAATGCCAAAAACATACACACAGTTTTGAATAAATTAGGAAACTGACCTAATAAATTGGCTACATATAAAATTCAAAACACATCACCAAGGGACAGCTTGGACGTAGAAGTAGTACATGCACCATTTTGTCACCAATGAGAGAAAACATTTTCAGAAGTTTTTTATATATATTTATTTGTCAAAAAAACAGTAAAAACTGTATATGACGTGTGGGGAAAGAAATTTATCTGCGCACATTTTCTTGAGGGCCAGAATTTTATTAAAAAAAAACAAACGAAAAAATGAATTTAGAAAATAATTATTTTAGAAATAAAGATATTTGAAAAATGTTTTTTCCCGAGTTATAGAAAATCAATTTCAACTGTAAATAACTACAAGCAAAAGGAGTGCTCAACAAAACGTGCGCACAGTGGAGCTACATTTACGTCCAGAAGCAAAACTAAGGGCCATCTCAGCATTTGCTCTATGGATCAGGGAAACTGGACAAAAACCTGATCGAGATGGGGATCGAGAAGTTTGAAAACCTCTGCTCGAGTCCTAACCACCGCTCCTCCTTGCAGCCCGAGGAGTAACCCTTCCCTCGAATATTTGTTATTTATAAACCGAGTTATATTCTGTCGGCGCCGCGACGCGACGCCGCAGGGCGGTCGGCCCCGCCCAGACCGTGCTGCGGAGCCGTAGAGCGGCGCCCACGGAGATAAATCTACTATTTAACACGGTAGGCATTTTGGCAACCCACATTTCCAGGGGCCTGTGTAAATCAGAGCTGAGCAACTGAGACAGAAAGTACCACGACTAATCGTTGTTAAATGTTGCGACACTAATTAAACAGTCGGCGATCGCCGCGTGCCAGGTGCCCCACTGATCTTCTCCGCCGCGGCGACTGTCCGCTGTTCCGCTCCAGATGAAGATTCATCTCCGCGCGTTTTTAACCGGCGCCGCTTCGCGAGTTTCTTGCCGGATGCACACGGCCGTGTAGAAGAGCCCGCGGCGCTGTTACACCCTTGGATACACACGTGGCGCGCTCAATTTCACTCGCGCACCGCGGTTTTCTGGGTGCAGTGTTTAAAGTGTGACGGTTCTCAACACCTTCTTACAATGGGAGGTTGTGATGTTGAATAAGAAGAAGATTCGATTTTCTAGCTTCTAGATTCTCTGATACAGGTAGTCTCGAATCATTATATTTTCACTAATGGGCTTCGCAAGGAAAATGCTTTTCCTTTTGTTAAATAAATATGTTACAAACGATTTTGGTTATGGTTGTATTATGATCGTGTTACAGGTTTCTGTGTAAATTTCAAAGAACAAAACAATATTAATAATTATTTAAATGTAATTTGTAAAGTTGTTCACAATCACAGGAATAACTTCTGCGAGCAATATGATAACGGTATGTGAATTGAGACTCCCTCAACGAATGACGAGAAACCTGTTTACGCAGAAATAAAGCTTTAAAATGTATTCCTACAACAACTGGAAATTCACTTCTTCTGCGAGAACTCAAAGTGTGTCTATTTTCTATATCCTTCATGAAACAGAAACTGAAATGCTTAAAACAGTAATGTCTGAAGAAAATAATTACTTCTCACCAGAAAAACACAGTGAGTCGAGACGTATCAAAATATTTCTTCCTTTCGGAATATTCATTTAGTCTTAATTTGCTTCAGCAATTCTCTTTTTTCTATACATATTTTCACACGACTTATTTGTACAATATTATACTCTACTTCCCTATTACTCCTTACGAAATAAGCAAATCAATGCATTGTTTCACTAACTATACTATTTATTTAGGTATCTCGTGGTTAACAATATATCCAATAAAACGTACCTTACAGTCGTACTTTTTTTAAAAAAATATTTATTTAAGGATCGCCCTAGAAACACCCAGGTCATTGGCGACCACAGTAACAAAATACAGTATCTACAAATGTTTACAACGGTTACAAACACATACATACATACATACATACAATGACATGGAGCGTAAAGCACTCAATTGTTAAATACAATTTATCACATTAAATTTCGTAAGAAGTTGAATAATCTTCATGTGGTCGGAAGGAGGTTGAAGATGAAATGAAGATCACTATTAATGATGATATTTTCTCGGTCAGTCGTCATTACATGACAATCAACCATGAGATTCTTAGTCGATACTGGGAGATTGCAATTTGGGCAAAGATCAGGAGTAGTCTTCTTCATCAGGTACTTTTATTTATTAACATAACGTCAAAAACTTAAAAAACGTATGTGGGGTGAAGTGCCATCTAGTGTTGACTCCTTGGGGTAGGCAAGGAAGGCACTGCTTACCCTGATGAATATGTATTACTTTAATACATTTCATAATAATCAAATAATAAATGACATATTTACACCGTATTAAAATTGTTTTTCATATGAAAATATAAGATAAATATTTCATTATCGTAGCAGAAGCCATATTCTATTTCATGCATTTTCTAACAGCCCGTTCGCCATGCGATGTGTCGTCGCTTCCCGCATGGGCATGCGCCCGCTTGAGCTCTCAGGGTAAGCACGCCGGGCGCTGCCTGGCTTCGCACCGTTTCCTGAGAAAAGGCCCTAGCGTCAGTAATGCTGTGTCCATTACTGACGCATGCGCGTTGTGCGTAGGCCTGCGAATTCTGTTGCTGCCTGCCCGCACGGAAGACTCCGATTTCCACTCGCATTCAAGCTGTATTTACTGTTTTGTTGACGTTAACAGGCGAAGAAAGTGATTATTATTTAGAAAGTAATTATTTTTTTAATTTTAAATTAGTATGCTGGGGATTATTAGTGTTACTTGACTTTTTATATTTAAATCTAATTTTACGCTCACAATATGACAGATCCAGTGCCTGAACTACTACGTACACCGTTTTCTCGTCGTAACGATGTAGAAAATAGGCAAAGTTTGGTCAATGGCCGGCCATTGTCCCTATGTTGAGTGCCGTTGTACATCGTGCTAGCGAGAAAAAATGCGAGAAAATTCAATCCTGCGTAGTATGATTCGCATAAATTGCTGACAGGTAGTGAAGTTGACTAAGCTTTGCTCTTGGCCATTTCTTTTATTGACAATTTAGGAGATTACTTGGAAAAGAGATGAATATTTTGACATGAAAAAAATTATCAAAAGCTATACAATAACATGAACAGATTACAGTGTGAAAAAAATCGCATCTGTAATTCAATGAATCTTAAACACCTGAAAAAATAAATCAGATTTCTGAATTTTTGTTAGAGCAACATAAACCGCAATACTTTTTTAGAATCTGAATATCTTGAAATCAGTCTGCGCGTGATTCATGAAAATAATGCTTTGGAATGTAATGATATCAGTGAGACAACTGTTTTGAAAAAATGAAATAAAATTACAAAAAAAAACTTTGAGGATGAGGCATGGCCACCATGCCCCCTTCCTGGGATCCACCGCTGTTCAGGAATCTGTTTTGCCTACCCGGAACATTTGTACACGAGCTGCCAGTGGCAATATGTGTACGATTTCTTGTGCTCTAGAATTTCTGTTGTTAACTTTTCTCCTCAGTTTTTCTGATCATATCTTACATGTACTGTAGGGACTTGTAAAGACAAAATCGGCTTAAGGTCCTTGCTTCATTATATTCGCCCTGGTGTCGTACGTGTTGAAATAAGTTGTAAATGTGGATTTCTCGTTCAACAATTCATTCCACTTTTTCGTAATTTCATTTTCAGATGTATGTTCAGTGGTAAACTATTAGTTAAATGTATAATATTAAAAATGCTACGTGTTTCTTCTACTATAACGTAGATTACTGAATGTGATTCTGTAAAATATAAATTGGCCATACTAGTGAGATCCGTGCGATTAAATCGCACGGTTAGTCAAATAACCAACTGTTTTCTGCTTAAATTCTTTTTTTGTATTTCAGCATTATAAACAACCTAACCTCACTAAGATCACTAACCTCTCATATTTCAAGATTTCTATTCAATGTAGAAAATCACGTCACGTGCTTACACAACCTACACTAAATTGAAACCACCAACAATGCTTGAGATTGCATTTCCCGCCCCCGTCCGAGTGTAATTTTCTTTCCGATAGATCGCGCGGCAATCAGATATTACAGATCCCGAATTACTACTTTTTTTAATATTTAGGTATTTATTAACGCTCTTTTTCAATACGATGTCACATGTGCAGGTGAAAAGAAACACGATTTTTCAATCCATTGCTTCTTTATACAGATCGGTTTCGTATGTCGCCCAATTTATTGAAAAGACCAAACATCCCTTTGAGAAATAATATATAAGATATATTCGTATCTCAGACTGAGACGTCATAGTTTATAATATTGAAATACAATTGTTTTGAAAAGTTGGTAAGGGAAGAAAGTGTTATTGGGCAAACGCTTTACATTCGCTCCGCCTTGCTTTCCTCCGGCTAGCGTACTTTGCCTTGCCTTTCACTGCTTCCACCTTCCTTACTTTGCGTCCGCCTGGTTTTACCTTACTCTCCTCCAGCCTATCCTCCACCCATCTGTCTTGCCTTGCCTCCGCCTAACCATCACCGTACCTTCGTCCTCCAACTCCCTTTGCCCCGTAGCTTCGGCGTGTCGGCCGGATGTGATGGATTACAGCGGGAGGCCTAGTCATTGACAGAACGGCGCGACGTTATTAAGGCGAGGTAGCTACTGTTGAGAAACCACTCCGCCTCTGCCGCCGCCGCCGCCGCCGCCGCCGCCGTCGCCCCGCCCAGGGCCTCGCATCGGAGGTGGAGGCAAAAAACTGCTGTTGGGGGCCATGCTCTCCGCGGCCCCCAAGAAAAAGAGGTGGAAATCACCTCGACTCCCAATTTTCTCCGGGAGATCGGCGGAGGGGGCAAGTCGTCCTCGATGTGTCACATACGTGACGTCAATACTTTCAGACTCAAGGGTAAGTTGAGGTGTAGATCAAGGATTCCTAGTCTATACATTACTGAGTAGCACCTCTTAAAATTTAGGTGTCACCATCCTAAAATACCCGTCATAATGAGATTATCTTTTCAAGTAAAACGGACAAATAAAATTGAGAGCTCAGATAGCTGATCTGGATTGGGCAATTCAAGAACCATTCAAAATGTTTTTCAAGTGTAGCCTGCATTGCTGAACAAAAGTTTGTTTTGAGTTTGAATTAATACACCGGGAATCAGTAGAATTTTAACAACATATTACCTATTTCAATGAAGGTTTTTGTCGTACTTGCTCGCAAACTACCTAAACTCGTTTTGCGCACCGTTGGTGGGGCGCGTACCACCTCTGGGAATCTCTGAGGTAGATTCTTCTGGTTGCGGCTTTGGTTTGAGGCGATGGTGATTATAACGAAGTGGGTTACCGTTGTCACTTGCCTCGATGTAGAAACGAGGTATGATGTTTAAAGGCAGGAAGCTATCGTTTTCAGTAGTCTTCTACTTTCCTAGCAACGGGGTATTATGATAGAAGACCCTACTCCTTTCAGAACAGGGTATTTTTTTTTGTAAATTGAAACTAGTGATGCTACAGAATGGCACAGACTTTCCCGTATTAGTTTTCTATTTTCTTGAGTCCTCGCTAGCTATTCGGAATTGCCACATACTCTTTCTTGCCAGCTACCATCTATCACCGCCAAAAGTATATTTTTTTTGTCATTTTCTTAATTTTTCGGTTTCCTATTGGTAGAACGGAAATATTAATTTTAGAATATTAAAGAACACAAAAACCTAGCCGTAAATGACAGTTTTCTTTAAAAAATTATGTGCCGTTTAAGAGAAAATGGCGTTTTAGCACTACTAAAAATGCGAAATTTGAAGATCATTTTCACAGAAAATTTTTGAGTTTTCAAAATACTTTATTTGAAGTTATTTGAAGCACTTACACTCACAAATATAATAATCTTTACAAATTGTGGATAATGTGCATATTAAAGATGTGAGAGATCTTTCAAAAAATTTACATTTATATAATTTTTGAAAAAACAAAAAAAACTCAAAATAAACTTTACGTCATATTAAAGAGTGTAATTATCATTATCTGTTACAAAAGTTTCAAGAATAAATTTGCAGCCATATATGAGATAATGGCGTTTGAGCATTTCTGAAAATGCCGAAATTTGAGCTTCTTTTCACAGAAAACGGTAGTGTTTTCGAGAAACTTTACTTGACCAGAGTATCTTGGATGTCGTGGAGACAAGTTTGAAAGCTTCTCAGTTCCACGGGAATGTGGGTTTATGCAAATTTACGCGTTGTGCTAGGAACATTAACAATAATAACTTCTAAGTGTTTTAGAAGCTGTTGTAAGTAGTGAACTGTACACAGTCATGAAATTAAATTGTTATTGATTTTGTTGTTGAGAAACTCCATTATTTTCCAAAGAAGAAGTGACGGGAAATTGATGAAAGCGTAACTGTGACGCTCTGACTATTCAGACGTTACAGATGAAAGAATGAAGTTCATAGTAGCGGTTGCGGCAATAATACTAGATTTACACAGTATTTCGCAATTATCCAATTAATTGGAATCGACATTACCATGGATACTAAAAATCTGATAATCTTAAGTCATTTCAAATATGAAAATATAAATTATAGGACTCATTCTATACGAATGGACACATTTACCGCAGTCATTAAGAGACCACTAAAGGTGACAGAATGACAAACAAATACTAATTATGTGCTATAGTTCACGTACATGAGTTAATTACTAGTTTGTTGTTAATGGTATGTTAAGAAAATAAAAACTGTTAATTCGCCAACTTTCGCAAATGTGTGTCTTAGACCCCAAAACATGATTTATAGAATTGGCGCCCAGTGGATGTGAACGTCCACTTCTTGACGTTCGCCGTCAACTATCCAATCCGGCATGTTTTGTATGCCACACCTGATTGATTTGTTTTATAGTCCTCGTCAACTTCCATGGTCATTAGCACCAATCCGTCAAATTAATACGAAACTTGATCCAAATGGCTAACCGATAAAGGTCTAACAGTGAGTAATAGATGGACTGGCATGTCTGTTCCCCGATTACAATGAGTATAAGGAGGATTGTTTTTATGCAAAGAAATAAATTAATGAATGTGTATTATAGACAAAAAATAAGGTTTAACTTATCGTGACTGATTTTCACAAAAGATGTGAACCAATTTCTAGAGATAAAAGGAGATTAGGATTTGTGGATCATATCATCTGAATGGGCAATGAAAGACAGACCGGTAGCATTTGGAATGAATTGAATTGAATTGAATTGAATTGCCTTATTTTACGTGGCGAGACTCAGGCCATGAGGCCTGCTCTTCCGTCTGACCACGCAAATTTCGCTACGCTCCTTTCACCTAGCGGAGAAAGAAGGTATTATCTCGGGCGACGAAACAGGCGATTTGAATTTAGCTCAGAGGCGTCATTTAGGCTTGAGGATCTTTTACATGCAAGTAAATCTACTAACATGGGCCAGCCGGCTTTACTTCCCCTCCGCGGAAGGCGTACGAAGGATTTTTTCGCCCGTAAAAATCCACGGCTTCGATCGGGTTTGAACCCGCGAACTTGGGTATGACAGTCCGGCACGCTAACCGTCACACCATCGAATCCGCCGGAATGCGATATGCCTCATGGAGAACAACTGGTGAAGTAAGTCCGAGGTACTTGAAAGGCACACAGATTAAAAGAAGCTACTCAACAGGCAACAGTAGTACAGAGAACATGAAACAGTCGTGAGGTCATAAAGAGGCCGCCACCACGACCGAGTTCTAACAGAGAGAAGGAAGATGTTTCGGAAAGAACGACGCGTGCTTAACGAACTGCTGGCGACCCTCCAGGGTCGTAGCAAATTAGAAGAAACTAGATCTCTCCCGTGGTTTAATGGCCTGGGTGGCGAAAAGACTAGGGGTATTGCGCCCAAGAACGGGTTACCCCTACGTTATGAACTCAATTTCCGCCTAAGGCGTGAATGTTTTCAGTTGTGTTGTACCTAATATGCATTCCCAGTATATGTATCACTCCTTCAATTATACTTTGCCTTAATTCTAATGTCTATCCTGGTAATTAAGTGAGTGTAGCAACAAAGTGCTACGCAAGAGGTCTACAGATCATAGAAATTTCTGAGAAATTTAGGTACAACCTGTGTCCGTGCTCTTAAATTGATTTAAGTCCCGACTGGATCAGGTACCATATTGGATACAGGAAAGCTCCTACTTAGCAGATTATGAACTTCCGAATCACTTTGGCGCGAAGGTTTGAAAGACAAGGAGGCAGTTGTCGAAGCGACAGCTCAGGTGGGGTGGGGACGTCCAAAGACATAGAATATGCCATGGACAAAAAAGTTAATCTAAGGACTTCCACGCTTATATCTTGTGAAAGTCAAAACCTGACGTGTGGCTGCAGGAGATTCCCAGTTTTGATATAGAATCTGTACCTCCAACGTTGGCTGTCACAAGCCAACTTCCTGTTGTAATTCAACGAGGTGACGCCATGCATTTCGTTTGGAAATAGTTTAACGCTCATCCAGTATTTTGCCACACGCAAATGGCGCCATTGGCGTACCATCAGTTAAGCGTCACATAATCTCAAGAATTCACGCTCGTAGAGCTTCCACAAATATGGGGAGTGATCCGTACAAGTTCATATGTGTCGTGACCCACAAACCCTCTCTCGTACGTCTGTTGGTGGTACGGAAGGGGCCCATGGAAGGGCAGAAAGTCAGACGTATCCAACGCGCTCTGACATTCCAAATTCCTGCGCCGCACGTAATTGAATGAGCTACCGCGGACTGCGGGGAAGCATTAGCAACGGCCCCATCGTCTCATGAGGGCCCCTTGGGCGGGTTGAAAGCAGTTTTTGGAGGAAGACGGATGACTACAGCCAACTGAGCTCTACGCTACATTGGACAATGATTTTCAGCTCTGTAGCAGTGTTTTGCCACAATACGGGCATTGAACCTCTGGTGGAATTGAACGAGTTTTTCCACGACACCTATGTTGTTAGAGTCAAGGATGCATATTGGTGAGATAGGGGAACCTCTGAACGAGGCGTGTATATTAGCCGAGTCAGATGGTTTTTGGACTTCGTAAGCTCGGAATCGTCGTAGCAGAGATGTCTAACAGAGAACCTGTAGCAGTGTCTCAGTCCTAAAAGACTCTGAGACGGAGTTTGGTCCCGCACCCAGAGTGAGAGATTAACCAACCACAAATCTCGTGGCTTCCGTTTGTGGAGTTGGTCGACCCAGATTATAGATATCGAAAGGCCTAATAGTTAGGGCAGTGGTGTTAGGTCTTCTACTGGTGGCAATGGCACGCGTCGTGGCTCCGCAGCATGCCACGAGCTACTCTGCGCAACTAGCGTCGGGAAAGTAAACTATTAGTAACCCCGCCGTTTTACAATAGGGATGGCGTTGTCTCTGGTGGCGGGGGGACGAACTGCGTGAAGGGGCGATTTCGTCGTGGCACTCGTGCCACGGACTCCCGCTCGTCGCCTCGACCTTGACAACACTGAGCTAGGGAGTCCAAGAACGCCCGCTCACTGCCTCCAACCGATGTTAGTCCGAGAGGTGCGTGCACTCTAGACGAATTGAGGATATAGCGCGAAGTTGGGAGCCCGATCGTAGGATTCGTCTCTACCTCAGAGGGAGTAGTGTTGAGCATCCTCACAGCAGGTAGCTTCCGCCCGGGGAGACAGTCTACTAAGGTTCCTGAAGTCAAAAGACCTAGGGAGGCCAAGAGAGGTCTCGTTCTGTCCCTAATCCAGATGCCAGTCCACAGGGTGGGTGCGGTTAAGGCGAGATGATAAACCCCATGACAAGTGAATCAAGATCGAGATTAGATCCACAAATTTAGTGATGTTTCAAGAATATTTCTGTGCCAAAAAATGAAGCTAGTAAGTTCAGCAATACATTCAATTGAAATACAAATTAACACAGAGTTCATATTATTTTACTAACAAATAAATTTTAAAAAATTGTTACCGCATTCTGCATTCGCACGATTCAAAAGTTTGGCGCCTAACCCCTAATGCACAATTATAAGACCTCCTTGAGACAAATCCATTATAGTGTCGTGTATGTTTGAGTTAAGTGTGCTGGGTTTTATTTTTCTTCAAAAATCGTGACACTGAAGACAGTGAAAAAAACTCCGCGAAATCACATTGTAGATTTAAACTATAGTATTTCACAGTGGCAGCGCTGACGAAGCCAGCCAGGCAGCTGGACAGGCAAATACGCTACCATTTAAAGGAAATAAAATTCTAGAAAACTGATTCGGTGGCGGAAATCGCTTAGGTAGTATTGCTGAAGCGATCACGGGCCGAAGGATCGCGGTTTCGAGTCCCACCTTGAGCATCGTTGTGTTTGTGTTCGTCCTTTCACCCCCCAACATCACCATATAATTTATTCTAGTTCACAGTTATGCACAACGTTAAAACCAATGACCTAAATGTTCATGCGATCTTAAATAAAAAAAATCTGCAAAGACACTAGTTTGCTACAAGCTTTGTTGAAACGCGAGCCAAAAGTAGTGATAATAAACGCTGAGAGTACGTTTTGCTTAGTGTCAAGAGTTTTTCATTCGCGACACAATACAGTGCATTATTAAAAACTGAGACTGCAACGGTGTATACTCTTTGAATGCTGAAACCGCGCGCGGATCGCAGGACTTGCATGATCTCGAGGTCAGCTGACGAGATCCACGTGGAGGTTTAATAAGAGCAAGTGAATAAAACGCCTAGCAAGCGACAAGTAATATTGACCTAGAGGCATTTAGCGTTTGCAAAGAGATTTTAGTGTTATGTGTATTCAGCATAATTATTATATTCAAGGAACCAGAATCGTTATCGCTGCAGAGGTTAACCTTCCTTCGACATAAAACGGCGCAAATTTCACGCCACTGTTCTCCCAAAAAAACACAGTTACTATTTGTAGCCTTCATAACAATCATTATAGCCCAGATTTCTAAGAAAGATTTCATTTATCTTCACGCACTTGAAGATATGTACTCGTAGTAATGTTATTCTTAGTAATATACTATGATCGCCAATTTTCACCCTCTATGATAAACTCTTATTTTGGGAGAATTTTAATTTACTTCATATTTTTAATTAACTTTATTTTGAATAAAATACTTACTTAACTCAAAAGTGTCAAATTCAAAATGAATAGTTTACTCCAAATGTTCATTACCATAAATTAAATTACATTTTCCTCCATCGGCTAGAACAAATTAACCAGTTAATATATAAAGAAGCCAAGTGGGAATGTGAATGAAAAAAGGGTGATTTCCGCATGTTGTAAAATATCACAGAGCAATTGAGATTATAAATAATCGCGCGTTGTTCGTGGCTCGTCGTTTGCGTTTCTGCTCCAGCTTCAGCCAGATGTTGATCAGATGAAATCACGAAAACTACCCAGCCAAGCAAGCCAAGCAAAGCAGCCAAACTCAGAATATTATTCTCATTGCGCCAATGGTCGGCGCTGTTTCGCCGGAGTGGGAAACGTTGCAACCGTCGCGACGTTGCAACCGACGCGTCGGGACTCGAACTTTGGACCTTCCGGATTTCAGTTGCGGATTCACTACTACATATGCTACATATTTGCAACGAATACGCAATTACGGATCATGATATTCCTACATGCTCGAATGTTTATCTAGAAAAGAAATCAGTTTGAATTCAATAGTAACCAATGCATTCATTACCTTCATCATTGAAAGAATAGATCACTTTCATTTCAATAATAATCTTTGAGGAAGATTGTTTTCTTACAACGATGATAAATTGATGTATCTTAATTGTTTTCAAATGTCAATAGCAGTTTTTATGCGCTTTTTCTTCAAGACTTAATATTAAACATAAAGAGTAGAAATATAATTGTAAAATAGTAATGATCATTATAACTGTCACGTAGAATTTTTCCTCCTGTATCATATCGATTACGTTTTGTTTCAATAGAGAGAAACATTCACATATTGTTAAGTAACATTACAATAGAAAATTAATTCAAAAAAATTCATTCCCATAAGTAATAATATTATGATAAAATAATGATAATAATAATTATTGTCATTACTATTGGTACTGAATTAAACCTTGGATGATCTTTGATTCCATTGATAAGGTAATGAAAAAGAAATAGCTAGTTGCCAAAGAACGCAGATTTATGCTCAGGAAACAGCCAGAGGACGACAATACCATTTCAAACATTCCTACGTCCTACACCGTTTCAAACAATACTTCAGATCAATGTGCCATCAAACTACAATTACATAACATATCACAGACGACAAGAGACCCATCACATCCGATCAAAGTTCTAAGCACCGATTCCGTGTCTCGAGCAGAGTACCCAACAAAGAGGTCCGAGAAGAAGTACATCAAGTGACGCAAGCGAGCGGCTCTCGTTTCAGCTGGCATCTTTGAGAACGCGCCGCTCCGACGCACTCGTAAAGCGCGAGCGCGCGTCACGTGACACGGCCGCGCGCAGAATGCGACTCCCGTCCGCGAGCGGCGGGGGACGGGGACGGGGAGGGGGCAGGGGCAGCCCAGGCGAAGGGCGCGAGTTCCTCTCACGACTACACGCGCAGGCGCGGCGCGGCGCGGCGCGGCGCGGGGCTGAGGCGGGTCAGCGGCAGCGGTGGCGGAATTGAAGGAGCGGGGGAAAGCGGCGGCGGTCGTGGTGGTGTGGTGATGGTGGTGGCGGAGGTTGCTGGATGAGTGGTGGTGGTGGTGGTGGTCGTACGGTGGGGTGGTGAGTGGTGGTGGGTGGTGGTGGCGGTAGTTGTGGATGAGGTGGTGGTAGTGGTGGTGGTGACGGTGGGGGTGGTGAAGGTGGTGGTGGTGGTGTGGTGGTGGCGGTAGTATGTGGATGAGGTGGTTGGTAGTGGTGGTGGTGACGGTGGGGGTGGTGAAGGTGGTGGTGGTGGGGGTGGTGGTGGTGGCGGTAGTTGTGGTTGTGGTGATGGTGATGGTGGAGTTGGTGGTGGCAGTAGCTGTGTTGTGATTGTGGGGTGGGGGTGACAGTAGTTGTGGTTGTTGTGGTGGTGGTGGCGGTGATGGTGATGGTGGTGGCGGTGATGGTGGTGGGGGGGTGGCGGTGATTGTGGTGGTTGGGTGGTGGTAGCGGTAGTTTGTGGTGCGGTAGTTTTGGTGGTGGTGGTGATGGTGGCGGAGGCCGAAGTGGAAGGCGAGTGCGATGAAGGGCACGGGAGTGATGGCGACGTCGAAGGCATAAACGATGGTGGCGAACGAGATGGACTTGGAGAAGATGATAATGGAGGTGGAAATAGAGGCGGAGCAAATTTGGTGGTTGAAGTGGAGCTGGAGGTGAAAACGGAGAAATAGCCGGAGGTAGAGGTAGAAGAAGAGGCGATGATGAAGGTGGACACTGAGATGGAAGAGGAAGTGTAGGGGGAGGCAGAAGCATTGGAAATGAAGAGGGAAACGATGATGGAGATGGACGATGTGGAGATGAAAGAGGAAGCGGAGATGGTGGAGGAAAATTGGGAGGCGGAAGCGGTGGAAGCACGGGCGGTGGCGAATGTAAAGAGGGGCCCGAAGCGCAAGGCGGGGTCGGAAGTGGCGGAGGCGGAGTGGAAGTGGAAAGCGGATTCAGACGGAGATGGCGCAAGGGGAGGTAGCGACGGCGGCGTTGGAGCGCGAACGCAAGGCCTCTTAAAGGCGACGCCTCGGCCGCGAAGTGGAGACGCCCTGACGCACGTCGGCTTCATTGTCGCCTTGTTCAGAGGACAAAGGCCTAGAAGCGGGTAAGCCCTCACGAGCGAGTCCCAAACCTACTATAAAGCCCCAAACGGGGATCGGAAACTCCCGACTGTCGTCCTGTTCCCGGCCAAACTCAGGTCGATAGCCAACGGTAATGGCAGTGAGTAGAAAATAAAGCTAAACTCCTGGTTGTCGCTTCAACCCGGCAACTCACCAGTTGGGCCTCTGGCGAGTCGAATGTTTAATGCTTAAAGCAGGATCGGGTGAAGGAAACCCTCACTCGTGCTTGTGCTATGGAATCCACAAACAGAAGTCCGACGGGAAATAACCAAGGCAAACTGACGGTAGGTTAAGTTCCAACCCAGGTCGGTAGCCTAAAGTGTAGGCAGTGGGGAGACGGGAAGAGGGCCGGGCGCCCCCCGAACTTGTTCGGGTGGTCCTCTGACGGGCTTTCGGATTCGTCGTGGCCTGTGGCCCGCTAACCCAGCGGGTATTTGGGTGGGGTTCGCCCCGGTGCAAATGAGGCACTTTAAAGAACTCGCACTGACCTCTGGCCAGTAGGGATGTCAGCTGGAGCATCGACCCAAGCATTGTATGGGTAGGCTTTTGGCGGCGCGCCGACGTGATTAGTTCGTCCCGCCTGAGGGTGGGGTCGTGGTAGAAGAGGACCCCACCGCCTGTGGAGCAGGGACGCAAAGTGGAGTGGTTCACGACGCGGGGTGCGGTTCGGTCCTAAACGGACAGGACACCCACCCGGAGCTTGCTCCCCCAAAGAAACAAAATTCGAAGATTCATTGTCGCCTTCTCCTGCGCTCGCGCCCTCTCCGCAACCTGTCACACTCACGCACAGTGGTTGATTTCCTTCATCTAGCGGTATTAAAATATTATCAAGAGAACGGTAAGGCCGACGATGTTTGCAAATGGTCCGAATTATTCCTTGTGTCATTTTCCATCATATTTTAATGTAGTGAAGTAGTATAATAATAAATTAATTGTCCTGGAGTCTTGATAAGTTTTATCCGATTATCAACGTGGGAACTACTTACAAGAGATTGTGCATGCAATTGCCTACTAAAGATTCATGAGACTAACTCAGAATTTAATATAATGGTTCGAATTTATAATTAACTGAGTAATTAAAATAATTATAAAAACTTAGTAACAAAGAAAACTTACATAGTTGACATTAGTCTCTCTCTGAATTAGCTATTCCACCTTCACGTGGCACATCAGCTCCAGGAACATGTAACAACTCCAGAACTTCTGTGCCTCGTCTGCAGTGTAACATCTCGTAGAATGTTCCTTCACATTAAGCAAACGTGCTGTCTTCATTCGCTTCACTGTGTGAGGAGTACTATCTACAGCTCCTTCAATCACTTCTGCTACATCCTTACTGCCTTGTGACATAAAGCTAACTAATAAACCACAGCTAATTCTTTCGCACAGTACTCTACAACGAATGGTTGTACTTTTCGCCTTTTGGTTCTCTTCAAACACGAAGCTAATTCTTTTTCAGGCCTACCTTTACACGTTTTTCTGTACTTCTTCCTTGACACACACTATTGCTTCGTCCAGCCATGCCGAGTTCCTTGCCGCAAACCTGTCTACCATTCTTTTGGAAGCCTTCCATTTGTCAGTAATTTGGCAGGTGAATCTCCGAATCTTCTCACTTAATACTACCTTAATAGAACATTACGGGAAACATACTCCATTAGCATTTTTCTATTCCGTAAATCTGTTGCACGAGAGAGTTCACCCTCACGCAAGAGCTCGAATAGCTCCCGTCGAGTGAATGTGCAAGTATTTGAAAAAAATCATTTTTTTCGAAATGGGGCAAATTCGGGCAAAAATGTTTTTCACCATTTTGTTTCACAAGGTTTAGGGAACCTAATCATGCAAAGAACATTCTTGGCAATTGCTGGCAATTCAAAATAACACTGTTTAAATTTCTGATCACTTAAGAAACTTCTCTCAAATACATGGTGATACTTTTGCATAAAATATACTACCAAACATGTAAAATTTTCTATTAACAGTTAGTGCATTTTAAAGATCATACTTTCCGAATTCTTGCTCATATCGAGCATTTAAGATATCCTTATCAACGCGACGTCAGGAGGTAGTGACACCAAGAGCGTCAAAGCAGGACTGAGGCACGGCTGAGCGCGCGGCTCGGAAGCGGTCACCGAACAGACCCCCCCCCCACTCTTCTGAGAAATGAATGTGGCACTTATGGCGACTGATACAGTCCGGGCAAGACTATAAAGAACCCGTTCACGTGGACTTTCATTAGTTTTGAGAATATGCATTTTTGATTTAAATACCGCTAGATTCTCGAAATCAACCACTGTGTCACGGTGTAAGATATATGGGTGTGTTAACTTACCGCCTTAGGGGCAAGTTTTCTGAAGCCAGTTTGAGGCTAGTTCCTCGCTTGTCCGTACGGTGCGCACGATCGGTTTGAGCCACGGTGTAAGATATACATCTTAAGATGACATCGTAAACTGTGGTTATTACACAGTTTTACAAAACATTTCCTGCCCATTTTCATAACTGTCTGCTCTAGAATTTACCAGTTCCACCGTGAAACGACAAATCACTGATTTGAAATCAGCTGGCCACAGAGCTGTCGAATGGATGACGACCAATCACGACCGTCCAATCATCGCCGCCGTCCTGGTCGTCTTTGCTTTCCTCGCTGCCCCCGATCGTGGAGACGCAACTAGGGAAGCGACATCGGCAACAAACGTCGACGTTTCGAAACATCGATGTTTACATTTTAAAAATCAATGTTCAAACTACATCGTCCCAACACAATCGAAGTTTTTAAATATCAATGTTTGTAAAACTATTTTAGTAACCTCTAACACCAGTGATCACATCCAGGAGGACCTCTTCGTGTCATGGTGGATGTGTTTATTGATTTGTAATTGAGATTTTGCTGACAAAACAAAGCCAACAAATTTTCAGAACAATTAATAAAACGTTTATTATCTTATCGGATAACACACAAATAATGCACTGCATTTATCAACAAAAATTCGACTAACTTATTTTTCGCCCTTTGTGACTTTGGTCTCGAGAATCTTCAAATTATAGATACCTGAAAATATTTGTATTTGTATTATATTTATATTATAATATTTTTATTATATTTCACATTCAAAAATAAAACAACAACAAAGTAAAAAAATATCGAGCTCAAACATACATGTTAAAAAAATATCGGCAACAATCATCGTATGTTAAATACATCGAAATTTGTATAAAAATATCGATGTTTTGAAAACATTGACATCGATGTCACGTCCCAGGCTGATACTCCCTCCGTCATCAGCCTTCGTTGCTCCTATTACAGCCGCTCAGTGCGTATTTTCCATTGAACGAAGCAATGAACAGTCATTGAAGCTGTTTCATGAGAGGAAGGGTCAGGGACGCTATGTGAAATGTTCTCATCAAAGCACTCAAATAGTGTACACAATCCTGATTACGAAAGGTAAGCGACTAATGTAGTTTTAAGAGAAAAATATCTGGAGAATTGGCTTGAAGAACTGAGTTATAGCGCTCCACCGGATTGTGTCAACAACTCTCATCTTCGACTTGAGTTCATAGTTGGAGTTGAATATCAATGAAGGTGGTCAAAGGAAGGATATCAAAGTGATACCTTTCTTTATAAATACGTGAGGACAAAAATTATAGGAAAGTGTAGGGTGGGGTAGGGTGGGGTAGGGTGGGGAAGGGTGGGGAAGGGTGGGGAAGGGTGGGGTAGGGTTGGGTAGGTTGGGGTAGGGTGGGGAAGGGTGGAGGTGAACGGAAATAAATTAGAATAGATAGAAGCAGGCTTCGCCGAAGGAAGGGTATAGATGGAATTCCTCGTCCTGTCTCATAAATTGTTGTGATTTAATACCTGGGCAACAGCGGGATGCTTCAGTAAGTAATAAGATAAAGAGATTTATAATTTTCTTCTTCAATAATACAATATGTGTGGTGTACAAATATGCGTATGATGTAAGATGCCTTAATAATAATAATACAACATCATCCATTCAAAAGTATGTGCAATGATAAGAATAGGGACAGCATAAAACTAAGATTCCCTTCAATAGATGCAATGAAATGATACGGTTAGTATTCCCAACCATTTATGTAATTATACCAAACCTCTCTTTGCCGAGCTTCAAGAAATGGTCGGAGATACCATGATGAAATACCCGGATGAAATCATGACACCATAGATTGACCAGCAATTACGTAAACTAATACAGAGAGTGCGATTTATTCCTCAAGATATTTCGTTGTTAATGTTAATGAACTAATTAGATTAGAATATATCTTATTTTCAAAGAGATATAAGCAGGTTGGCAAGATCATGTAAGGAAAAGAACGAAAAATTGTGAACCAAGAGAGAAACAAAAATATCAGGAAATAGAGAAAGAACAAACTACGCGTTTGCTAGTCAGAGTCATAGAACCACACGGCAAACAATTCCAATTCCATACAGGTCCTTTCGTTTCCATTTTCGGAGGTAAAGGAATAAAAGCTTTTTTCTAAAAAGAAAAGAGATTGCGACCACACACGGAGCCATGATGTACACTCTTGCTCCAGCAAAACATTCGCAAGTAGAATTCGCACCTACACGCAATCCACATTTTTTTGAAAATCGAGGATGAACGCAACGGACACGAAGACATTGTTTTCATTTTCGTAATGATCATGCTTACAATTTGGAAAATTTGCCAATTGATCTTCATACTGGTTCAAAATATTCTCATAATAATAGACAAATTAAATTATTTGTATGTCTTGTGAATTAATACAATTTGTCAAAAAGCAGAGTCTTGCATTTCCAATAAATTTTATTAATTAAATTAAAGAACTATATTTGTAGTTTGTACACCTTTCCAATAAAGCATTCACAATTTATTACATAAAGTTATTTCGTATTACGAAAGTTATTCGTAATAAATATGATATTAATAGCTTCATAAAAAGCCCAACATACATACAAATATCGTAGTCATAATAAGCATGACTTAATGAACAACAAAATTCCTGAGATAAAGTTTAACCAGATCATGAATTCTATGTTTTCTCAAATATTAAAAAGCATCAATTGAATTTATCTGAATTTGGATTTCTGAGAGATACTGAATGTAGAAGAAGTGGCAAAATTGAATTCAATTCCAGAGGAAGACCTCGCAGGAATGCTGGAAACAGCTCGCCCAAAATTATCTCCCGTATACAACGAAAATCAGACCAGAGTTAAAAATGGTTCCATAACTGTCACGACTATTGGTTGATTGCAAATGCTGTAGTAATATAATCCGAACGTTTATTTAATTAGGAACGCTTTCTTAGATCCGGTCTTACATTTAACCGTATACAAATAGCATAAGAATATATATATATATATATATATATATATATATATATATATATATATATATATTATATATATATATATATATATATCATCGTCAATGAAATAAAATATGATGAAATATTTCCCGAAAACAACTAAGTAGTACTCCAACATAAATGGCGTTTAGAGATCTGACATTTGTCTAGAACGGTTGTCAACCGACAATTACGCATCCTTCGACTCAAGAGGAAAATGCGCTGGACAGCGAAACGGGAATCAGATGCTAGAGGAAGTTAAGGAAATTCCAGAACTAATTATTTAAAACTGTTGAAGAAAGATTTAAGCTAATTGACTATGAGCTAAAGTATTGTCCATGTAATCGACTTAGATGTCGATTTCAGATCTCTGAAGCATACAATTCGTCTTTCCACATTTATTTGAGAGTCGTCAAAGCAAAAAAACTGAATACTTCATCCAACGTTTCCTCACATCCGCAATCTTGAAAATAGATGAATTATCTTTCATCCTCGCCGATTTAAGTTTTTTGCTACTACGTAAAATTTCCCACAAATGAGACAACCTAACCTCTGAAGTAAGCCATTATCAACAGTCTCCAGGCGGTTTCTCAACGATCGCTGAAAACCTCGAGAAAAAGTGTAATATAGTACGGAAAGTGTAGAGAAAAATAATAATGAAGCTACTTTTCCAACCTCTTAGGTCTCCTTTCTTCCCTTCCCCCGATAGTCCACCCACTTTATTACCAAACCGTCGCCTCCCCCAATTCAACCTCGAAACACCAGAAAAGATCATCAATAACGTGCCCCCCTCCTGGCCAGGTAACACAAAGGAAACCACTTCAAAGAGTTGGAACAATGAATAGGCTGACATCTGGCCGCTACTGCAAGCAACAGGTGTTGGCTCTGAAAATGGAGCTACTACGCTAGCGATCTCGCCATGATCCTTCGGGACAGCCCCTTCTCCCACCTCGCCCCCTTCCCCATCATTGCTCAATGCCACCGTCCAGCCGCCATCGCGACCGTCACCGTCACCCCCACCCATCCTGCCATCGACACAACGCCGGCGTCACTACAGCCGACCTCATCGTCAACCGTTTCTCCACCACCATCGCCATCGCTACCGCATCTCTGTAACCGCCTGCCCTCACCACTATCGTTTCACGAACGCCATCGCCACCCCCACCGCCACTGCCACCGTAGCCACCACCCCTCTCCTCGGGCAGACATCGCCTCAGCCGCCGCCCTCACCGTCACCACTGCATCTCCGCCGAAGACCTTACACGCATTCGATATTTGAAATGATTGCTATCAAAACTAGCTCATCCCTTTGTCTACTAAAATTCACTTTTTTTACGGTTCGTGAAGTTTAGAAGATCCTTAATAAACTCATATCGCGAAGAAATGCAGATGAAATCCATCTTATTTCCACTTGAAATGTGGGGAAACATTTCCCGTTGCTATAGAACTGTGTGTGGACTAGTGAACATTTTTTCTCTTACCAAATTGTAGTGTAGCAAGTGTAATGAGCTGGTTTTAATTAGAAATACATTCTTTGGTTTTGGTATCACCAAGGAACAAAAATCAATACGTTTTTGTTTACGAGCTTTAAGATTGTTACTTACAATATAAATCAGCATTGGTAAATGATTTCAGATATGCCTTCAAAGGCGTTTGAGGCAAAAAGTAATAGAAGAGCTTACTTCCAGTGTAATATCTCCAAGAAATACACAATTTAAGAAAGGAAAAATATTCAAGATCAGCCTTATGTGGTACGAGATAGGATTCAAATGTTTTCGGATTCCGTTTAATCTAAAAAATTCTCGTTTGTGAACACAATATTTTATAAATAATGGTGAAGAGTCACAATAATATATTGATGTGTAAAACTAGAAAACAAACAGAGAGACCAAGACTTCTTCCCTTGCCGGCCGAAGATCGTGACCCTTACTTTGGTATTCTGGTTTTGAGCGGAGATTTTGATGTTAGTATTCCATATTTTGAAAGCGTGAAGTTTACCTGAAAGTGACCCTCAAAATACGAGTGAAGTAGACGTCAGTTGCTGCTGATTGTCTAGCACGTAAATGAGAGCATAACGATTTTAGTCTTTGAGAGGATTCCAAGACGAAACACATTTAGACCAGAGATTGTGAATTACACTGCATTTAATACTTTATATTAACAACAGAAGTTCATGCTAATAATATCGAGTCGAATTGCAGTCTTAAAGAAATATATTGTCGCGCCCAGTTTATCATGAGGATCTGATAATTTGAAACTTTTCAATTTTTTGAAAATTCAAACTTCAACAATATCAGACCTGCGCAACTGTTATAAATGTCCTTTGCATTATTCAAGAAAAAATAAAGATCCGTTTCTGAGAAATTTAGTTTTTAAAATAAACTTTATTTCAACGAAAACTATATATGTTATGAACAAATTTTACCTTCCCACATTTAAAAATTAAAAATTCGTTTGTTAAAAAATAACTATTGTCGATATTGCTATAGGTTGTAGGTAGATGCCGAAAATAATTTAATTTTTGGAAGATTTGAAAATGCAGAGAGTTCAACAAAAATCGGATATGCTGAAATTAAATTAAGAAATAATTTTGAGCTAATTTTGAGAAAGTTTTGAAATTGTCATTGATGGTTTATGTAAAGAACCCTCAAAATCAAAATACAAATTAAAATTCCAGGGACCGCGACGTCAACCACATCGATGGGAGAATCAATTTTGGTGAACATTTAGTAGCTGCTAGAGTTTGTATACATATGGACAGGACAGATCGACAGACTTTTTGTCTTAAACCAATTGTTCGGTAAAAAATTAACAAACGTTGATTCTGATTACACAACGTATGAAAGGATGTTATTCACCCCATATAGGAACAAGAATTATCAGTTTTTTTGGTACGAGGAACCTACAATGCGATTTTTCCAGTCAAAAAATTGACGATTTTAGCTGCAATATTATAGTACATTCTCTACACTACCTAAGTAGTATGCAAGGAATAAAAAAATACACTCTTGCTTCGAAGATTTTACAGAGAAGTACACATTTCTAAAACAATGCGCTTAAACTATTAACATATTGTAAAAGCACATTTTTATCAGTCTAGCAATGCAATATTTGCAATGTTACAGATTCCTCTTTGAAGTCGATGCCACTTTCCTTCATTGCTATCAATGCCTAAGTGTCGATCATTAAGAATAGAAATACCGTAAAGTGCCTAAATTCATCTCCCACACTTCAAATTCAACGAGATTCGCTGTTTTACCAATCACTAGCATTGTCACAATGCAACCCCAACGTCGACCCAGATGCCACATCCAAAACAGTCTCTACCGTCTTTATCTCCATCCCTTTGACCTTCACCTCTTATCATCGCTTCATTGACGCCATACCTATAATAAATTCCCTTTTTACCCATTCTTACCGTCCTCGTCATGTTTCTTCTTATCAGCACTAAAAAGTCGTGCGGCGTCAAGACTACCATCGTCACGAATATCACCAACATCACGGCAGAGACTCGCCATGATATTACCTCCTCTCACACCGCTTCCCCTTCCGTCCTCCTCGCTCACCGTCATTTCACGAGTCACATTTGTCACTGCCACTCCACCGTCACCAGCACAGCGACCACCCTGGATAATGTCGGTGTTTCCTTAACAGCTAGAACTTTCACACCACCGTCACCAACACCGTCGTCATCCCAGCCGTCTCCCACCCTTCGCGTCCCCGTTCGCACTTCCCCTTACACCACACGCCTCCCCTTCCTCCGTATTTTTTTGCACCCGACACAATTCCCAACCGGAAATAGGACGTCACGGGGATAATGGGAGCAGTAATTAAGGGTATATGCACAGGGCAGGGAACGTGAAAATGAACCTGACATTCCATTGTCTCCCGGGGATGTTTTTTTTTCGCGACGCGCGCTCCACCGATATATTGTGAGAGCGAAGAGATCGAGTAACAATGCAAACAGCAGTGCGGCGGCGGCGGCGGCGGCGTCGTGGCAGTGCAGTGCGGCGGCTGTGGCTGCGGGCGGCGCGGCGGGCGGCCGGCGGCGGCGGCGGCCGGGCGCGCGTCATTAGGGCAGGCGGGCAGATGCCGGCAGGCGCGGCAGAAGGCAGTCGCGGCGGCCAAGGCGGTGGCGGAGCCCGGGACGGGAGCTGGGGCGAGGGAGAAGATACGTAGGAGTGGGGATGGAGGTATTGATAGTGAAAGTGGTGGTGTTGGTCAGGGACGGAACCAGCCGATCATATGGGTCCCCCATATGGGGGAAGGCATATTTAAATCAATTTTGCCAAATATAGGAATGTATCAAGCGAAAAACCTAGGTTTGGGAGGGGGCAATTGGGACCATGCCCCCCCCTGGATCCACCACTGGCGGTGGAGGAGTTGGTGGGGGTATGGTTTGGTAGTGATGTTTGTGTATTGGTAGTCGAGATGGTTGTGGAGGTCGTGGTTTTGGTCAAGATATTGAATACGGAAGTAGCAGATGTGGGAGCGGTTATTATGCGGATAGAAGTTATAGTGGTTACGTTGGTGATGGGGATGGTAGCTGAAGTGACAGGAGGGGTGAGCGGAGCGAGGGATTATTGGTGATGGTGGTGAAGGCAGATGAAGGCATTGGAAGCAGAACGCCAATTCTGGTGGAGGCCAAGGCATGTGGGAGGCAGAAATAGTTGCGGGAACGGGCGGCTCAACGGTAGTGGTGGGAAGGGCGACACCGCAGTGAAGATAACGAGGGAAGAGGGCAGTGGAAATGAAAGGAACGTTGGCGAAGGGCGTGTGCATGGCGGAAAGGGGGAGGAGATGGTTGTGGCAGGTCATGCAAACTGCAACTGTTCTTCGGTAAATCTCCATCGACGATGAAAATTGCTCTACCTGCTACAATCCTCATCGAGAAACAGGGCCGATCTCCCTATGACACCGAGATGTTCAAAAGGAAATTCTCCAGCTTCGAAACATAATGGTGCTAGAAGACAGCAGGTGACATGTTTTCATAGCGCCATAAATACTCATCGAAATTATTATCTTGTACATAAGAGATGTAAATAAAGGATTTGGCCCAAATATCATGACTAAATATCGAGAAACAGAAATAATTAAATATACATAAAAATAAACTATATAAAATTAAATTAATATAATATTGAATTATTACAAATAAGAACGAGTAGTGGCTTGCAGCAGCAAAAATGATGCTGAACAAAACCGTACAAAATTATTTTCCAAACAGCACGCACCCAGCTCAAGAACAGCACGTAAACACTCTCCTATAACACTTCAATAAATTAAATATTTCATTAAAAACAGTCTTCACGAATACTGAAGTAACGTAGAACTGTATTTTCCCAATACAACTCCACATACCAATAAAACATTTTAAAAATATTGCGGTTCCATACCGAAACATGTGAATAGTAAATATTTTATAGTGGGCTGCGTCTTCTGAGAGACTTTCTGTCGCACTACGTCAGCTGAGATGATTCAGTCGTTATGCACTGAATGAGAATAGGCAGAATAACACAAGCAAATGTTTGCATTTTTTTAGTCAAAATTGAAACTCTTTCGTGTTTCTTTTTTTTTTCGGAGTTTCTGAGTATCTCACAAAACCATAGATAAGGTCGATGGCTGCACAGTTGTTTTCAGTTTCTGCTTGCAATGCAAATTAGTAATTTTGTACGATCAATTAGACAAACAAAACTAGCAAATACTTTATCGTACCAGCGAGTTTCCTAATCTCTTTCGATTCTGTTTTCACTGGAAGGTTTTCTCATGCACAATTTTTGTCAGTTTTCAATATTTTATTTCTTTTAATGAAAGGAAAAAGTTTGTTTATTTTTTTCATACAAATTTACAGTTTTATTCCTTTCTTAATGAAATTTTGTACACGTGACCTTCAAACAAGAGAAACGTTCTTTAGCTATTGATTTATTTATCAATGTTTCCCGAACGTTAACTGTTGTGATCATTAATCTCTTTCGTGTAGTAAAGGCTTTGTGGCCGGAGGTGGCTGTGATTCCTTCCCCGCTGGATGGTGAGAACCGGCGCCGACCTACACATAGAACTGCAGGGATAAATCTCTTCTGGTATCTTCCCTCAGCGGAGCATAATCCCAGCCGAATCAAGCTCTACGCTTTAAGCTATAGGGTAGTATAGTGCAAGTGTGTTTGTGTAAGGGAAGAAATCAGAACAAGAAAGTGGAAGAAATTATCACGTGTGGTTCATCGCCGCACGCGCGGTTCAATATTAGCGATTGCTTCGGCATTCACCTGGTGTTGACTGAAGAAACCAGGAAAACTGCCGATCAGAGCAGCCGGCTTCTAGAATTCAGGTACCAAATTCGACCTACCTACAGCTGGTGTCGAAATACGCCACCGTCGAGACTCAAAGCCCACGTCCTCCAGTGAAGGTCGCCGCAGAGGCACTGGCAATTACTTAAAGTTACTATCTGCAAGTTTTTTTTTTAAGTTACCCCTGTCTCCCTTCCGAAGCCTCGTAGCAAAGCTTTTGCGAATATTTTGAACGCGGTGAGGAAATCCATCAAAGTACATTAAACACTTTTAAGGTACATAGAAGTTACTTCTAAATGCATTATTTCAATAGAGCAAATAGGTTCGGAGTAATTTAATGTTAAAGTTGACAATGAAAGTTTACCGTGAAAACAATGGAAAATGCAATAATGCGTCTTTTTACCTCTGTCCGATTCGAATCGCGTATGTTTGAATATAGCGCCAAAGCCTAGCTTCATGTACACATTCGAAGTTGGCAGTACCAAACGACCGCCATACTGAAAATTCTAGGTACCAAAGCACACTGAAATCCCGTATAGAATTGTCTGACAGTGGTAACGTGCGTAGGTAACAAGGGTGATCGTAGTGAACATGGCAGGGTAGGGTGAGCAGGGGTGAGGTCAGGTGAGGCACGGCAGAGCGAGGACGAGAATGTGCGGTGGCAGGGACGGAGATATGGGGTTCTTCAGCTAGTGAAACATTATTTGTAGAACCTAAAAAGTACATTAAATCTGTAAATGATGACCCATATTTGATGCAGTTCTACTTTTAGTAGTACAAAAATATTATCAACAGGCTATTACGAAAAATATTCCTTTTCATGTGATTGATAATAATCATTAGATGTAGTCGAATAACAAAATTATGTCAAAAGTTCGAGTTTCGTGTATTGGAATTACAGTACTTTTACAGTACTGAATGGTACATGGCGTAATATCATTTGCATTAGCTATTACTAGCATTTAATAATTAAAAACATATTCATATTAACTACCTCGAAAGCTATCTTCAAATTGAATGATTCCTTTCAGAATATTACGTTAAGTAAATTCATTTTCTTTACAATGTGGTATTAATTAAATATTTTTAATCATTGAAGTATATAAGTATTACAATGTATCAAGTGTTTCCCTCATACGATAGTTCATTACCAATTTTGATGTTTCTTTCCAGACCACATAATTTGTGAAAATGTATTTTATTGCTTTTTAAAGATTGATAGTACTGCATGAAAATTGAAAATATATTTTGAGGGCAAGTCTTCATCTTAAGTTTTTTGTGCAACGAGGTTTGAACAATAAGAGTAATTAAAATTTTATTAATAAAAAATGCCTAATTTTCAGATTCATAACTTCGGCGAAAATAAGTAGCAAACAATATTTTTCATAGCTCTGAATTGTAATTTTTAGGAACTAAATATATTAAGTTCCAAAATACGTTTAATGATGCTTGACCTTAAACAACACAAAACTTCCTCAATGAACTACTCAAATATATTTCCCAAGAAATTACTGGATAATCTTAAATCACGTCGAAGTTCATTTTCTTTGTAATAATTTGTTGTCGATTTTAATTTTAAAAGGAACTGAAACCATTCGGTCAGAGTGGACCAGCCTAGGCGGCAACTGGAATCAGGGGCGACCCTGGCGAAAGAGATGCTGCTGAGACCGAAGGGAAAAGAAGAAAAAACGCCATCGTGAGGAGTCCTCTCATTTCCTGCGTCTTTTTTCCTCGCAAGCGACACTCCACCGGGAAGATTTATGTTTCTGGGTGCGAACACGTGTTTCAAGGTTTTCGTCGCTCCCTGATGTTTGCCGCAAAGATTATAGTTCGGATTATATTTAATGACAGTGGAATTGAGTCGAAGGGAGAATCTTATGAATGAACAAAATATCTCAATGAATAATTGTTGTGCTATTTCAATCAATAGCAAATATCGAATCAAGTGTCGAAATAATAAAAAACTACGAAAGGTTCTAAGATTTAATATTTTAGTTACCTGTCTCTTAATTTAAATTTTATTAATACACCTTCTGAGTTAAGTTAAAGCTCGTGTTTTGTTTTAGAATTTCCAATTCCTGATATGAATGTAATTGTTCTCGGTTTGACGTTTATGCTACCGATCCAACGGTGCCACTGACATATCCTGCCTATCCGAGATATCTGAGATACATTCCGCCCAGACCAAAGCAAGCAAGTAAAAAGAGTCCAACAACAAGCATTCTTTGGTACAAGAAAAATCAAAGAATTTCACACTGCAAGTTATTAATAAATAGTTTGAATATAAAGTTATAAATTAAAAAGCAAAGTTGCTCTTATGATTTTTTTTTATTTTTAAGTACGTCACATTTGTTGTGTTTTATTGAATCATTATGATAGGCTTTTTGGGAATATTTTCCATCTTTATTAAATGTTGTTTATGATTCGTTGCTTGTGGACTAATTCTCGCTTGCCATCGACAAGAAATATTAAATGCCTTGGAGTAAGAAATGCGATGGTTGGGATAGAAATGCGATGATTATTAATACTCTCACATGAATCAAAATTGGTGTTTCTCAAGGCTCAGAAATGGGTTCAATTTCTTTTATTTCGGTATCTTTTCTCCTTCGAACCTTGTCTCCGTTCTCCACACATTCCCTGACTCTGGAGCCGTCTTCTCCGAGACCACCGCCCCGTCGCCCATCGCCTACCGCTCACCGCCTACCGCCCACCGCCCACCGGCTCCGAGCGGCGCGGCGGGCGAAAATAAGTCGCGGCGGGCGGCAGTTGAGCGTAAAACTGCTTCCGCGGGGCAGTTTGTTAGGAGTGACAGGGGCGCGGGGCGGCAGCGCCGCTCGTGGGAGGCGTGGCCAATGGGGCGGCGGGCGCTTGGGCGGGCGGGGCGCCCAATTAGCCGGCGATGCCAGGGCCACCCCCGCGCGCGTGGCGGCGCAGCTGGGCGGGGGCGGAGGAAGGGAAGGGCGCCGCGCTCCACTGAACGCGCGGATGAGCTCGCGCGCTGGGCCGCTGCGGGGGCCGGCGGCCTCAGATACGCTGCATTGCTTCATTTCATAGGTATTGGCATCGAAACTTCACGATATTTCATATCATTTTCATTCGAAGGACTTGGGATAGTAACTTGAATAAACCGGCGCCGTGGCGAATAAACAAGTGTAAATATTTATAAATGGTGCAGTGAAGTGTTGCGTGTGTGAGTGAGTGAATATGTTGTAAGTGAGAATGAGTGAGAGTGTGAATGAGATAAACAGAAAACATGACCAGTGAAAACAAAGAACCCAGGAACTTCCAATATAAAACAAACGAATAATTAATTTATAAAACTCTCAGGCTTAAAGAGGCCTCTAAATAGTTATAGCTAGTAAATAAGATAGTTGTTATTTAAGTTGTCAAACACGCACTTAGCCGCTTAGCAACCAACTATCTAAACAACTCTTTAAGGACGCGTCCTAGTAGCAACAGCCATTAAAATGCTCGAGAGCATTTTAGCAAAGTATTAGCTCGAAGCAAAATATTTTAGCGGACTTTCGGGTTTAGATTTTATCAGATGATCATAAATCTTGGGTAAAATGTGACGTTGACACAAAACACAATTTTTGGGACTAAATGTAAACAAAATTATTATTACAGTTATTTTGGTACAGATAATGGAAAGTAGTATGCCTAGCATATCTCTTCGTTAATGCCTCCAACATTCCTTTTCGTTCGCCAATTACAAAATGAATCATAAGATTTCTCATAAGTGGTTACAGATTTAGAAGGCATGAAGCTAGAGCTTGCAACTTCTACTTCCTCCAGAATATCATCTGGCACGAAAAGATCTTCTGATACTTCGGAAATTTCCGGACATTTTTGTTCAATCAGCTTGCATGAGCAGAAAAAGCATTCAATTGTTTAACCACAAACAAAGCATCCAGTACCACGAACCCGGCTATAGAAAATCGAGAGTATGACAATGTCTCTCATGAAAGTGATAAACTTTATTTTGAATAAGTGATGCACTAGAAATAACAAAAATAATTGTAGGTAACTCGTCCTCTATTAGTCATTAAGAACTCGGCTTCGCTATCGCTCCGTCTTGCAATCTTCCGGTATCGTCCTTAAAGACTCATTTAGAGGACTCGTGACATAACTATTTTGGTGAGTATTTTTAGCCCTAACCCAGCTGCATAATTTAAATCAACTGCAACTAATCTGTATCAATTTAATTGAATAAATTCTCGTCTCTCCATAGCTACTGGAGAGGGGGAAATTGAATCAAAAATTGCTAGTAAAAGATAATCTGCACAAGTCATAGTAAGCCTCCACTGATCAGAAATTATGAAATTTGGATTTTGATGAATATCTTTAGGTTATCCTGTTATTATGAACTAGTATGGCCTGGCGGCTCCGGCGGGAGGTATTTCAGGTTGACAATATTTTGCGTTATTTGCAAGTTCATATTAAAAATATATTTTAACAATAACGTTGCCTGAGTTAGAAGCAGATGATTACATGAAAAGTATCGATAGAATTCTTTTTTTAAATTGTACTTTATTACATTAGTAGTAGACTACATTTCATTTATTTTATTACATTGGTACATCGATAATTAGTACATTCCGGATCAAAAAGGATTCACGTACAGCCAAAAAGGCAGTAATGTAATCTAACGCGTTTCAGCACTTTAGGTGCCTTAAAACCCTCAAACAAAGGTTTTTCTAGAATTCTTCCAGAATATCCTAGAAAGATCGATTCGTCTCATTGAAATCAGTCAAATGTTATCACTCCCATAGTTCGCTTTAAAACTCGCTGAAATGCGATTTACATACTCAACCCACCCTCCATCACGTTGTTACGATAATTTATTACAAAATTAGGTTTAATTATGGTAAATCTGATGAATAAAGTTGTAATGATACATAAAAAATATCTGTATGTGCATTGAAAACACATATTTTTCTAGTATTCTTCCAGAGCGTCTAGTATAACGATAACCCAATATTCCAGAATAATTGTAACTGGCTAACAACTATGTCAATCAATTTATCTTATAGAGAGAAGTCGAATGAGCTATTGATCACTTCTGTAGGTGACATCAATCAGCCACAACACGTTTTAGTTACTTCAAAAGCAAACAAAAAAAACCCTTTTTTGGAAGAATTTCCTAGAATCGTCTTCATTGCTTCGCAAAATACGATCATTTCTCTACCAGTAGACTAATGCTTGTCTTATTTTCTTCGATAAGTGAGCCGGAAGGGATGTAGCCGTGAGTGATTGACGGATGCGTGCTACTAGATAACTATGTTTATAAAGAAATCTTGATCTCATTAGAATGGGGTAGTAACCAAAAGAAAAACGGTTTGACAAAAATCGAGATATTAACGTTTGCAAACAGTGAGAGGCTTTCTGTGGCATGTGGCTTACCTTGCATTATTCCGAGCTTTTAATATGATGTGTAACGTCAAAATGTTACGATACGTATACTTTCGCTTTTCAAAAGATGTACGACATCTAGTTTAACGAAGGAATCATATTTTGATGCAGTTGGAAAAAATTGTTACAATCAATGCATCAATAAGACTCTTTATAAATATTAAAATATATTTTATATTGTTACATTTCACATTTTATTTTCTTGCGGAAGCGCAGGTAGTTGTAGTGCGTCAACCAAGTTTTGACAGAACGCTCGCCTGGAATTGCTGTTTGTAAGTATTCGACACAGCCATCTAGATGATGACAGCTCTAATAGATCGCTAAAACTGTGAAAGTCGCGTAAGTGCTAACAATGAAGTACAGCACACCTCACTGTCATATGTTGACGGTATCCACATTTTCCCGATCATCAACGGGAATTAAACTTTTAGAATTACTGCGCAATAATACCGTTTCGCCGCCATTTATCATTATAATACTGATGCGATATTACTCGAAACAAAGGGAAATTATTTGGGTTGATATTCATTTTATTTCAATTATAGAAAATATATTTAAATTCCTATACTGTGTTTGGGAAACTGCGACTGTGCGTACGTGCATATTTATATGTGCAGTTCCTTCACTGACTTTCAGTTAGATCGCTTTTCGTGCAACAATCGAGACATACGAAGTGTCATTCGATACGTCTCGGTCTCTTGATGGAGAACTGATAATTTGTTTTTGGATCCGGACAGAATATTTTAAGAAATTTAGAAAAACGTGTTTTGGTGCTGCGATCTTTGTGCAAAGGTAGGGAATTAAACCAACGCCACCTAAATAGATCTACGTAAATAGCGTTGTTTAAGCCCCTGAACCCAATGATAATTTAGTCGCACCTTGACGCCATAACTTTCTTTTACGAGGATGCCAACACGTACTGTTGCCATCGCGCAACATAATTCATTTCACATTTATTTGATTATCGTATTTATAAAATTAAATTGCAAAAAATCTACGAACAGCATTGCTTTGGAACTTATGAAATTCATGAATTCAACTTATGAAGTTCTTACGTTCGTCTTCTCATATTTACGTTCTTACTTGCAAATACCAATTTTCAAATGAAAGTGACTAACAACGTATTCTTATTACAGTTAACTAACACCTTATTCACATAAAGATACAAAACAGTCACCTTTTAATTTTTAAATATATTTGCCTTTAAAACGATAGATTAATAGAGCAATTGCAGAAGTAGAAGTGAACACAAATTAGAATGAGTATCTGGAGTTTTAATCTCTTCAAAAATTAGAGGACAAGTGTATGGATGTGTTAAGCAAATGAAATTGTAGAAGAGGACAGAATTTTCGGAATTAATTGAGAATGATTTTATTAGAGAATACCGATAAAGAACAGCTTACACATGATCGTTTTAGTGCATATTAGCAAAAAACCGTAAGAAATGTAGCTGTAAATTCTAATTATTCGCATCATCCATACCTGTAAAAACGTTTACTGCGTTTACAATTTCCAATACTACCAAGACCACATGGAGGTAACAAGGCCATTGAGTTTTGGGAATTTTTGAATGGGACAATAACATTATTTATACTACGATTCATTAGTATGTCCAATGTCAGAGACTGTAAGAACTTATTTGATCAAAGTTATACATAACATAAGTACATAACATTTAGAAATTTTCAACACATGAAAATACTTTTAGTACAGTTTACAGCGTCGGCGACGTCACATTCAACTAATGTTACATATTCCAATAATGGAATTTTCACGATAATGCAAGATAATTGGAATTCGTTTGCAGAATTATGTCGTCTTTTGTAAAAAGACAGAGCAATATTCTTCTATGCTCTGAAACGTGAAGCTTTGCTCTTCTTTGCTAAAAGTTTGTCATACACAAAAATTATTTTTGGAGCTGCAGACTTCAAGAACAAAGACAAGGAGCTTCCGCCGCAACAATTAAACAGCACTGGTTGTGCCAAAGACCCTGCATCCTAGGCAGGGGCACCACCGATTCGATCATGGTACTTTAATATTCTTCAGGGCTAAATGGATACACGCGACGTCTCGCGGACAGTCCAGATTTTATGGGCCCGAAGAGCGTCCACCAGCTCCACTGCTGCTTGCTGCGTTGCCAACGTCCCAATCGTACCTGTTCGACCTTCTTCAGGGCTAAATGCGTGCACTCGGCGACTCTTGATCACTCTAACTTCCAGCCCCGCCTTCGCTCGCCAGAGTGAGCAGCACAGGGTTGGAGCGGGGGCGGCGCGGGGGCGGCGCGGGGGCGGCGCGGGGGCGGCGCGGGGGCGGCGCGGGGGCGGCGCGGGGGCGGCGCGGGGGCGGCGCGGGGGCGGCGCGGGGGCGGCGCGGGGGCGGCGCGGGGGCGGCGCGGGGGCGGCGCGGGGGCGGCGCGGGGGCGGCGCGGGGGCGGCGCGGGGGCGGCGCGGGGGCGGCGCGGGGGCGGCGCGGGGGCGGCGCGGGGGCGGCGCGGGGGCGGCGCGGGGGCGGCGCGGGGGCGGCGCGGGGGCGGCGCGGGGGCGGCGCGGGGGCGGCGCGGGGGCGGCGCGGGGGCGGCGCGGGGGCGGCGCGGGGGCGGCGCGGGGGCGGCGCGGGGGCGGCGCGGGGGCGGCGCGGGGGCGGCGCGGGGGCGGCGCGGGGGCGGCGCGGGGGCGGCGCGGGGGCGGCGCGGGGGCGGCGCGGGGGCGGCGCGGGGGCGGCGCGGGGGCGGCGCGGGGGCGGCGCGGGGGCGGCGCGGGGGCGGCGCGGGGGCGGCGCGGGGGCGGCGCGGGGGCGGCGCGGGGGCGGCGCGGGGGCGGCGCGGGGGCGGCGCGGGGGCGGCGCGGGGGCGGCGCGGGGGCGGCGCGGGGGCGGCGCGGGGGCGGCGCGGGGGCGGCGCGGGGGCGGCGCGGGGGCGGCGCGGGGGCGGCGCGGGGGTGGCCCAAAGACGGCAGTGGTGAGGCCGGTTCGTTCTGCACGTCGCGCCAACCGCCGCCCCGCCCCCGCCGCTCCGTGCCTAACCTGCCGCTTCCGACCCCCGCGGCGGGTGTGGCGGGCGGGGCCGGCCAGGGCCGTGGGACGCCGCGCGCCGCAGCCTCCGCTTCCGGGCCGCCCCGCGCCGCCCGCGCAGCTGCCCGCCCCAGCCAGCAGCCCTCTCGCCGCCAGCTGCGCCCGGGACGGCTGAGGCAATGGGATCAGGCTTTTCCTTTTATAAATATATTCTTCTACGATCGAATAAAGATGAGTTATTTTCACAACGCTGTCTGGTCGTGATGTTACTCTTTAATTAAGTCAACTGATAAACTTAAACGTGGTAGTGCAACAAGATTTCCGCACTACCTCGTTGTCCGCCTTCACTCTCCGTCTTCATAACCCATCTTCACTATTCGTCCTCTTTGTTCCCACTGTCTTGTCCTCTACCCGTATTCAAAACACGTCATTTGCTTATCTCGATCAGTGGAATGCCTGATTTTTGCACAATTTCGATATTTTCCCTGGATTTACCTTGCCCCGACATAAATCTTCAGTCTTCATCGTGTAAGAAAATACTTCTTCATCGCATTTAACATGAAAATAATTATATGTACTGTGATGATCTAGACGGATTCTCAAAACATGAATTTAAATTTGTAAATAAGAATCCTGAGAACGCCATTTGCCATGATAACCAAGTGATGGAACACGAAAGCGTGATATTTATTTACTTGATCTGGACTTGAGAACTATGTCGAATAACAGATAGACCGGACGTAAATAAATAAAAAAGGAGGTTTTAGAGTGAACAAACATTCGCGCTAATATTAAGTTTTCGGAATCAAATCAAAAAGAATAATAGTATTGAAAATAACTGAAAGCAATAACTCGAAAAGTTAGTCATGTGAGTTATAATTTTAAATGAATGAAAAGGGAGCAGATACGAATCAATTGCAGATAAAATAACATAGAATACGTTTTAATTAATTATGGAGATGAGGAAAATGATGGTGTTATTAAAATAAATGATGAAACGCAAAACATTCTGTAGTAATTGACAAGCGAAGGCGATGACAGATCTTTAAACCTGGTGGTAAGTGATAGTGAAAACAAAACGGACACTGATTTTAGAACGTCTGTGGCTTGCATGGTCTATGGACGCGGGAGGCCTTGTTTTCTTATTGCCGATCGCGAATGGAGTTTGAGAAGTATAATGTGGAGTCATACGAAATCATAAATACAACAAATGCACAAAGGAAACGTGGAATGGATGAGGAATTCTGATTTGGAAAGATGGTGCATTTTCTGAAAGATTGGCGGAGTGCGAGAGCGGCTGGTGATGATTAAACTTACATCCCTGCACAAAGAGAAGTGAAAACCTTTCCTGAACAATTTTGACGTGGAAAAAATTAGAACGCCAACAATGTCAAGAAATAAAATACAATGTTAATATTTTAAAAAGTAAATGGCGACGAAAAACGCGCGTATGTGTGAATATTTTTTCCTATTCGTATGATTAAGTGTGAATGAGCACTAAAGTATTCTTTTCAATAAGGTATATGATTTTTTTTGTTTTGTCAATCTTATTGTCTGCATGTCATAGCAATTCAGGTGGAGTGACACAATCACATTATAAGGTAGCAATTTTTTATGATGAAAATAAAAACATAGTTGCGGCGGTCATTGCGGTTGCAATATTAAAATTCTATTTTTTTTAATATTTCGGACGTTTAGTAAGAAATGATAGCAGACATAGTCAACAAGC
This sequence comes from Acheta domesticus, assembly GCA_031308135.1. NCBI lineage: Eukaryota > Metazoa > Arthropoda > Insecta > Orthoptera > Gryllidae > Acheta > Acheta domesticus. Next base: position 20,740,983 of record JAHLJT010009419.1, on the reverse strand, counting down.
CACGCATTCTACTTCCCAAAATATTGAAGAGAACATCCCGATTCTCGGGGACGACTTTGCGGACTCAGCCAGAAATAGAAATTTGTGAACTCAGGTGATTAGTTTTGAAGCAAAGAGGAAAGGTAAATATTAGATTAGTAAGTATTATTGTTCATTTTTCGTAATTCCTATAGGAGAATCGTTTCAGTGTCCCCAGCGCGGGGCGAAGGTATCAAGTGTATTAGTAACTTCTTCTTCTTCTTCTTCTTCTTCTTCTTCTTCTTCTTCTTATTATTATTATTATTATTATTATTATTATTATTATTATTATTATTCCACTACATCACGACTAAAGATGTTATGAGTCGGCTGAATATAAAATCTACTCCAGGTTGCAACCAGCTACCTAAGGGGGTAGATCTAGGAACTATCGGTGCCTCTACAATACTTGCCGCAAAATGTGGACTGTTCTAAATAAAGCTATTTCTTGCACTTCCCAGTCCTTTGAATTACCGGGAGTTTAGACAAGTTCTTACTCAAATTTTGCGGAACAAATCCCAGAGCTCCGGTAACTATCGGACAACCTATGCTTTTACGCCCCACATTCGGCTGATCTCGATTCCAAACTCTTGTATTTAAGCCGTTTCTCTGCCTCCTTGGTAACGACGTTTTGATCGCAAGGTATAGCAACATCCACAAGTAACACGATTTGTTCTCCCACGATTTGTTATTATTATTATTATTATTATTATTATTATTATTTATTAATCTAGGTAAAATATTTTCAGTACTGTTAACCTATCAAGTTCTATTTATTATTATTATTATTATTATTATTATTATTGTTGTTGTTGTCGTTAAATAATTATTAGATTGGGTGGAACGTTTGACACCAAACTCAGAAATATATTGGATATTCGAATTTTCGCACGCCTAGTCATTCGTACGCGTAGTCATTCTAATGATCCATAATCCATACTTATGAAATAATTATATTCTGCTGCTTTCCTCTGAATTTTCCGCTGTTTTACACTTCTATTATTTCAGTGAATATAAAATACTCGTACATCAAAATAAAAAAAAATATGATAAGGAAATTATAATTATTTGAAGCCATATTTGAACTGGTAAATTAGATTA
>JAHLJT010009419.1:20710886-20739764 GCA_031308135.1 Acheta domesticus | reverse complement strand
CTCTGTCACATCACGACTCATCACGCCTTGACACGCCAAGCCGTGTTCTCGCCATCACCACTTCCCATCTCTTCATCACAATCCGTTGTTCACCTTCACCATCACTTCCACCCCCAAGCCGTCAGGAATTAGATGATTTGTACACTGCCCGAAGTTGCTGTCCAAAGTGGTGATCCAATTTCTGTCCATTACCGGAGCTCGATCACGCGGCGGTGGCAGCACGGGTTATCCTAAAGAGTCGTACACACAGAAATGATTAGAAGACAATGGGATTTTTAAAATACCCCCTGGCATCAGAACACTTTTGTAAAATGTACAAGAGACTGGTGAAAGTTTGATCTGAACCGGTCCGACAGGATAATGTGATTTTTATCGATAAAGTATCACAAAAACTGAAAATAAATAAAATATCATCACCACTAACAAGTCTTGCAGACTACTCTACCCCGCCACCGTCGCTGTCGCCTCTGCAAACCCATCGGAATCCGCCCCCTCCGTCCGCAACCATCTGCTTCTACATCACTACCACCACCGCTGCCAACCATAATCTTACCCCCGCCGCCAACCGTAACCAGCCGCCTTCCACGCCACCAACGATCTCGCCCCAGCCCCCCACCAACGCTGAGACTACGTGTCTCTTTTACGTCAACACCGCCAGTCTCATCACCTTACCTCTCCCCACCCCCGCCAACAACCTTAGCAACGCCATTCGCGATCCCGCCCCTACAACAACTGACTTCAACGCCATTCGCGATCCCGCCCCTGCAACAACTGACTTCAACGCCATTCGCGATCCCGCCCCTACAACAACTGACTTCAACGCCATTCGCCCCTCCACGCCCCTAGTTTCACCTCCGCTGCCAACGCCTCCGGCTTTTACATCACCACCGCCAGCTTCACCCTTCCCCTTCCGCCAACCCCATCCAGTCGCCTCCAATGCCACCCCGACCCCACCCCTAGCGCTACATCCGCTATTACACTTCCCTCTTACATCACCACCGTCAGCCTCATCACAAAGGAAAGGATTTTTATGCCCTAAAGAGCTTGTAATATGCTTTTGAAAATATGCATTTATGACCTAAAAATTCTTAAATATGCACTTTATTTCTATTTATATGCTATATGCTATTGCTATGCTAATATGCTATTTATTCTAATTGAAATTAAGAATATTTCATTTCCTGTATAAACCATTCTTCATAAAATTCAGGAGAAGCATACTTGGAATGAAAAGATATATTCCTGCAAACATAGCACTATCTCCCGTACTCCGCAGGAAAACTAATTAAAGTAAATATTCACCCAGTATGTCTTGCTGCATTTCTTCTGCCTGGTTAAAAATTATGATATCACTGACATACATTTGCACAAGTATTTTGTCATCTATAGAAAAGACGAAAAACAAACACAAACTGTGACAAGTTCTTTCGAATTAATGTTCGCTCACAAATAAATAGAATCTGCGAAAATATGAAACGTTTTAGAGATAAGTCTCTATTTAAACGAAATATGCGCTTATAAATACACGAATATGTAGCAACGGAAAAAATTGACTGAATGTGCACAAATGTGCACTAACGTATTAATTTACATAGCATCCAATTCTAACCTAATGTAAAGAAATTTCACGTAGCTATGCCATGAAGCAAACGGACAAAAAATATGCAAAATCTTAAAAATCCGCTCTCTACTCATCACCTTCCCCCTTCTGCCAACCCTGTCCAATCGCTTCCAACGCCACCCTCTATCCGCCCCCGGCCCCTCCCCCCTCTTTTACGCTGACCTCCGCGCCGACGCAGCCGTGTTTCCAACGCCGCCACTAGCGCCGTCAGCAGAGCGTGTCTCGGCGGCGGCCCCTCTGAGCCACCCGACACCTCCGGCCCTCCCCCGCCCTCCCCCGCCCTCCTCCGCCCTCCCCCGCCCTCACGCCCCCGCAGCGGAATGCTCGTTCTGGGAAGAGCGAGAAGCGGACGCGGAACAGCGTTTTAGGCATATTTCTCCAAATCCTTTCACGAAAGATTCACTTCGTTTTCATCTCCACCAACTATGAAAGATGTTAATTACTAACTTATTATTGAGAGTTTTAGTCAGTGAACTGTGTTTTAGTTACGTAGATCACTCCAAAAGTAATGCACATGATTCTTTTAAGAATTCATTTTCTTTTCTACGTCTTTGCTCTTTACAGAATTCGTAGTAACATTCTTCTCGCTTGAATTCGTATTTATTTCAACTTGTTTACGTAAGCGTTGCTCTCGTAGCCCTCGTTTAAGAGGCTGCTGCACTTCATGTTCGTCGGAAGCAACGTGCTGTGAGAACAAGACAGTCACAAGCATTCACAAGAGGTTAAAAATGTGCATGGAGGTGATGCTGTTGATCACAGAGTTAGTCGGTGGGATTTCAGATTATCTGGTAAATTAGGACAAGCGAATACTCAGAATCTCCCGCGCAGAGGCACACCGCGCTCTTCAAGTTTTCCTGACAATGTGAAGCTCATTAACAATCTGATTTTGGTTGACAAAAGTGTAACCGTGAAAGAATTGTCAATGGAAGTGGAAGAATCTCCCGGGAGAAGCGAGTGTGGGAAGAATATTGAAAGAACTGCAACTGAAAAAAAATGTCTGTCAGGCGATTTCCAGGAGATTATGACTCCAGTGTGAAGGTTGCTAAACAGTGGCTCAGACGTGCTGGTCCAGGCTCCTACCGTGCGAGTATTCTTCTACATGCTCTTCTTCAATGGTGTTGTAAGACAGTAGAAATAGACGGAGATAATGTGGAGAGGTGAATTTTTGTTCCTCAAAGATGGATCAACTTTCTGCAAAAATAGCACAGGTATGGAACATAAATTGAATGTTTAAAAAAATTGTTGTGCATTGGTTTTGGAGTGACCTTCGTACATCTGCCAAGTGATATAAATTTGAACTAATTGTTTAACATTAAGTGTGACTGTGGGACTATTTTTCATTTTGGCAACAACGTAAAATCTTTAACTTTAATTTCTCTCCACACTCTTAAGGGTCTATCCACACCTGTTCAAATATTTTTGACACTTGAAATAAATTTGACATTTTGTGTCGATTGTCCGTCTTTGCCAGCTAGCTAACGGTGTTCCCCAAGCCTGAGCCTAGTAAATTCCAACATAGGTTATGTCTTTGAAATACCTCAATTTGTCTCGCCCATCGACTCTAGAACACTGTCCGCTCTCCTGGTGAAATGTTAATTTATATGCCTATACCTTCACACATACGTGTCCATGCTCACACTCACGCCTGTCCTTCTGCGTTCAATCGCACTAGAGTCTTAACGCACGAAGGCCCAAAGACTAACGACCGAAGTCTTTCAGACCAAGCATTCTACTCAACCAACCAAATGAGAAAACCCCCGTTTATCCTAACGCCACAAAGCACTTTCTCCCCAAACGTCTGACGAGTTATTACTGATCTCTTCGCTGGGAACCCCTCCCACCACTAAGAAAGTTGACCGCAGGTAATTCATACATGAATTAGGTAATTCATATAAGAATTACACATCTGGAATGACACATTTTCCATTAAATCACCATGAGCCCTACAAATGCGTACTCACATAAGTAAAACTCGATCGTAAATGCCAAATTTTTCCTAAATGCATATGATGTATAATATGTAGTATTTTTAATAAAAATACTATGTTTCTCGGCAAAATTTTAGATTGTAATTTGTATCCATTAGATTGCAATTTGTGTCAGTTTATTCGGCTTCTTACTCAATTTCCAAAGACGCAAACCAGTTCCGATAATTGCCTTAAGTTGGATACACCATGATATGTACTCCCCCAGCGCCTTCGACATTACATTCATACACACACGGTTTCTTCGCTGTGTCAACGTTGTCGCATGCGTCACCGTCAACGCGTCTCATATCCCACTGGCAGTCCCGGTCCCCGTCATTCCACCCGCATCCCTAACCTCCACCACTCGCCTGTTCCCTTCTGCTCCGACTCCCGGCCGCCTTTTTGATGTCACCGCTCCCCAGCACCCAACCACTCACACACACAGACGCAGAAGTAGCGGCGAGCGCTGGCCGCGACTTTTCAAAGCCTTTGCGGCCGCCCCGCCCCTCCCCGCCCCGCGCCCCGTTGCGTCGCCACGCCACGCGCCAAAACGAAGGCGACCGAGATGATCGCCAGGCGAAAAGGAAGGCGACGACCTCCCGCTCCCAGCACGTACGGCCGCCGCCGCACCTGCCGCCTCCGCCGACCGCCGCGAGCCGCGCTGCGCGAGGGCTGGACCCCCGCACCGCTTCCTCGACCCCTCTTGAAATATATCGGCTGCTCGAGTCCTAAAGGATGCTACATATCACACCGCCAGTGATCTATGCGTGTGCAAACTGTGCAACGAAAAGTGTACCAAGTATCATGTGCTTTCATGCAAGGAAAACAAGAAAACAATTACGGAGCTCAGCTCCGAAGACTGAACTGTAAACTCCATGCACACTTGTGCGCATTTCTTAATTATAAAAGGATGCGCTCGCTAGAGAAAACCTTTTACGCTATAAATGGAATTAATTCCTTCTCCTATGTTTAGTGTGATCATTTCACTCATGTCTGCGCGTGTTGTAAGTAACCAATGCTAAACAAGGATATATTCAAATTAAACCTATCCCTGATGTCTATCGCCATTAGACAATCCCTTTGTTTACCTTTTGAACTCTTCTGCAATTACATTGTTTAATTTTTTGTTGTGTTCGATAGCAAATTTTGATGTTCTTAATAACTTGTGAGCATCAATATAATATTAAATTATGTTGATTTGGTAATGTTTCAAACTCTTAAAGTGAATTAATTATTAAAGATTCATTGCCGAAAAACAGCAAAAGTAACATGAAGATTGTGGAAACAATTTCAAGAATTTTTGTGATGAAAGAAAATACAAATTGAGAGCACAAACTACAAATGAAGAAATTGGCACATTTTGAAAGATTGGGCAGTTAATATGTGAAGATTTCATAGTAAGGCGTAGAAAGAATATGCTATAAAAACCATGTGGAATGTTACAGCCAGAATTATGCAGGAAAATTTCTAATATCCAAGACTTGTAACACAGACACCATCTTGTTGCATGGAGAAAGTTTTAATCAGCAAATCTTTCTGACCCTCCTGATCATTCTGAATTCTTGAAGATTAAAAAAAAAACATCTCTACCTAAAAGACACCCCAACAAATCGACCAGCAACAAGGTGTGCATTCAGAAAGTTTTCATAATTTAATTTCTTTATTCATAAAAAACTACAAAAATACTGATGTTTCTTACAGTTCTAGAATGCCAAGTGACAAAAGGCGCAAAATGTAAAGCATCTTCAGGTAGCAGCTAAATGTTCGAAAATTAGCAAAAAATTGTAAGGGACCTATTATTTTTCCAATAGAAAAAAATTGTCCGATAAAAAAACTGTTCATCACAAATTTTATAATAAAAATGCTTGAAGTTCTGAATCCTTCAATAACCAAGAACGAAATTTTAAAGGCATAAGCATATGTATCTATAAGTATTGTGGTTTTTGAAAATCGAAAAAGATGACGTATTTTCACAATCGATTTTTAAAGATTTTTACCCACTTATGCCCTCTATGACCTTGCAGTGACCTCGAAAAATTCTTCTTGTCCAATTTTCCTGTTGCATGACATCAGTAGATAGTGTTAAGAGAATATTAGAAGAAGCTTTATGTATACAGTCTTATCTTGATATTTTTTTAATGCGACTATACCGGATATAGTGGATTCTCGAGAAATTCCAACACTTGCTCTTGTGGTTGCACCTTCCTCTAATAGGACATGGAAGGCGTATTTTGTGCCTTCCATGTCCTATTAGGAGAAACTGTTTTAAACATCACAATCGTTTACGGTAAGTTTACTCATCAGATGTCCTTTTTCTGTGTATGTACATGCAATTGTCTTGAACACCAAAAAATGGACGAACGTTTTTTTATTTGGATTTTTTAAAATCAGAAGTGCAATGTTTGTTTTGCAATGCTTGTGCATTATGAAGAGAGCCAAACATCATACAATTTCCTGGTCGCGTTAAATGGCGCTGTACAGGTTGTGTTCAGTGTTACGACTGCCACTTGATATATTCAGGTCATTGAGTAAAGGGGTCCTCCATTTAGGTGGATTACATTCACTGAATTAAGAACTTTTCGTAAAACGATTCAATCCCTCAGTGAAATAATAAGCATGACGCTTCAGAATAAAACAGGGAAAAGCAATTGTGAAATGTTTTAAGGCTCAATTATGTCTATATGAATATGAATTATTCACAAGAAAAAAATAAAAGCAAAATTGAAGCAGTGGAAATGAGATTCTTCAGGAAAGTTAGATGCTGCATAAAACAATATCTTATTAGAAATGAAGAAACCCCGAAACACATGGATACAGAAATGGGTATTATATAAATGAAAATATAGAAAAATGAATATATAATTTTGGAAAAATCGTGGAAGAAATATTTTTAGAATTATATGGTGATCCAATCTCAACAGAAAGGAAGAAGAGATTTCGAAAGACCTAGGAAGAGATGGTCATGAAGTACAAATTGAAAACGAACTTATATGAATATCTAATACTTGAACGGAAAAGAAGAAGGAGAGGAAGAACAAAAAGAAAGATAAGTGCGGTTTTTGAATTAAACTACAGGTTCAAATAACAGAAGAACTAGATCTTTTCCCAGCAGCTGTTCCTGGAAGGTACATAACAAGCCATGAGAGAAAGCAATTACATTTGTGCATACTTTTTGTTAATGGGGACTAATTTCCTTGCCTATTAAACGCCTAAAATGTCGCAAATGGGATTTTAGTTTTATGACGAGGAGTTTTGAAAAAGCTTTGTTTAGGGATGGTAAAAAAGCTGTGAGAGGACAATCCGTCCTTTCAGCGAGATGGGAAATCCCCGCCCATCAAAGCGTAACGGAGCTGTCGAATTGAGAGTTGTGCCAGGTCTCTCACTCTGGGACAGGAATAGAAGAAAGGAATGTGGATCAACAGCAAAAGCCCTTTCTTATTAAAAATAGGCAGATTTATTTTGTTGTAGCTCCCACTTCTCATTAAAATGTACTTGCAAATGGACTAGATTAAAATGTTTCGTGGTTAGAATTATCATTAGTAACGAAAATTTATTTATTTATTTTCGTCAAAGAACAATAAATGATGAATGTCACGTATAGTGGAGAAGTAAAATCTGCGCATTATTTCTTGATCTCCAGAGTCTCTTCATCACCCTTTCATTATACATAGTTGAATGATGAAAAGTACCAACAAAGTGTAGTTCGAAACATTTGAAAACTAGAAATGTTTGCTCAGGAGAACTAAAAAAATCATTTGCATCGGGAAACGAACTACAGATTTTATTTCTTAATATTGCTAACAAAATAGCAACCCTCATCCCAGTTCAATTCCTACTTCAACTAGCAAACCAAAAGCTCAACTAACGAACGAAGTTACATTTACATGCTGCATTTGGTGTAAAGTATTATTTTGAAATGAAATTCATGGCAATGATTTCAGCTCCTGTTTTTCAAAATCTAGCTGTATACTAAATATCAATAAAATGACTTAAGACGACTTAGGTTACTTCCTGCAAATTTTAGTGAAACTTCTTAATTTGATTCGTCGTAACTGATTAGTTTTCTCTACAGTCAAATAAGTTTGATATTAATTTTTTCTTATAGTGAACTAAAATAAAACTAGTGGTGCTACAGAATGCCACAGACTTTCCCGTAGTAGCTTGCTATTTCCTTTGGTCTCGGCTAGCTTTTCGGAATTGCCACATACTCGCGCCAGCTGCCATGTATCGCCGCCCAAAGTACATTTTTTTGACATTTTCTTAATTTTTCAGTTTCCTAATAGTAGAACAGAAAGATTAATTTTAGAATATTAAAGAACAGTAAAACTTCATCCTAAATGGCAATTTTCTTTTAAAAAAATGTAGCTGTTTTTAAGAAAATGGCGTTTAAGCGCCACTAAAAATTCGAAATTTGAAGCTTTTTTACAGGAAATTTTCGAGTTTACAAAATATTTCATTTGAAGTCATTTTAATCACTTACATTTACAAATATAATAATGTTATACACAAATATAACAAATTGCTGGTAATGTGCATATTAAAGATGTGATAGATCTTTCAAAAAAATTACATTTGTGTAATTTTTGAAAAAACAAAAACTCAAAATACACTTTACGCCATATTCGCCACTTTACGCCGAGCAACTTTTCGTAGAAAACGGTTGAGTTTTCAAGAAACTTTACTTGAAATTATTTAAAGCACATGTATTTATTAATATATTAATGACAACAAATTGCCGCTAAAGTAAATATTAACGATGTGAGAGACAAGTCAAAAAAATTTCATTTTTGCAATTTTTGAAAAAACAAAAGAATAGAGCAATATAGGGTTTATGTCTTCTCATAGGGTACATTTGGCACTATCCCTACGAAAAGTTTAAAGAAAAAATTTGGAGCCGTTGTTGAGAAAATTTTGAAATGTCCGGGGGGCTTCATGTGTAGTAGCCCCAAATTTTACAGAATCTTTTTCAAAATCTCAAAGTTTGACTAGAACCAGATCGACAGGGGTTTCTTCAATTTGAAAAAAATCCTACGTATGATTTAGGCGATAGTAGTGTTCACAGACGGACGGACAGACGGACGGACGGACAGACGGACGGACAGACGGACGGACAGACGGTCGGACAGACGGACGGACGGACAGAGGGACGGACGGACAGACGGACGGACAGACGAACGTTTTGCTTTCATTGGGCTTTTTGGTATCAAGGACTTTAACAAAATTTTGGTTGTATCTAGACGGCCATCAGAGACGATGCACTTGATCTCACCCCCTCCTCACAATGAGAGACCAATTCCACATCGTGGTTGAGATACCAACGCTATATTCAAATAGCGCGGGCAGTGTCCTCTGGAAGGGGTTGGAAACCCCTATTTATATATATTCTGAGATATTTGAATTAGAGTGTCTGTGTCGACCTACGCGGTAGGGATCAAAAGAGATGGCTTTGAGACGCGAGAGAGGAAGGTCGAAAAGTGTGCTATTGGGACTGATGGTGTGCGTGGTGAGAACGAAGAAGAGAAATGAACACTGAATCTTCTGCGCCTAGGTTTACGGACGTCCATTTTCTTACAATAATATGCCGTGTAAAAACCCGGATCTGCGCGGAGGCGTATATTCGGCGACACCAGCCCGCTGACTGTCGCAAACTTCGCGCCGTTGGGTGAGGCAAGGCCTCGAGAAGTGGTAGGTAATAATCGTCTTTCCTATATTTTCTCTTTATCTTTCACCACAAACTTGTCATGACTGCGAGAAGCATAAAGTTCGCCCAGTTCGCTAAGGCGTAGGAGACTATTGACAGTATTACCGTAGTGCCCCAAGCCACCCCTTTAATGCGCACGTTCAGTGGTTGCGTGTCATAGCATCCTCCGGTGTAAATAGCGGTCATTAGACCCTGCATGAGTAAAAAGTAAAGGCAGAGAGCAAAAAGCCCATTTAAGTGCATGGAACTTTAACTTTACAAACTGTGCTTGATGCTCCCTTTATATTGTGTTAAAATGTTAAAATTGTATAATTGTATTTTAATTTGTTAATGGGTAATTTTTGTTTTGGTGTGTTTAAGAATATATGTGTTTGGGTTTGGAAATTTTCTTGATACATAATTCCTTTTCTAAGACGAAAACGAAAGACACACGAACCTGTATAAAAAAATATTTTCGTAATTATTTTTTGGTTGTTGATTATGAACAGGTCACAATAAGGCTGATCATTCTGGCAACTATGAAGATAGTAATTGTTATTACAACTGTGTCCCCGAGTTTAAAACATTTTTGAATCACTATTTTTTTTGAATCCAGATTACTGAGTCCTCTTCTTGTTTAGTATGATTGTGCAGTGTCTTTCAATTTAATTTCAACCATCGAGTAACTTCATTTTCCAAACTTTCTTATTATCATCTTCTTCTTCGTCGAAAGAAATTATCCAAGTGAAAGCACAAATTTCCTTTTTTTAATTTTTACCTTTGCCCATTTCTTTAATATTCTTACCCTTTCAGCTTTTTGATTTTCAATACCATATAGTATGTCCATTGAGACTATATTTTCCCTTTCATCTTCAATGATAACAAGTCATTTCACAGATACTCTAATATATTTGGAACGTGATCATTTAATCCAATTTCTTTGAGTAAGCTTCAGTTTTAAGGTGTCGAACCACAGAATAATTTCGCACTAATGATAGAGTATTTGAAAACGTTTAATAGGGTTTAAAATGAAGACACACACACTAACATTCTTGCTATCTAGATTTCTTCTTTTGAGAGATGTTTATTTTTTGATCCGAACTGTCCCATGTCTTGTTAAGAATCATTTCCCGTGAATTCAAAGTAGGGTAAAAAAGAGTGATCTTATATTCTTCATTACTCACGCAAGTTAGTGTAGCTTTGCGATATTGGCAGTTTCAATAATATTTAAAAATTGATTTTCCGCACGTGCGAACCAGAAATTCGGAAACATTACGTAGCGTCGCTAGAAAATAATTTCTATTCATTCCGGTAGAAATTATTTTAAAATACTTTTTACTAGCTTCCATTCGAATATCCGAACAGGATTTTGATCCTCTTTCTCATACATTTTATCTGATTCGGAATTAAACATTTTAAACATCTAATGCATTTTACGATTTCAAAATTTTATTTTATTGATAAACTCTAATTCGGTTTATTGTATTATAAATGCAAACAAGTGGTGCTACAATAACACACACTTTTTCATTATTTGAAATGGAAATATTGTAGTACTTCTTGAACACACAGTACTTTTGTATACATATAGAAAAATTTAAAACGTACATCATAATAATGTTTATTTCCTGTTATTTAGTGCATTTAGCTTTATCCAAAAAGTTTGAAGAACAAAATTGTAGCATGTAGTGAATTTTTTCTATGAGGTGTTTTGAAATCTCGTGTTTATGTGAACCGCCCAAGGCCCCTACAAGATTTGAAGCCCAACATCCAGGAAGAAATTGCCAGCGTAGCGCCTGATGTGCAGGCAAGAGTCATGACAAACGCCGGAAATCGGTTTACTCAGTGTATTGAGAATGGGAGAGGTCACCTACCTGATTTGATCTTCAAAACTGTAAGTCAAAACTTAAGTATGCGCCTACATTATAAAAAACAAATAAAAGTTTCCTGATACATACAATGGGTTTTATTAAGTTTTGAAAAAAGGAAGTTATGCTGCCCGACCCTGTATTGTATCTGGCACACTTTAGAAACGTTGTTTATACGAAAGTATAACTTTTAAAGCAAATTCATCAGCAAACATCACTTCTTCAATTGAGTGGCGGAAAAACTTTAAAGTTTGGATTATTTTTGTTTATTTTAATACTATTTCTTCTGGAATCATAACTGGTTTTAGAGAGGCTCTTCGAGCTACCGGCAAGAGAATGCCTTTCCCAGGTATTTTGCTGAACATTCACCACTCTTTAAGAGTATAAAAATCTTACTCATGAACTTTATAAGCTTTTTGAGCAGACACATTCTACTGAATGTCTATTCACACTTTTAAAGAATTTAATTTTCGTCCTTCTGCATGGCAGCAGCTCGAAGGTCGCGGTGGTCGTCTTGCATTTCACTCGCTCTGATGTTTGTGGGCGCTATCGCTACTCGGATGACACTCGGCCGCAAAGAATTCAAGTCGTTTCTTTTGTCTCCGAACCGCTTATGCGGGCAACCTGCCGGCAGGAAAGAGGTGTGGAGAGTCTACTTATATAAACGCGGCAGAAAACAATTTTCTGCTATTGTAGAGCGCTCGCACACATTTTCCGTCTTGAAAGATTCCTCGTTGTATACATGTTGTAAGCAATATGTGCCGACACAGGGGATTATATATAGCCTATAAGCTTGTCAGGGCAGGGCGGCAGCGAGTGCAAGGGCTCGGGAAGAAGGAAAAAAGTTGAAAGAGAGCCGCACAACAATTAAAAGAAACAACACGAGCTAACCGCAAGCAATCGAATGTCGGTGAGGCTGGAGAAGAAAGACTTTGGCGGAGGGGGGGGGGCGGAGGAAGACAGCGGACGGGTGAGAGGTCGGCGGAGGGAGGAGGAGGAGGAAGACTGTTGGAGCTCAATTCCGCTGCGTCACACCGCTTCACTGAGATTACTAAGGTCTGCCGCCTTTGCCGCTACCTGTTGATGACCAGGCCCAGCGTCGTAAGTGATGCTACTGTCAGGTACTTTTCTCAAATATACAGTGCGAGTATTGCCTTTGTTGAATTTATAAGTAGAGATCTGATTTTAATGAGGTTCCCTTTTCCGGAAGTTCATCAGTCAAAACTCACTTAATATGAGATTACAGTGAGTAAATTAATCAAACATTACAAACGTGCAACAAATGAATACTTGTATAAAAGCGAATTACAGAAGAATAATCGAATATTTCTGCACATAACGAAATTGTAAGGATAGTTCACATTGCATCACACAATGTATCACACAAACCAGAATAAGGGACGGAAAAAGGTCAATATGTCTTCGTTTGTCAGTTCGTCCGTCCACTCGTCCGTCTGTCCGTCCGCTCGTCCGTCTGTCCGTCCACTCGTTCGTCTGTCCGTCGTCTCGTCCGTCTTCCGTGCGTCTGTGATCGACCCTGCCGCCTAAACCGTTCAAATGATTTTTTTTTTTCAAATACCATTCCCCGATATTTCCCGATCAGTTTGAACTAACTTAAGGTTCTGCAAGGCATTTTGACTGTTGGATATTTTACATGAAGCCTCAACATGTTCTAAAATGTCATATAAGCGGTTCCAAGTTTTTTTTAAACATCGGGTATCATAATTTATGCTTAGAATGATGGCTCAGAACTAATTTTCGTTGCAATCCTTTATTTTTTGAAAATTGCAAAAGTTTAAATGTTCTCGACGTCTACCGAAAACGAATATTACAGATAAAGTTTTTCCTTAATGAAACCTTCTGTTCAAAGTGTAACAGTACCAAGCTGTAAGCTACTCGGTGATGAATTTTATTATAATAAAAGGCCGTTCAGCAACGGGGAAAATGAAACTATTTTTATATTCACGCGTGGCCAATGCAAAAAGCAGAGAACAGAGCGACCAGGAATTGGGCTCTTTCCGCGTCGACGGGCTGCTAATCCCTGTCGGCGCGCGGGAACAGTGACCGAGTTATGTATCTCCACAGTAGAATGAATCAGGATGGGGAAAGGGTCGCGAGATCGGACCGCTGTGCCATGCAGATTCCCAGGACACGCACACGAAAGACAGATAACTTTTAAAGATGCATTTTATTTCCCGCAACAGCGCATGTTACATCGCTGGAGCTTTAGTGTGCTCGCCACCAATAGCTCCAGGGTTATTTATGATCTTCCCTTGCGGAGCGCGTGGGGGGAGATCTCTCGTGGGGGGGGGACGTCTCCAGCCAGTCCCGGGGTGTCGTCCGCCGCGCTGGCATCACGTGAGGGCTGACGCCAGGGTGCAGGGTCCGAGCGTCGGTCAGGCGCCGTCCAGGGCGGAAAGTTTATACTGCGATTTTTGTAGGAACGACTGTGACAGAAATCAGCTGCTCACGGTTTCCATCCAATAGGGAGCTTGAACGTCACCATAGTGACGTCACTGTCGCGAAATATAAGCTCCCGATTGGATGGCAGAGAAATAGCTGATTTCTGTCACAGTCGCTCCTAAAAAAATCGCAGTATATGAGCCAGGGTGCAGAGTCCAGGTGGCGACGCATGACTGCGCTGGCGACAGGGTGCAGGGTCCAGGCGTCGTTCAGGCGTCGTTCAGGCGTCGTTCAGGCGTCGTTCAGGCGTCGTTCAGGCGTCGTTCAGGCGTCGTTCAGGCGTCGTTCAGGCGTCGTTCAGGCGTCGTTCAGGCGTCGTTCAGGCGTCGTTCAGGCGTCGTTCAGGCGTCGTTCAGGCGTCGTTCAGGCGTCGTTCAGGCGTCGTTCAGGCGTCGTTCAGGCGTCGTTCAGGCGTCGTTCAGGCGTCGTTCAGGCGTCGTTCAGGCGTCGTTCAGGCGTCGTTCAGGCGTCGTTCAGGCGTCGTTCAGGCGTCGTTCAGGCGTCGTTCAGGCGTCGTTCAGGCGTCGTTCAGGCGTCGTTCAGGCGTCGTTCAGGCGTCGTTCAGGCGTCGTTCAGGCGTCGTTCAGGCGTCGTTCAGGCGTCGTTTAGGCGCCGTCCAGGCGCCGCCAGGCCTCATCGCCGCCGTCGGTGGCGAAAGGCTCGGGCAATTTCCACTGTTAATATTCATATGCCCCATTTGGCGGCGACATGTCGTGTGAACATGACTACCGTAGTGGAGGCGCACCATGTCTTCCGTGATCTAATGCGCTCATACAAGAGCGGCAGGGCGCGAACGCGTTCATCGGAACTCAGCGGCCAATTGATGCGAGCATTACAGCTCGCAAAAATTTTCAAAAAAATTATGCTGGCGACTTTGAAATTCAACAGGCTGGTGAAAACCACAAAGTCGCCAGCATAATTTTCTTTTGGACTGTGGAAGTAGAAGACCGACTCGAGTGACTGCGAACAGCGCTCACGACATTGCCTGCAGCGCCTCTCCTGGGCGCGTGACTATATCGATTGAGATCAGATGACGTCCGATGTATGTTGATAAGAGCTAATGGCAAGGCTCGGGTGTAGCGGGGAACCCACCGAGCCATGAATTCAAGTTGGTAAGAAGACATTGTGCTAGGTGGTGGAGGGTCCATAATGATGTGGGCTGTTCTTACATGGAATGGACTGGGTTCTCTGGTCCAACTGACAAGATCATTGACTGGAAATGTTTCTTACGTCATTTTTAGAGATCATTCATGGATTTCATGTTCCAACAAACAACGATATTTTTTTTATGGATGACAATATGGCATGTCCCCGAGGTACAATTTTTCGCGATTGCTTTTGTGACGTACTGGACAAGAAGAACACAGACGACTGATTTGTATAGTATTTACAATATATTTACAGTAATAAAATAAAAGATTATGATACAAGATTGAATCCCTTGGGCAACCTTTCGATTCTCTTAGCCGCGAAACCCCGCGACCGTCCCTAGGCCTAGCCCAGTACATCTGCTCGAGAGCATGAGAAAGCTAGCATGAGCCGGAGTGCGAGCTGTCGGACATAGACTCCCCGTAACTAGAAATGTTACATGGCCTGATGCCAACTTTGATCTTACACCCGAAGATCACGTGCAAGGTTGCACTGGAGATACCTCCCGTCTTTCGACTCACTAGCGTATCCCGCGAGCGCATGTCGGCGCAATAAATATCCCACGGCTCGTCCCCCACTCTACCAGCGGCGGGCGTCATACGGCTCGCTAGCCAGCCCTCTCCAGGGAGCAACCGTCATTACCTAGACTCGCGCCCGCGCGCGCCCTGTTGTCCAAGTTATTTTGGGACTGGGATTTTCCTGCCCCGCGCGCGCCGGCGAGACGCCGTCGCGTTCCACCCCCATCCCCCATCCGGCTTAAGACTGGGATTTCCAAGCGAAACGGCACGCCGGAGCGTGAGCTACCTCGCGTCGCTACATTTTGAATATCATTCTGAACAATTCGGGCGAATGATTTGGCCGCCCAGATCGCCGACGTGAATTCCATCAAACGTTCATGGTACATAATTGAGAGGTGAGTTCATGGACAAAATCCTGCACCGGCAACACTTCTTACTTTCCCGTATACGTACGTATACACGGAATGATATACGTAGTATAGGGAAAGTTATGTAATGCTGCGCGAAAAAAATGGCCAATTTTCGGCGGAAAAAATTCATTGCCGGGCCGTGATAACGAAAAGTGGATAAAACCAGTTGCTAAATTAAGAAACAAAAATCCCCTAACACGTGGTGTAGCTATAAACTCTGTTTTGTGGGCCCTTGATACCGAAAAAACCAATTGAAAGGAAAACGTCCGTCGGTCCTGTGAACACTGCTAGCGCCTAAACCACACGTACGATATCTTCCAAATGGATATTCCGTTGTCAATCTGGTTGTAGTCGAAGCTTTAAGATTTTGAAAAAAATTCTATAAAATTTGGGGGTACTTTACATGAAGCCCCCCGGACATTTTCAAAATTCTCTTAAAAACGGCTCCAAATTTTTTCTTTAAATTTCTTGTTAGAATAGAGTAAAATACACTTATGAAGGTGGCATAGGTCAGATTTTCACTGATAACTCTAAATTTTCAAAAATTGCAAAAGTTTTAAATTTTTTCGGCGTCTTTCTGGAACTACAAAATAGAAAATAGAGATTTTTCTTTTGAATAAAATTTGTTGTCCAAAGTGAGTTCTTTCATGAAGGTTTGTTTTAAAAAGTTTAGTAGTTTTCGCGCAATATTGTGTACAATACGTGCAATTTTAAATAATTACAAAAACAAGATTTTCTCAAAAACGGCTCCAGACTTTTTCTTTGAACTTTTGGTAGGTATAGTGCCTAATGCATTTTATGAGATAAGAAAACGCCATATTGCTCTATTCTTTTGTTTTTATTCAAAAATTGCAAAAATGTAATTTTTTGACTTGTCTTTCACGTCGTTAATATTTACATTAGCCTTGATTTGTTGACATTATTATATTAAGGAGTACAGGAGCTTGGAATAATGTCAAGTAAAGTTTCTCGAATACAACCGTTTTCTGTGACAACTAGTTCAAAATTCCGCATTTTCACGCAAACGCCATTTTCTCATGTATGGCTGCAAATTTTTTTTTTGAACCTTTTGTAACAGATAGTGCTAATTACACTCTTTAATATGGCGTAAAGTTTATATTGAATTATTTTTTGTTTTTTTTTCAAAGATTATACCAATGTGGTTTTTTTAAGATCTCTCATATCTTTGATATGCACATTACCAGCAATTTGTAAACATTATTTTTGTGAATGTAAGTGCTTCAAATAACTTCAAATAAAGTATTTTTAAAACTCAAAAATTTTCTGTGAAAATGAGCTTCAAAATTTCGCATTTTTAATAGCGCTAAAACGCAATTTTCTTTAAAACGGCACATAATTTTTAAAAGAAAATTGCCATTTAGGGCTAGATTTTTGTGTTCTTTAATATTCTAAAATTAATATTTCCGTTCTACCAATAGAAAACCGAAAAATTAAGAAAATGACAAAAAAATGTACTCTTGGCGTTGATAGATGGCAGCTGGCAAGAAAGAGTATGTGGCAATTCCAGATAGCTAGCGAAGACCCAAGGAAATAGAAAACTAATACGGGAAAGTCTATTCCATTCATGACTAATTTTTCTGCAGGAGACTTACAACGGCTTGTTGAGTCCTTGCCGCGTCGAGTTACTGCCAAAAGGGAGTCAGGACACGATATTAGAAGGTATCCCACGACTGCTGTCATCTCAGAGTAGATTCTGAGTACGCCTAACGGGAAATAATTTACAACATACAGGAACAAGATTTATCCAGTTTTTTCGTTACCAGGGCCCGGAAATAATTTTCTGTCGAAAATTTACCTTTCACAGCTGGATTACAATACTTTCTCTATTTATATTGCCTAAACAGAAGGCGAGATAGTAAAATACAGCATATGCCTACGAATATCTATTAACATGGAAATCCACATTTTCTTTCGCTCACTTTCGCACTAGCGATTTGGGAATGAAATGTTTAATTTTTTTATATTTACTATTTGCGCTTTGAACTTAACTATTTTCCCACCTTGTTTCTTACTTCATTAGCGGCCCGATATATTTTATTTTCTTTCTACATAACGAAACACTCAGATATATTCTACAACTGCGACGAATGTGATCACCGGACAACTTAAAACTTTCGCCTCTTGATGTCACATTGCTAGTAGACGTTGCTTCTCAGGTCTGTAGGCTGCTCCAACTTACGCCTGGAGGTAAACCACAACGACCACTGAGAAGAGAGGTCAGCTCACGAATTCGATTCCGACAGGACCCGGAAACACATTCATTGAACATATCAAGCAAATTCTTGGTCGGATAAACCCGCACCTCCCCATCACCGATAGGTTTTCCTTACCTCGAAATGTGCCTTCCCTCGTAAATGCTTAATGTCTGCCTCGCCCACCTGCGTGATTAACGGCGTCTGATGATAAAAATGGCGCTCGTTTACGAGGGCTTATGCGTCGGCGTATGAGGCTAGGAGCACCCGAGCTGCCGGGGCCTGCGGAGGGCAGTTAGTGCGTCGGCGTGACCGATGGGTTTGTTCCGCAGTGGGAGGGGCGGCGCGGCTCGCCGCTCGCAGCCCGGTGCCCAGCGCGCGGTGCCCACTGGGAGTGCGTGCGAAGTGTCAGCCCCTCCCTTCGCACACGCGCGCGCTCTTGGAGGCGCTGCGCCGGAACTGTTCAACCTCTCGTACTGGCTTCGGTTCGATTGCAAGGATTATCAGAAGGAATGATGCATTTTGTAGATGGTGGTAGTTTATGCGGGATGTGCCGGTGTCAGAGAAATACCATCACCACCATCACAATCACAACGACAACCCCAACATATCTCCCCCAAAAACACTAAACACTAAAACAACCACAACCATCACCATAACCATAACCACCACCACTTATCACCATCACTATAACCACCACCACTTATCACCATCACCAACCACCACACACAACCATCACGACCACCGCAATCATCATCACTACAACACCTCCATCACAAAACATCACCAACATAACCAACACTACCACAACCAACACCATTATCACAACCAATGCCACCACCACACCCACAACCACAACCGACTACCGCCACTCTTATCACCAAATCCACCACCACAACCACTACCACCACTCTAACTGCAACCACTACCATCACCATCACAACGACGATAACCACAATCATCCATCCTCACTACCATATGCCCACCTGCCACCACCACAACTAGCACCACTATCTCACTCATCAATTCTGAATGTTTGTTGCAAAATTTTCACATAGATATTCGCCTAGAGAAATATCATTTAGATATTGATTTTAACTGCTATCAATCCATCCAAAATACAAATATCTGATTATTCATTAAGGATCTAGGAGGTATCAACCACAAAATATACAATACACACGGTATAAATTTAATATAAATAGTAAACAGTATGAACCCTTTATCGGCTACTACCCCAAACATCGTCAATTTTTACCAGGAGGATAAATCCCGGGAGTGGACACCTAGGCTTTCTGCCTTTATTCTCACTCTCCGCGGCTGACATGCACGCTTTGGTCTGTTGATCCGGAGCCCGCCATAACGTAGTTTTCCCTCTCGGAAACCTCAAATAATGCGGCGCGATGGTGTAGTGGTTAGCGTAACGGACTGCTATGCCCAAGTTGGCGGGTTCAAACCCGATCGAAGCTGTGGATTTTTAGGGGCGAAAAAATCCTTCGTACGCCTTCCTTCGGAGGGGAAGTAAAGCCGGCTGTCCCATGTCAGTAGATTTACTTGCATGTAAAAGATCCTCAAGCCTAAATGACGCCTCTGAGCTAAATTCAAAATCGCCTGTTTCGTCGCCTCAGTAATACCTTCTTTCACTTACTTTCACTATACTCACTTTCCGCTAGTTGGTGAAGGAGCGTAGCAAAATTTGCGTGGTCAGACGGAAGAGCAGGCCTCATGGCCTGAGTCTCGCCACGTAAAATAAGGCCACGTTCAATTCAATTCAATTCAATTCAATGCCTGGATCGGGCCGCCCCGACGGTTCAGAGTGACTCGCTTTCCAGGCCAGTACCGGAGTGGAAATAATGCAATGCGCCGGCATAAGTCCCTCCTCTGCCCAGAGTATCGGGCACTGCCACGACGAAGCCAAGTTCCGAACTGGGGGCCACCCGGGCTAAGGTCCGGGGGACTCGGGGCGCCTGTCCGTCTCCTCACCGCCTCCCCCTTGAAGCTATCGACGTGAGAGCCGCCGGAACCTAGCCAAACTGACAGGGAGGTTCATGTTCTCAACTTTTATCTATGGGTTTGGGATCCGCTGCTCTCTATACAGAGAATGTTGATTAACTCCCCTCACGCCCAGCTTCGCACAAAGGTGGTCGGTGGCTACCTACTCAATGCTTCCACCATGAACCCAACGATGTGCGTGACGCCGAGAGACTCAGCTGGACTTCTCCTCCACCTAATCTCGGGTCTTGCGACCGTCTGCCCCTCCTCTCCCGTGGGGTAAAGAATGAACATTGAGTCTCGCGGGTCTACCACCCTCCGCTGGTCCTTGTTCTACCTGGGGGACAAGTCCCCGGGGTGGGCACCTATGGCTCTTGGCCTTTATCCTCACCCCCCGACTACGTACAAGGACGTCGCCGGGCACGTACCGGATCCGAACCGGTACCCAGTTTGCCCTCTCGGCAACCGTCCCATTCGATGCCTGGGTGATGCCGCCCTGCCAGATCAGAGCTACTAGCTATCCAGGCAACTGCCGGAGTCAATATCACCTGTATAGTAACTCGCCACCCACGAGCGCCGGGACACCGCGTCCCTCCTCTTTGCCCAGAATATCGGGCCGCTGCCACGACGAAGCCAAGTGCCCAACTGGGGGCCGCCCGGGCCGGAGCCCGGGGGGCCTGGGGCCCCCAAGAACGAACAGCCATACCCCCAAGAATGAACAGCCATACACGAGTTTCGGGTCTTATGTATTTAATCCATGATACTTGGAGTGGCTGAAGATGGGATAAATAAGACTTACGTTGGTGCCACCTTCTGTGTCATGCAGAATACTGTGACTCCTTCGTAATACCACAACTATTTAAAGAATTTGGTCGATACTACAAAGGAACGACACAACAAATGAACGCTTAATTATTGTCTGATAGTATAATTGAAAAAAAGTAAAATCAACGGACGAATAGCTTCCGGTACTAAGCATCGCCCTGCAGTCTTAAAGAGAGTACTGCGAGTTCCGCTAAGATACACATTATATTGTCACAAACTTTATTTTGTGAACTTTCTTTACATGTTTCTTAATATTTCCAACAGTAGTGACTACTGAATTAACTTTTTTGAGTAGGTAGTGATCGAAGAATTTACTATTTCAAAAATCAAATGGCCCGTTGCACAGTGGTCAAACTGCATGCCCCCACTGGTGCTCGGGCCGTGCCAAGTGGAACTTACGGTAGACAAGGTGAGCTCGCGGCAGGTTTTTTCGGGGTAGTCCTGTTTACCGTGTCAATATACATTCCACCAGCATAGTTCATTATTAATTCACTACCATATCCTATCACTAACCATCGTTCTGCTAAGGATCCTAGTTCATAGCGGCAGAAATGTGATAACCGAGGAACCAGCTGAGAAGGATCGTGGCTATCTCAGCTGGTAGAGTCCCGACCTGGCGAACTATAAGGAAGGGGGAAATTGTGTGGGAGTGACGGTCATTTCCTACCAAGATAACATTCACTCTTTTTTTCGTTATTTAAGGTCGCATCAGCTACTGGGTCATTAGCGACCACTAATAGTTTTAACGTTATGGCATAAGGATGAAACGATATGGTGATGATAGGGGGTGAAAGGACGAAAACATACAACCATGCCCGAGGCGGGACTCGAACCCGCGACTTCATAGTCCGAAACCACTACAGCACTCCTGTCTCAGCAATCTCGGCCATGGGATCGACCTTCACTCCTTGTGTTTATCTTTCACAGTTATATATTATCTTTATGCAGAAAAACAACTTTCTACGGACGATGTGGGAGCTAGTATCTTGCATTTCTTTAAAAAGAAAACTTTCTTAATTATGTAATCAAAATTGTCTCCGTTCAAACATTTTACCGTTTTTCTTGAGTCTTGAAATTTATTTTCATGTGTCTTGAAATGTTGCAATTCTATTAAAAACTACGAGTTCATTTTAACAACTGGAGAGAATATGATCTCTGTTTTCTGTCGACTAATTTATTTTGAAGATGTCTGTTTCCCGAAATATGAAAGACTTACATTACCATAAAGGAACGTACTACTCTATATATTTATTTTTTGAGAATACTTAATGCTCAAGTTATTGGCAGCTGTCAAAGAACCAATACAAATGAAATAATTATTATTTTGAGAAAAGTGATTTATTTCTCATAGACTGAAAATTATGCTTTAAGCACGAATATTTTATCGATTTTTTTTCTATGATACTGTTTTTCAGCACATTTTCAAATACAATGTCGTTAGGCAGGAAGTACAAATTAACAATACAGAAGAAGTTACATTGTAATTGTAACTCTTTACGGACCATTTCTGTCATAACTTCCTAGCACGTCCAAGAAAGTCGTGACCATGATTAAGATTAATAGTAAACTCGTTATTTCTAATGTTGTTCTCTCCTTTCAAGAATGGGAGCATCATTACTCCTTGTTTAGGCTATGAAGAGGCAGGAAGTTTCAGAGAGAATATGATGATTGAGCTTCAGAAAAGATAAGTTGTCTTTTAACCTTGCACTTATGAGTGTATTGCATAGTTTTTCTAAAGTAACGATAGTTCTTCAGAAATACGATCATAAACGATATGTCGTACCAGTTACTGATAATTAATTATTTAATTACAATTTAGAATCATTTTTTATTTCAAACATTGGGTAGATGATCATTCTTGGGGACATAAAACTACTATAGTTGGGTTACAACAGCACATACTTTCTCCTATTATTTGCAATGCTACGTAATAATTTAGTACCAGTAACGTTGATCTCTCTAAAGTGTTTCCAACCAGCAAAAATAGTTGAGCGGCCTGAGATTCGAGAACAAGCGTATTGACTCCGTTACTACAGCAGTGGATTGGCGTTGAAACATCTCCAAATCATCTAAACGAAGAACTTTTGCAGTTTCCCGTATTTTAGATGTACTTTTTCTGAAATGTGTTTCTGTGTCATTGTTATCGTGTAGACCATCTCAACTAATTATTTTGGAGGTAGGTTTAGTTTATTTCTAAAAACTACATACTTCGCTAGGAATTTTGTATTATATGTTTCGATAATTTCTGCACGCAAATATCACTAATCAGTTCTGTTAAGAAATGAAATTTCAGTACATCATTTTTTTTTGAAGTAAGGCATGAAATCGTCTCTACAGTAATATTTATTTCTATGGTTTTTGACTTTGGTGTAAAATAAAATTCATTTAAAACTATTGCATAATTATTTTGTATACAGTGCCAAAAATGTCTCAGTTTTACTAGAAACTATATTGTACTGTTTCTTCTGAGGAAAGAACATGTCCAATATCGGATTTTATGAGATAACCAGATATTAAGCCGATTGGTAAGGTTTTCTTCGACAAATATACCTGGAAATTTATTAGAAATACTCATCAAACAAATTGTAATACTTATAAATATTTTTAAGATGGCGTAGCTTCCACGTGGCATGCGGTTACATGATAACAATGTTTGCAACAGCAATGTTCGCTTGCAGTCCCGTGGAATACATTTGATGAAAAAATTAATGACCAGCACATGAGATATATTGAGTCATACAGATGCAAATTGGAGGCCGCAACTCGGGCACGCACCTTCAATTTTTTGTGAAAACATCAGTGATAAGAAAACAAATATTTAGAATTCAAATGTGATTTAATTATCTTTCTTTGTAACACATTGAAG
Organism: Acheta domesticus; assembly: GCA_031308135.1. Classification (NCBI taxonomy): domain Eukaryota; kingdom Metazoa; phylum Arthropoda; class Insecta; order Orthoptera; family Gryllidae; genus Acheta; species Acheta domesticus. Next base: position 20,716,192 of record JAHLJT010009419.1, on the reverse strand, counting down.
GAAACACAGGTAAGAAGAATGGACGTAAAGGTTACACGATAGATATATTACAATGCTTGCAGAAAATTCTGTAAGCGATCGCGCAACGCTGCAAGCGTAGGCTATTCGATCGAGCTGAAGGCATTGGCGAAATGAGCACGCGCCGTTCTTCTACAACTTGGGAAAACCGCCGCGAAGAGGTTGTGGCGCGGTGGTCGCTGCCAGCTGCGGAGTCTGCGAGTTCTAATCCCGCTTCGATATGGATGTTTGCCTTAGTGCTGTGACTTGGTGAGGTACCTCCCAACCACCAAGTATCACCTTCAATACCTCATTTCTTCCTACACCTCTCTCTGGCCAAATAAATGTGACTGCTGCATGCCAGACGAAGAAAGCTCCGTTATGGGTCAAGGGCTTCAAATTGAGGACCACCTGGTAACCACCAACCTCACTGCCGTTCAAAGGGTTCGAGCGCTGCCACGGACTTTCGAGCGACTCGAGGTAGGAATAAGAATTCGGCCGCAATGGGCTTACGTTAGGCAGTGAGGGCTAGAGTCAAGGAACTCTAGGCCGCAAAAAGGTAGTGGTATCAACAGGGGCCAGGGCGCGTTAACTGTTAACCGAAAGATTAGTTGACGTAAAACCTCCGGAGATAATAGTGATGTTGATGATAGTGGAAAGCCTCCTCAGGCGACTGTCAAAAGAGAGTGAATTGAAAGTTCAAAAAATTCTGTATCACAATAAAAGGCATATTTATTGTTCTAAAACAGTACATACACGAGTGTGTTGGGACTACTTTTTCAGTGACTTAGCAAGCTCTAGCAGAAATGAGAAAAGTATCTCAATTTTTCTTGTTGAGTGGCGTACATCACCTCCATTCTACACATATCTGTGCGATTGTCACACAGCACATATTGCTACCCTTGCATTAGCATCACAACCTACCGTAGGGTTTTCCTGCACACTGTTGTCCGACGCGTCGAAGCCTTTTAACTCTACACACACATGGTGGTTGGCGATGCTGATCATATTTACATTTCCTCTTTTATATCAACTTACAATAATGACTTTAGCCTAGGGCACTGCAACCTAAGGCACGCGGGCCGAATCATGGTTGCGTGGCAATTCAGACTTGCCCAACAACCAAATCAAAATTTTCTGAGATTTTACATCCAAAATAATAAATAATCGTTTTTATTTGGGCTGAGCTCAGGCCATGAGACAGACGTCTTTCGTCTAAAACCACTTCATTTTTTTGTATTAAATATTGGCCGGGTCTTAGTAAAAAAACGTTTATATGAAATAGATTTTCTGAAGAAAGGTCTGCCTTTTCAAAAATGTAATATCACAGAAAAGCGAACAAAAATTAAGTTATTGTATGCGCGAGTTTTGATGTTGCTCTTGAACTAGATAAGGCGGTACAATCATTCACAGATGGATGAAAATTTGACGTCAGTCTTTTTGTCTATCTGATATAGAACTACAAAATTTGAACATAATATAAAAGAAATAATGATAAAAAAGTTTCAAAGGTCGTATTAATTGTAAATATTTGTTTATTACATTGATAAACAAATTCTCATATTATATTTCTGTTAAAATTTAATTATGAAAAATCTGAAAATTGCTACATAATGTTCTGATAATTTTAGGTGTTCGTCCACTATTGACTTTATTACTTAATTGTTTCACTCTTAAATTATAGAAATGTTTCGCGAACTCTTCATGGTGACAACCGATTTTAAAATCTAGGTCAGCACGTTCTCCCATTGATCATTTAAATATTCATTAACTGCAATGTAATTCGTGACAAGTTCTCCAATCCTTATTTCATGTGTGGTGTAAAGCCAGTGTAAGTATATTAATGTAATGAAAGAGTGTAATGAAATGATGTGTAATGTAATGAAAGTGTGTGTAAATGAGGGGAGAGGGGAAGAGGAAGGAATGATCGTGAAGGGTCCGTGGCCCGTTTGTTAAGGTACTACTCTGGCATTCACCTGGTGCTGATTAGAGAACGCAAGAAAATCTACCGATCAGAGCAGCCAGCCGCTAGAAATGTAGCTTCTAGGAAGAGGCTAAATTTGACCTAACTGTGTTGCTAGAATTAATAATCTTGCCAATGCCAGGTCACGATCCCTGGGATCTCACGGCCTGAGGCACTGCAGTGGCGTCAGTTGATGCTCTGAGCCACCTCAGCCGGTGGAGGGTGGTCGAGACGGAGCGCTGGCGAGGCAGGGAGGGGAGGGGGCTGGAGACGGAGGCGTGGGCGTCGGGGCGGGGGGCCGCCTCCGCCCGCGACGTGGGAATGCCACGGCTTCCGCGGGAATTCGCTCGAGAGCCCGGACGCGCGTTCCGATCCACGAAAAACTCGATATCGGCGCCGCGCACGAAGCAAAAAGCGGGGCATTGCGAGCGTGATGTACTCCCAGCGATTTTGTTGCTTCGCTCCTGAAGAGTCCCTGCGTAGCGAAGCAACGGAATACGGGCTACTAATGCCCGATCAACAATACAGTACACACCAGGTACATTACGTATGTCTGTACGCGCTTGTCGGGCAGAAAGTGGTTGGCCTGTGCCGTCAGAGAACGCATGCCCTTAATATTGCTCTCCAATCCTTATTTCTATCTTGATTCTTGAATCTCTTAATCCTAAAAAAGAAAGCGATTTCACAAAATATGTTCTACTTTTTGTATTTATGTTATTTCTATTTATAGTGAAAAATGTATCGCATGAAAAACTTCTCCGATTATAACACAAATGAATAACATATGAATTTGAATGAAAAATGTCAAAAATATGTATTTAAAATACCAATAAATATCACTTCATTTTCATCAGAACTTAGTGCCGAACAGGAGGGACTGAATTCTGATTTCAGAGCTGTAACTATCGTGTCTTACAGTGATAAAAGGTGTTCTAAACCTTGGCCTAATGAGAAAATACTGTGTTTTCCTCAGACGAATGGTTGTTTTGACGACTCTCCTAAATATATCAAAAGGATTATGTGATTTCACATAAGTCAGAAACGGTTTCATATTAATATGTTGTTTATGTTCTAATGTAATAATTTATTAGATAGAAAAATTAACCTTTCGAAACATCCAGATCTCAGTCTAGACAGAGCAATTACACATTACTTTTATGTTAGCCAAAATTATGCTGAATATGTTGCTGCGAGTTATTGTTGCAGCATGGACGGTTTGCAATCCTATAAAAGTTAGGCTGCAAGACGGCAAGACGAGATTTTAACGATAAATTGCTACCGTTGACTGATGGGAAGTAATGACAGTTACTGCTGCCCTTGGAAACATTTAGATTCACCTGGGAGACTTCGCAGTAGCGCTTATGCAACGTCAGCAGAAAATGAATGTGATGGTGAATGACAATAGTCCCCAGAAATCAGCCCAATGAATAGTCAATTGGATGATACTACGGTAACAAAATATTTGGAACTCTCAATCCAACAAATCTCAAATGGAATTCTTGTACATGTTTTAAACACTAAATTAAGTTCATTATGATACACATTCAGAAATTTTTCAAAGTCAGTCAGCCTGCACGTGTACTTTCCGCTTGAGATATGGCGTGGCTAGAGATATGAGATTCTGGGGAAACACATCCTGTAGTACCCAGACGTTTTGTTTATGAACAAAAGTACGAATAAGAAACAAATGCCATTCACGGATTCCTGCAGTTCTCACTTCAATGAACTTGGAATACTGATAGAAGAGACAACTAATCGAAGGAATGGTTTCTTGACTTCCATTAGCTTTTTTAATTTCTGAAGACAAATGTTCTCTCCATTTTAGTCTTGTGTACGATTGTCGTGAGAGATGTATGCGTTTTATGGAGGACCACATAATTTTTCAAGTCGACGTGCAAAGTGCTAAGGGTAAGACGAAAATTTTACTACTTTTTTAGAAGAGTGGAAAACAGGTCTACAGCCTATCCCTGATGTTGAAAAATACTATAATTTCCTTATTTTATTGACCTCCAATGCTAATTTTGAATATTATCGATTTACCGAAGTGAACCCATCGAAGTGTCGACCGTTCCCCCCACTTCCTCTGCCGCCTACACCTCCATTGCTCGCCTCCTCCCTCAACCAAGCTTTCGCCTCCATCCCCGCCCTCGCCACGATCTGTGTCGCCTTCGCCCTCACCACCGTCCGTCCCCGTCCCTCCCTCGTCACCGCTCTTGCACCCACCCTGCCTTCGTCCTCGCCGCTGCCCTCGCCCCCGCCCTCGCTCCCGCCCTCGCTCCCGCCCTCGCTCCCGCCCTCGCTCCCGCCCTCGCTCCCGCCCTCGCTCCCGCCCTCGCTCCCGCCCTCGCTCCCGCCCTCGCTCCCCGCCTCGATCCCGCCCTCGATCCCGCCCTCGATCCCGCCCTCGATCCCTGCCTCGATCCCGCCCTCGATCCCGCCCTCGATCCCGCCCTCGATCCCGCCCTCGATCCCGCCCTCGATCCCGCCCTCGCTCTGTCCCTCGCTCTCGATCTTATCCCCTTCATCAGCGTTAGCTTGTCAATCCTTACTATAGTGCGATTTTTCTAACTCTGCCCTCTCAGCCCCTGTGGCCACGATGAAACCTCCCACTGCATTTCGCGTCTTCCTCCTCGAGCTGCTAGAAGTCGCAATGATCGCAAGCATTGCTTGATACGGTCGCGATCTCGCAATATCTGGCGGCACAACCGAGAACGTCGCGAAAACCGTGAAATATTCATCGTGAAGACGACTTTGAGGGGCAAAGTTAGAAAAATCGCAGTATAAAAACTGCAATTCTCCGTCGTCAAGCTCTTTCGTCGCCACCGATGTCGCCTCCAATCCCTTCACCACATATCCTGCTTCCGTCACCACTAGCTCCTCCCGCTCCCGCCCCTCTTCACCTCCTCGATAGTCCTCGCGCCGCGTCGTCTCGCGTAAACAGCCGGCTGTCGCCTGCGCCTCCGCCTTCCAGTTTTTGCCACGTTGCAAGACGTCCGAACTCGTCTGCGGCCAATTCGTCACCATTACTCGGCCGTTTCCGCTGGCCCCGCCTCGACCCAGCCCCCGGCCCGGCGCTGGCCTACAGAAGCGCTGGCGGAGCAGAGGCCGCGATGCGGGGAAGGGAAGGGCCTTAACCCCTAGACCACTCTCGCCCCCCACTCCCTCCCCCCCTACTGGTGCGGGATCACATTCTGAATACATTTCAGATTCGAAACTGGGAGTGTTGGCTTCATCGGTAAGGCTGGGCGCCTATGAACGAAGTTAAAATTAACGAGCAACGCAGATTTGTGTGTGAGTTGGTTATAGTTACGGATCATTAAGCCGATAAACATCAAATAACAGATGC
>JAHLJT010009419.1:20626535-20709886 GCA_031308135.1 Acheta domesticus | reverse complement strand
AAAAACCATAATTATTTTCGTTGCGCTCTATATCTAATCTAAAATTTCTTATTGCAACATTAAAATATTTTTCATTCGCAAATTTTAGAATGCATATGGGCATAAAATAATTTTGAAATGAAAAGACCATTGCTGTTTTCACATTTACGTACATTTCTGTAGACCTTTTTATATTTTGTACCCATGTTTTTATTAACCCGACTTGAAATAAAATAGATTGTATCTACAAAACGCTATTTTATGTCAATTTATATGGACTATAAATATATCCAGCCTATTTTCGCCGTTTAGAAGCCTCTTTAAAGAAAATCAACTAGACGTTTTTAGACCCTTTGTACTCTTCAGCAATGAACAGCGCTCACCTATCCTCGTGAACTGCGGCTCATTAGCGCTCTTTCACGAATCTTCACAAGGAAATGCTCGAGGACACCCTTTCTATTTTTGGTTAAATTTGCATGTATTGTAAAGAATAAAGATAACGATAAAGAACAATCAGACCCCGGAGAATTCACGAAGTAGAGCAATGGCGTGGTTCTTTTAATCCCATTATATTCAAAATATTATTCAAAGATGATTTATTTAATTTTTTATACAAATGTTTAGTAAAAACGTTTCATTACGAATTACTGTTTAAACATTTTTTACGGACATAATCACTAAGTTTTTAGTGAGAGTTTTTCTAGAAAACAAAACGTTTCGAAAAAATATGAAAACATGTATTTTTAGACATCAAGAGCGATGTAACATACTTTTTTCAGAATTTTCCCTATGAATTTGGTTACTTCAGTGACAATGTTTGCAATATAATTTTATTTTGAGAGTTGTTTTCCGACCCCGTATAACAATCAGAAAAATACACAAAACTCTATTTGTGATGTGTCTCGGTCAAATACATTTTGTAATCGCGTTTGCACGGGTATACTGAATTTTGCTGTGTGAAACATCCTCTTAACTTCCTTCGTTAAGGCTTCGAAAGATCTGGTTTAGAATTTTTGATAAGGCATTTAAGGAAACAAAAGGATCGGCATATGTATGAGACATTAACCTATTTGTTGTTGACGTAAGCAAAATTCGGCTCCGAAATACAGTGTGAATGATTTGGAAGCACCTGAAAGCATTAACATATTGTCATGATTACTAGAAAAGCTAAGAATAAGCTTAACGTATCACTTGTCTGTTGTTCATTTTACTATGCACGCTGTTCTCGCTGAGAGTCTGAAAGCAGTTCTCACGTGGCGACTGTAACGAAGAGAATGCTTCATCCGACTCTACGACCTTCGACAACTTAATAATGTAGGCTCTGTGACAACACTCGACACCAGACAAGTAGTCTTCTGTCACGATCACTTCCAACAACTAGTTTCGGCTCTCATTAGAACTACCTTGAAATAGACGACTGTAGTGTCCACGAAATGTTAACATTTTCTGTCTGAATCGCTAATGAAATCGCGGGTCTGCTTGCACTGCCCTCTAGAATGCGGAATGAGGAAACATGTATTTAATTTAAGATAAGTTTGCCTCAGACCTTTGCTTTTTATCCGCGCGGAATTTGGGATAAAATTAAATCTCGGAAGCGAGGAAATCAAAAATGCACGAGCTTAGACTTTATTAGTCTCAAGGAAAGCGTATAATTTGATCAGAGGTTTGGAGTCAAATTTAAGTAACGCGAAAGTGTAAATAGTATTAACACCCTTCTTAAAATGCCTACAGAAAATAAATACCACGTGAATATTTTATTTTTAGAATTTATTTAACAATATACGAAGCACCACTGGTATTCAATGACTATTTCCCATATGAAATTAAATTATTGATATTAATTGTGTATATTTAATTCATCGTAATATCTCAATAAATGATTCATATGATCTATAATACTGAGATCACTCACGTGGCTTTGGATTAAAAATATATCACAAGAAAATATTGCAAACAACTTTTTTATAATCATTGACCATTTATTGACGGCCGCGAAAATTGACCGTTAATTTAGATGGCTGCTTAATCAAGGTAATGAGGTTGGGGGAAACATACAACAGATCTAATTGTGTTAATTGCTATAAAATAAAAAGTTTTCGTAAAATTATTAATTATTACATGAAATACTTCAAAATACAACTAAACCCCAAAACTGCCCACTGAAATATAAATTAGAGACAAGACAAATACAATATGTTCGCGCATAGATTTTACTCACACTTGCAGCACCTTTGAGTCATTCGTTTTCTTTCCACTCTCACGGAACTTTGCTCTTCTCACCCTTGTAGGCCCATGCATCGTTCGCGTTTCAGCTGTTATTTATATAGAAGGAAAATTACTTTTTCAATTTTCCTGTACTAGAAACCATGACTTCGATCACAGTGAGTAATAACACAAGACATAACGAATTCATAGCAACCAGATTTACGTAATTATCAAATTGGAAGGTTCATGCCAAAAGTAATAATTTAATTTAATTTTAATTTATTTGAAACTGTGTAGCAGGCCTCAGCCACTACAGTTGCCGACGTAGGTTTGGATATATACAAAGAAATTCTTACGATAGTAAGACAAAAGTAATCATTTGGAACAGATAATCTTCGTGGTAAATTTCAATTCCGAGTGACTGACAAATTCTGAATCGCTATTGGTCTAAAATCTACGAGTGGAATAGTCAGTGTACTACTTCTCATTCCTCAGCGCTCGTGTGCCTACACCACGTTTACGGGAATCTGTTTTTCGCCTCCCGACAGCGCGTTCTCTTGTGTTGTGTTTTCAGCGCACTACCGGCGTATTGTGTAGCGTGCCCTTGCAATTCCGAGGATCAATTTCCGGCCGATCCACATGGAATTCGTGGATGATAGAAAGTGTTCGCTATTGTTTTCTGCGGGCTGTCCCGTTTGCTCTTCCTTGTAATCCTTTACTGCATTAATTTTATGTCAATTATTGTTTTCTCCAATCCAACAGTTCAAACAGAACCCCTCATAAAACTAAAGTAATCATAATCATCTTGTGTCTAACGTTCAGGAACGTGGAAATTATTTTGCGTAATACTGTCCGTTAATATATCTGCATAACGCAGCCCCACAGATGAATGATAAAATAAACTTAATGGCCTCCGGCCTTTAAGAAATTAATGTCCGCCGGCCGTTAAGGAGCCAAGTGATTTTCAAACCATTTATTAAAACTCGAAAACAATAAAAATATAAGTAACATACACAACATAGGCAACATTTACAAAAGTTATTTTCAAATGTATGTATAGAGAACACATTCACTTTTTCTGGTTTTGTGCACTTGTGTGTCACAAGCTCTCCGTTGCTCGTGGTTTCTAACACCATAAATAGTCAATGACACGAGTTCGCCTCGACAGCATGCTCTAAAAATACCAACAACTAACCAACAACTACAATAACTTTTTTAAGTAGCCATTTGCTCCCCGTAAAAAAATATTCTAAAATGTTCTTCCGATGAAATCTTGGCCTTCTGGTACCGAATAGCCGAGGTGAGAACCTCAGTTATCGCCTTGCTTTACAAACTTCAACCGCATCTGTTATTTGATGTTTATCGGCTTAATGACGTAACTATAACCAACCTCACACACAATCTGCGTTGCTCGTAATTTTAACTTCGTTCATAGGCTCCCAGCCTTACCGATGAAGCCAACACTCCCAGTTTCCGAATCTGAAATGTATTCAGAATTTGATCCCGCACCAGTAGGGGTGGAGGGAGGGGGGCGAGTGGTCTAGGGGTAGCCCTTCCCCTTCCCTGCATCGCGGCCTCTGCTCCGCCAGCGCTTCTTGTAGGCCAGCGCCGGGCCGGGGGCTGGGTCGAGGCGGGGCCAGCGGAAAGGCCGAGTCATGGTGACGAATTGGCCGCAGACGATTCGGACGTCTTGCACGTGGCCAAACTGGAAGGCGGAGGCGCAGGCGACAGCCGGCTGTTTACCGCGAGACGACGCGGCGCGCGGACTATGAGGAGGTGAAGAGGGGCGGGAGCGGGAGGAGCTAGTGGTGACGGAAGCAGGATATGTGGTGAAGGGATTGGAGGCGACATCGGTGGCGACGACAGGAGCTTGACGACGGAAGAATTGCAGTTTTTATACTGCGATTTTTCTAACTTTGCCCCTCAAAGTCCGTCTTCACGATGGAATATTTCACGGTATTTCGCGACGTTCTCGGTTGTGCCGCCAGATATTGCGAGATCGCGACCGTATCAAGCAATGCTTGCGATCATGCGACTTCTAGCAGCTCGACGGAGAAAGACGCGAAATGCCGTGTGAGGTTTCATCGTGGCCACAGGGGCTTGAGGGGCAGAGTTAGAAAAATCGCACTATAGTAAGGGAGTGGACAAGCTAACGCTGATGAAGGGGATAAGATCGAGAGCGAGGGACAGATCGAGGGCGGGATCGAGGGCGGGATCGAGGGCGGGATCGAGGGCGGGATCGAGGGCGGGATCGAGGGCGGGATCGAGGGCGGGATCGAGGGCGGGATCGAGGGCGGGATCGAGGGCGGGATCGAGGGCGGGAGCGAGGGCGGGAGCGAGGGCGGGAGCGAGGGCGGGAGCGAGGGCGGGAGCGAGGGCGGGAGCGAGGGCGGGAGCGAGGGCGGGAGCGAGGGCGGGAGCGAGGGCGGGGGCGAGGGCAGCGGCGAGGACGAAGGCAAGGGTGGGTGCAAGAGCGGTGACGAGGGAGGGACGGGGAGGACGGGGTGAGGGCGAAGGCGACACAGATCGTGGGCGAGGGCGGGGATGGAGGCGAAAGCTTGGTTGAGGGAGGAGGCGAGCAATGGAGGTGTAGGCGGCAGAGGAAGTGGGGGGAACGGTCGACACTTCGATGGGTTCACTTCGGTAAATACGATAATAATTCAAAATTAGCATTGGAGGTCAATAAAATAAGGAAATTATAGTATTTTTCAACATCAGGGATAGGCTGTAGACCTGTTTTCCACTCTTCTAAAAAAGTAGTAAAATTTTCGTCTTACCCTTAGACTTTGCACGTCGACTTGAACAAATTATGTGGTCCTCCATAAACGCATACATCTCTTCACGACAATTCGTACACAAGACTAAAATGGAGAGAACATTTGTCTTCAGAAATTAAAAAAGCTAATGGAAGTCAAGAAACCATTCCTTCGATTAGTTGTCTCTTCTATCAGTATTCCAAGTTCATTGAAGTGAGAACTGCAGGAATCACGTGAATGGCATTTGTTTCTTATTCGTACTTTTGTTCATAAACAAAACGTCTGGGTACTACAGGATGTGTTTCCCCAGAATCTCATATCTCTAGCCACGCCATATCTCAAGCGGAAAGTACACGTGCAGGCTGACTGACTTTGAAAAATTTCTGAATGTGTATCATAATGAACTTAATTTAGTGTTTAAAACATGTACAAGAATTCCATTTGAGATTTGTTGGATTGAGAGTTCCAAATATTTTGTTACCGTAGTATCATCCAATTGACTATTCATTGGGCTGATTTCTGGGGACTATTGTCATTCACCATCACATTCATTTTCTGCTGACGTTGCATAAGCGCTACTGCGAAGTCTCCCAGGTGAATCTAAATGTTTCCCAAGGGCAGCAGTAACTGTCATTACTTCCCATCAGTCAACGGTAGCAATTTTACGTTAAAATCTCGTCTTGCCCGTCTTGCAGCCTAACTTTTACTAGGATTGCAAACCGTCCATGCTGCAACAATAACTCGCAGCAACATATTTCAGCATAATTTTGGCTAACATAAAAGTAATGTGTAATTGCTCTGTCTAGACTGAGATCTGGATTTTCGAAAGGTTTAATTTTTCTATCTAATAAATTATTACATTAGAACATAAACACCATATTAAATATGAAACCGTTTTCTGACTTATGTGAAATCACATAATCCTTTTGATATATTTTAGGAGAGTCGTCAAAACAACCATTCGTCTGAGAAAACACAGTATTTTCTCATTAGGCTAAGGTTTAGAACACCTTTTATCACGTGTAAGACACGATAAGTTACAGCTCCTGAAATCAGAATTCAGTCCCTCCTGTTGGCACGTAAGTTCTGATGACAATGAAGTGATATTTATTGGTATTTTAAATACAAATTTTTGACATTTTTTACATCAAATTCATATGTTATTCATTGTGTTATTAAATCGGAGAAGTTTTCATGCGATACATTTTTCACTATAAATAGAAATAACATAAATACAAAAAGTAGAACATGTTTTTGTGAAATCGCTTTCTTTTTTTAGGATTAAGAGATTCAAGAAGCAAGATAGAAATAAGGCTTTGGAGAGTAATATTCAAGTGTATTCGTTCTCTGGCAATTTCTGCCCGACAAGCTCGTATAGACATACGTAACGTACCTGGTGTGTACTGTACTGTTGATCGGGCATTAGTAGGCCCGTATTCCGTTGCTTCGCTTACGCAGGGACTCTTCAGGAGCGAAGCAACAAAATCGCTGGGAGTACATCACCGCTCGCAATGCCCCGCTTTTTGCTTCGTGCGCGGCGCCGATATCGAGTTTTTCGTGGATCGGAACGCGCGTCCGGGCTCTCGAGCGAATTCCCGCGGAAGCCGTGGCATTCCCACGTCGCGGGCGGAGGCGGGCCCCCTGCCCCGACGCCCACGCCTCCGTCTTCGGCCCCCTCCCCTCCCTGCCTCGCCAGCGCTCCGTCTCGACCACCCCTCCACCGGCTGAGGGGGGCTCAGACGCCACTGCAGCGCCTCAGGCCGTGAGATCCCAGGGATCGTGACCTGGCAATGGCAAGATTATTAATTCTAGCAACACAGCTAGGTCAAATTTAGCCTCTTCCTAGAAGCTACATTTCTAGCGGCTGGCTGCTCTGATCGGTAGATTTTCTTGCGTTCTCTAATCAGCACCAGGTGAATGCCAGAGTAGTACCTTAACAAACGGGCCACGGACCCTTCACAATCATTCTTTCTCTCCCCTCATTTACACACACTTACTCTTCCATTACATTAATCATACCTTACACTGGCTTTATACCACACATGAAATAAGGATTGGAGAACTTGTCACGAATTACATTGCAGTTAATGAATATTTAAAGGATCATGAGAGAACGCTGCTGACCTAGATTTTTAAATCTGTTGTCACCATGAAGAGTTCGCGAAACCTTCTCTATAATTTAACAGTGAAACAATTAAAGTAATCGCCAAGGTAAATGATACAATTTCTGTTGAAGCGAATCTATTCACGATGTCATCTCATTATGTAAGGTAAATGTACTGGGAACAGTTATAAAAGCGCTTTCAGAGGATAGCTCGCCAAAATACGAATGCCACATAATTTCCGAAGTATTGTTGCCGAGCAGCATGAAAAGCTCGGAAATACAAGAACAGCTTTGTGTTCCGTGAAACCGCAAAAGAGAAGTCAACCATGGCGTGGTACGACGCCGGCCCCTGCCCACTCTCAAAGAGCTCTCCAACACGTTTTTTGAATGGGTACTAAATTTTTAAAGCGTTCAATAGTGAACTGAACACCTAAAATTATCAGAAACATTATGTAGCAATTTTCATTTTTCATAATTAAATTTTAACAGAATATATATATGAGAATTTGTTTATCAATGTAATAAACCAAATATTTACAATTAATATGACCCTTTGAAACTTTTTTATCATTATTTCTTTTACTATTAGGTTCAAATCTTGTAGTTTCTATATCAGATAGACAAAAGACTGACGTCAATATTTTCATCCATCTGTGACTGATTGTATTATACTAGTTTCAAGAGCAACATCGAACCTCGCGCATACAATAACTTAAGTTTTGTTTGCTTTTCTTGTGATATTACATTTTTGAAAAGGCAGATCTTTCTTCAGAAAATCTATTTCATATAAACGTTTTTTTACTAAGACCCGGTCAATATTTAATACAAAAAATGAATAAGTGGTTTTAGACGGAAGACGTCTGTCTCATGGACCTGAGCTCGGCCCAAATAAAAACGATTATTTATTTATTTTGGATGTAATATCTCAGACATTTTTGATTTGGTTGTTGGGCAAGTCTGAATTGCCACGCAACCATGATTCGGCCCGCGGGCCTTAGGTTGCAGTGCCCTAGGCTAAAGTCATTATTGGAAGTTGATACAAAAAGAGAAATGTAAATATGATCAGCATCGCCAACCACCATGTGTGTGTAGAGTTAAAAGGCTTCGACGCGTCGGACAACAGTGTGCAGGAAAACCCTTCGGTAGGTTGCTGATGCTAATGCAAGGGTAGCAATATGTGCTGTGTGACAATCAGCACAGATATGTGTAGAATGGAGGTGATGTACGCCACTCAACAAGCAAAATTGAGATACTTTTCTCATTTCTGCTAGAGCTTGCTAAGTCACTGAAAAAGTAGTCCCAACACACTCGGTATGCACTGTTTTAGAACTAATAAATATTCCTTTTATTGTGATACAGAATTTTTTGAACTTTCAATTCACTCTCTTTTGACAGTCGCCTGAGGAGGCTTTCCACTATCATCAACATCACTATTATCTCCGGAGGTTTTACGTCAACTAATCTTTCGGTTAACAGTTAACGCGCCCTGGCCCCTGTTGATACCACTACATTTTTGCGGCCTAGAGTTCCTTGACTCTAGCCCTCACTGCCTAACGTAAGCCCATTGCGGCCGAATTCCTTATTCCTACCTCGAGTCGCTCGGAAGTCCATGGCAGCGCTCGAACCCTTTGAACGGCAGTGAGGTTGGTGGTTACCAGCTGGTCCTCACTTTGAAGCCCTTGACCCATAACGGAGCTTTCTTCGTCTGGCATACAGCCAGTCACATTTATTTGGCCAGATGAGAGGTGTAGGAAGAAATGAGGTATTAGAAGGTGATACTTGGTGGTTGGGACGGTACCTCACCAAGTCACAGCACTAAGGCAAACATCCATATCGAAGCGGGATTCGAACTCGCAGACTCCGCAGCTGGCAGCGACCACCGCGCCACAACCTCTTCGCGGCGGTTTTCCCAAGTTGTAGGAGAAACGGCGCGTGCCCATTTCGCCAATGGCTTCAGCTCGATCGAATAGCCTACGCGTGCAGTGTCGCGCGATCGCTTACAGAATTTGCTGCAAGCAATACAATTGTAATGTATCTATCGTGTAACCTTTACGTCCATTCTTCTTACCTGTGTTTCCTTCAATGTGTTACAAAGAAAGATAATTAAATCACATTTGAATTCTAAATATTTGTTTTCTTATCACTGATGTTTTCACAAAAAATTGGAGGTGCGGGCCCGAGTTGCGGCCTCCAATTTTTATCTATATGACTCAATATATCTCATGTGCTGGTCATTAATTTTTTCATCAAATGTATTCTACGTGGCTGCAAGCGAAAATTGCTGTTGCAAACATTGTTATCATGTAACCGCATGCCACGTGGAAGCTACGCCATCTTTAAAAATATCTTATAAGTATTACAATTTGTTTGATGAGTATTTCCTAATAAATTTCCAGGTATATTTGTCGAAGAAAACCTTACCAATCGGCCTTAATATCTGGTTATCTCATAAAATTCCGATATTCGGACATGTTCTTTCTCAGAAAGAAACAGTACAATATAGTTTCTAGTAAAACTGAGACATTTTTGGCACTGTATACAAAATAATTATGCAATAGTTTTAAATGAATTTTTATTTTACACCAAAGTCAAAACCATAGAAATAAATATTACTGTAGAGACGATTTCATGCCTTACTTCAAAAAAATGATGTACTGAAATTTCATTACTTAACAGAACTGATTAGTGATATTTGCGTGCAGAAATTATCGAAACATATAATACAAAATTCCTAGCGAAGTATGTAGTTTTTAGAATAAACTAAACCTACCTCCAAAATAATTAGTTGAGATGGTCTACACGATAACAATGACACAGGAAACACATTTCAGAATACAGTACAGTCTAAAATACGGGAAACTGCAAAAGTCTTCATTTAGATGATTTGGAGACTGTTTCAACGCCAATCCGACTGCTGAAGTAACGGAGTAATACGCGGAGTTAATACGCTTGTTCTCGAATCTCAGGCCGCTCAACTATTTTTGCTGGTTGGAAACACTTTAGAGAGATCAACGTTACTGGTACTAAATTATTACGTATCATTGCAAATAATAGGAGAAAGTATGTGCTGTTGTAACCCAAACTATAGTAGTTTTATGTCCCCAAGAATTATCATCTACCCAATGTTTGAAAATAAAAAATGATTCTAAATTGTAATTAAATAATTAATTATCAGTAACTGGTACGACATATCGTTTATGATCGTATTTCTGAAGAACTATCGTTACTTTAGAAAAACTATGCAATACACTCATAAGTGCAAGGTTAAAAGACAACTTATCTTTTCTGAAGCTCAATCATCATATTCTCTCTGAAACTTCCTGCCTCTTCATAGCCTAAACCAAGGAGTAATGATGCTCCCATTCTTGAAAGGATAGAGAACAACATTAGAAAATAACGAGTCTTACTATTAATCTTAATCATGGTCACGACTTTCTTGGACGTGCTAGGAAGTTATGACAGAAATGGTCCGTAAAGAGTTACAATTACAATGTAACTTCTTCTGTATGTTAATTTGTACTTCCTGCCTAACTACATTGTATTTTGAAAATGTGCTGAAAAACAGTATCATAGGAAAAAAATCGATAAAATATCGTGCTTAAAGCATAATTTTCAGTCTATGAGAAATAAATCACTTTTTCTCAAAATAATAATTATTTCATTTGTAATTGGTTCTTTGACAGCTGCCAATAACTTGAGCATTAAGTATTCTCAAAAATAAATATATAGAGTAGTACGTTCCTTTATGGTAATGTAAGTCTTTCATATTTCGCGGAACATCTTCAAAATAATTAGTCGACAGAAAACAGAGATCATATTCTCTCCAGTTGTTAAAATGAACTCGTAGTTTTTTAATAGAATTGCAACATTTCAAGACACATGAAATAAATTCAAGACTCAAGAAAAACGGTAATAAATGTTTGAACGGAGACAATTTTGATTACATAATTAAGAAAGTTTTCTTTTTAAAGAAATGCAAGATACTAGCTCCCACATTCGTCCGTAGAAAGTTGTTTTTTTCTGCATAAAGATAATATATAACTGTGAAAGATAAACACAAGGAGTGAAGGTCGATCCCATGGCCGAGATTGCTGAGACAGGAGTGCTGTAGTGGTCTCGGACTATGAAGTCGCGGGTTCGAGTCCCGCCTCGGGCATGGTTGTATGTTTTCGTCCTTTCACCCCCTATCATCACCATATCGTTTCATCCCTATGCCATAACGTTAAAACTATTAGTGGTCGCTAATGACCCAGTAGCTGATGCGACCTTAAATAACGAAAAAAAGAGTGAATGTTATCTTGGTAGGAAATGACCGTCACTCCCACACAATTTCCCCCTTCCTTATAGTTCGCCAGGTCGGGACTCTACCAGCTGAGATAGCCACGATCCTTCTCAGCTGGTTCCTCGGTTATCACATTTCTGCCGCTATGAACTAGGATCCTTAGCAGAACGATGGTTAGTGATAGGATATGGTAGTGAATTAATAATGAACTATGCTGGGTGAATGTATATTGACACGGGTAAACAGGACTACCCCGAAAAAACCTGCCGCGAGCTCACCTTGTCTACCGTAAGTTCCACTTGCACGGCCCGAGCACCAGTGGGGGCATGCAGTTTGACCACTGTGCAACGGGCCATTTGATTTTTGAAATAGTAAATTCTTCGATCACTACCTACTCAAAAAAGTTAATTCAGTATGTCACTACGTTGGAAATATTAAGAAACATGTAAAGAAAGTTCACAAATAAGTTTGTGACAATATAATGTGTATCTTAGCGGAACTCGCAGTACTCTCTTTAAGACTGCAGGGCGATGCTTAGTACCCGAAGCTATTCGTCCGTTGATTTTTACTTTTTTTCATTCTATACTATCAGACAATAATCTAAGTGTTCATTTGTTGTGTCGTTCCTTTGTAGTATCGACCCAAATTCTTCAAATAGTTGTGTATTACGAAGTTAGTCACAGTATTCTGCATGACATACAGAAGGTGGCATCCAACGTAAGTCTTATGTATTTGATCCATGATACTTGCGACGTTGACTGATATGATGGGATAAATAAGACCCGAAACACGTGTATGGCTGTTCATCCTTGGGGCTATGGCTGTTCGTTCTTGGGGCCCCAGGCTCCCCGGGCTTCGGCCCGGGCGGGCCCCAGTTGGGCACTGGACTTCGTCGTGGCAGAGGCCCGATACTCTGGGCAAAGAGGAGGGACGCTGTGTTTCTCGGCGCTCGTGAGTAGCGAGTTACATACAGGTTGATATTGACTCCGGCTAGCTTAGCCTGCGATAGCTAGTAGCTCTGATCTGGAGGGCGGCACTCACCTAGGCATCGAATGGGACGGTTGCCGATGAGGGCAAACTGGGGTACCGGTCCGGATCCGGTTACCGTGCCCGGCGACGTCCTTGCTACGTAGTTCGGGGGTGAGGATAAAGGCCAAGAGCCATAGGTGCCCACCCCGGGGACTTGTCCCCAGGTAGAACAAGGACCAGCGGAGGTGGTAGACCCGCGAGACTCAATGTTCATTTCTTTACCCCACGGGAGAGGAGTGGGCAGACGGTCGCAAGACCCGAGATTAGGTGGAGGAGAAGTCCAGCTGAGTTCTCTCAGGCGTCACGCACATCGTTGGGTTCATGGTGGAAGCATTGAGTAGGTAGCCACCGACCACTTTGTGCGGAGCTGGGCCGTAGAGGTGAGTAATCAACATTCTCTGTATAGCAGAGGCAGCGGATCCCAAATACCCATAGATAAAAGTTGAGAACATGAACCTCCCTGTCAGTTTGGCTAGGTTCCGGCGGCTCTCACGTCGATAGCTTCAAGGGGGAGGCGGTGAGGAGACGGACAGGCGCCCCGAGTCCCCCGGACCTTAGCCCGGGTGGCCCCCCAGTTCGGAACTTGGCTTCGTCGTGGCAGTGCCCGATACTCTGGGCAGAGGAAGGGACTTATGCCGGCGCATTGCATTATTTCCCACTCCGGTACCTGGCCTGGAAAGCGAGTCACTCTGAACCGTCGGGGCGGCCCGATCCAGGCATTGAATTGAATTGAATTGAATTGAACGTGGCCTTATTTTACGTGGCGAGACTCAGGCCATGAGGCCTGCTCTTCCGTCTGACCACGCAAATTTTGCTACGCTCCTTCACCAACTAGCGGAAAGTGAGTATAGTGAAAGTAAGTGAAAGAAGGTATTACTGAGGCGACGAAACAGGCGATTTTGAATTTAGCTCAGAGGCGTTCATTTAGGCTTGAGGATCTTTTACATGCAAGTAAATCTACTGACATGGGACAGCCGGCTTTACTTCCCCTCCGAAGGAAGGCGTACGAAGGATTTTTTCGCCCCTAAAAATCCACAGCTTCGATCGGGTTTGAACCCGCCAACTTGGGCATAGCAGTCCGTTACGCTAACCACTACACCATCGCGCCGCATTATTTGAGGTTTTCCGAGAGGGAAACTACGTTATGGCGGGCTCCGGATATCAACAGACCAAAGCGTGCGTGTCAGACGCGGAGAGTGAGAATAAAGGCAGAAAGCCCAGGTGTCCACTCCCGGGATTTATCCTCCTGATAAAAATTGACGATGTTTGGGGTAGTGGCCGATAAAGGGTTCATACTGTTTACTTTTATATAAATTTATACCGTGTGTATTGTATATTTTGTGGTTGATACCTCCTTGATCCTTAATGAATAATCAGATAGTTGTTTTTTGGATGGATCGATAGCAGTTAAAATCAATATCTAAATGATATTTATCTAGGCGAATATCTATGTGAAAAATTTTGCAACAAACATTCAGAATTGATGAGTGAGATAGTGGTGCTAGTTGTGGTGGTGGCAGGTGGACATATGGTAGTGAGGATGGATGATTGTGGTTATCGTCGTTGTGATGGTGATGGTAGTGGTTGCAGTTAGTGTTGGTGGTAGTGGTTGTGGTGGGGATTTGGTGATAGGAGTGGCGGTAGTCGGTTGTGGTTGTGGGTGTGGTGGTGGCGTTGGTTTGTCGATAGTGGTGTTGGTTGTGATGGTGTTGGTTATGTTGGTGATGTTTGTGATGGAGGTGGTTGTAGTGGTGATGATTGCAGTGGTCGTGATGGTTGTGGTGGTGGTTGGTGATGGTGATAAGTGGTGGTGGTTATGGTTATGGTGGTGGTTGTTTTAGTGGTTGGTGTTTTGGGGGAGATATGTTGGGTTGTCGTTGTGATTGTGGTTGTGGTGGTGGTGATGGTATTTCTCTGACACCGGCACATCCCGCATAAACTACCACCATCTACAAAATGCCATCATTCCTTCTGATAATCCTTGCAATCGGAACCGAAGCCAGTACGAGAGGTTGAAACAGTTCCGGCGCAGCGCCTGTAAGTGCATGCGCGTGTGCGAAGGGAGGGGCTGACACTTCGCACGCACTCCCAGTGGGCACCGCGCGCTGGGCACTGGGCTGCGAGCGGCGAGCCGCGCCGCCCCTCCCACAGCGGAACAAACCCATCGGTCACGCCGACGCACTAACTGCCCTCCGCAGGCCCCGGCAGCTCGGGTGCTCCTAGCCTCATACGCCGACGCATAAGCCCTCGTAAACGAGCGCCATTTTTATCATCAGACGCCGTTAATCACGCAGGTGGGCGAGGCAGACATTAAGCATTTACGAGGGAAGGCACATTTCGAGGTAAGGAAACCTATCGGTGATGGGGAGGTGCGGGTTTATCCGACCAAGAATTTGCTTGATATGTTCCGCATGGATGTGTTTCCGGGTCCTGTCGGAATCGAATTCGTGAGCTGACCTCTCTTCTCAGTGGTCGTTGTGGTTTACCTCCAGGCGTAAGTCAGAGCAGCCTACAGACCTGAGAAGCAACGTCTACTAGCAATGTGACATCAAGAGGCGAAAGTTGTAAGTTGTCCGGTGATCACATTCGTCGCAGTTGTAGAATATATCTGAGTGTATCGTTATGTAGAAAGAACATAAAATATATCAGGCCGCTAATGAAGTAAGAAACAAGGTGGGAAAATAGTTAAGTTCAAAGCGCAAATAGTAAATATAAAAAAATTAAACATTTTCATTCCCAAATCGCTAGTGCGAAAGTGAGCGAAAGAAAATGTGGATTTCCATGTTAATAGATATTCGTAGGCATATGCTATATTTTACTATCTCGCCTTCTGTTTAGGCAATATAAATAGAGAAAGTATTGTAATCCAGCTGAGAAAGGTAAATTTTCGACAGAAAATTATTTCCGGGCCCTGGTAACGAAAAACTGGATAAATCTTGTTCCTGTATGTTGTAAATTATTTCCCGTTAGGCGTACTCAGAATCTACTCTGAGATGACAGCAGTCGTGAGATACCTTCTAATATCCTGTCTGACTCCCTTTTGGCAGTAACTCGACGCGGCAAGGACTCAACAAGTCGTTGTAAGTCTCCTGCAGAAAAAATTAGTCATGAATGGAATAGACTTTCCCGTATTAGTTTTCTATTTCCTTGGGTCTTCGCTAGCTATCTGGAATTGCCACATACTCTTTCTTGCCAGCTGCCATCTATCAACGCCAAGAGTACATATTTTTGTCATTTTCTTAATTTTCGGTTTTTCTATTGGTAGAACGGAAATATTAATTTTAGAATATTAAAGAACACAAAAATCTAGCCCTAAATGGCAATTTTCTTTTAAAAATTATGTGCCGTTTTAAAGAAAATTGCGTTTTAGCGCTATTAAAAATGCGAAATTTGAAGCTCATTTTCACAGAAAATTTTTGAGTTTTAAAAATACTTTATTTGAAGTTATTTGAAGCACTTACATTCACAAAAATAATGTTAACAAATTGCTGGTAATGTGCATATTAAAGATATGAGAGATCTTAAAAAAAACACATTGGTATAATCTTTGAAAAAAAACAAAAAATAACTCAATATAAACTTTACGCCATATTAAAGAGTGTAATTAGCACTATCTGTTACAAAAGGTTCAAGAAAAAATTTGAAGCCATACATGAGAAAATGGCGTTTGCGTGAAAATGCGGAATTTTGAACTAGTTGTCACAGAAAACGGTTGTATTCGAGAAACTTTACTTGACATTATTCCAAGCTCCTGTACTCCTTAATATAATAATGTCAACAAATCAAGGCTAATGTAAATATTAACGACGTGAAAGACAAGTCAAAAAATTACATTTTTGCAATTTTTGAAAAAACAAAAGAATAGAGCAATATGGCGTTTTGTTATCTCATAAAATACATTAGGCACTATACCTACCAAAAGTTCAAAGAAAAAGTTTGGAGCCGTTTTTGAGAAAATCTTGTTTTTGTAATTATTTAAAATTGCACATATTGTACACAATATTGCGCGAAACTACTAAACTTTTTAAGCAATGTATATGACCTTCATGAAAGAACTCACTTTGGACAAGTTTTATTCAAAAGAAAAATCTCTATTTTCAATTTTGTAGTTCCAGAAAGACGCCGAAAAAAAAATTAAACTTTTGCAATTTTCGAAAATTTAGAGTTATCCGTGAAAATCGGACCTATGCCACCTTCATAAGTGTATTTTACTCTATTCTAACAAGAAATTTAAAGAAAAAATTTGGAGCCGTTTTTAAGAGAATTTTGAAAATGTCCGGGGGCTTCATGTAAAGTATCCCCCAAATTTTATAGAATTTTTTTCAAAATCTCAAAGCTTCGACTACAACCAGATCGACTATGGAATATCCATTTTGGAAGATATCGTACGTGTGGTTTAGGCGCTAGCAGTGTTCACAGACCGACGGACGTTTTCCTTTCAATTGGTTTTTCGGTATCAAGGGCCCACAAAACAGAGTTTATAGCTACACCACGTGTTAGGGGTTTTTTTGTTTCTTAATTTAGCAACTGGTTTTATCCACTTTTTCGTTATCACGGCCCGGCAATGAATTTGTTTCCGCCGAAAATTGGCCATTATTTCGCGCAGCATAACATAACTTTCCCTATACTACGTATATCACTCCGTGTATACGTACGTATACGGGAAAGTAAGAAGTGTTGCCGGTGCAGGATTTTGTCCATGAACTCACCTCTCAATTGTGTACCATAATGTTTGATGGAATTCACGTCGGACGATCTGGGCGGCCAAATCATTCGCCCGAATTGTTCAGAATGATCTTCAAAGCAATCGCGAAAAATTGTGCCTCGGGGACATGGCGCATTGTCATCCATAAAAAATCTATCGTTGTTTTTGGGAACATGAAATCCATGAATTGATGCAAATGGTCTCTAAGAAGGCCGTAAGAAACATTTCCAGTCAATGATCTTGTCAATTGGACCTGAGGACCCAATCCATTCCATGTAAGAACAGCCCACACCATTATGGACCCTCCACCACCTAGTACAGTGTCTTCTTGCCAACTTGAATCCATGGCTCGGTGGTTCCCCGCTACACTCGAGCCTACCATTAGCTCTTATCAACAGACATCGGAAGTCATCTGATCTCAATCGATGTTACACTTTGAACAGAAGATTTGATTAAGAAAAAACTATCTTTAATATTCGTTTCGAATATTCGTCGAAAACATTTAAACTTTTGCAATTTCCAAAAAATAAAGGATTGCAACGAAAATTAGTTCTGAGCCATTATTCTAAGCATAAATTATGATACCCGATGTTTTAAAAAAAACTTGGAGCCGCTTTTGAGACATTTTAGAACACGTTGAGGCTTCATGTAAAGTATCCCAAGAATCAAAATGCTTCACAGAACCTTAAGTTAGTTCAAACTGATCGGGGACTATCGGGGAATGATATTTGAAAAAAAATCATTTGAACGGTTGAGGCGGCAGTGTCGATAACAGATAGACGGAAGACGGACGAGACGACGGACAGACGAACGAGTGGACGGACAGACGGACGAGTGGACGGACGAACTGACAAACGAAAACGTATTGACCTTTTTCCGTCCCTTACTCTGGGTTGTGTGATACAATGCGAACAATCTTTACAATTTCGTTATGTGCAGAAATATTCGATTATTCTTCTGTAATTCGCTTTCATACAAGTATTCATTTGTTGCACGTTTGTAATGTTTGATTAATTTAGTCACTGTAATCTCATATTAAGTGAGTTTTGACTGATGAACTTCCGGAAAAGGCAACCTCTTTAAAGTCAGATCTCTACTTATAAATTCAACAAAGGCAATACTCGCACTGTATATTTGAGAAAAGTACCTGACAGTAGCATCACTTACGACGCTGGGCCTGGTCATCAACAGGTAGCGGCAAAGGCGGCAGACCTCAGTAATCTCAGTGAAGCGGTGTGACGCAGCGGAATTGAGCTCCAACAGTCTTCCTCCTCCTCCTCCCTCCGCCGACCTCTCACCCGTCCGCCGTCTCCCTCCGCCCCCCCCCTCCGCCAAAGTCTTTCTTCTCCAGCCTCCCCGACATTCGATTGCTTGCGGTTAGCTCGTGTTGTTTCTTTTTAATTGTTGTGCGGCTCTCTTTCAACTTTTTTCCCTCTTCCCGAGCCCTTACACTCGCTGCCGCCCTGCCCTGACAAGCTTATAGGCTATATATAATCCCCTGTGTTGGCACATATTGCTTACAACATGTATACAACGAGGAATCTTTCAAGACGGAAAATGTGTGCGAGCGCTCTACAATAGCAGAAAATTGTTTTCTGCCGCGTTTATATAAGTAGACTCTCCGCACCTCTTTCCTGCCGGCAGGTTGCCCGCATAAGCGGTTCGGAGACAAAAGGAACGACTTGAATTCTTTGCGGCCGAGTGTCATCCGAGTAGCGACGGCGCCCACAAACATCAGAGCGAGTGAATTGCAAGACGACCACCGCGACCTTCGAGCTGCTGCTATGCAGAAGGACGAAAATTAAATTCTTTAAAAGTGTGAATAGACATTCAGTAGGATGTGTCTGCTCAAAAAGCTTATAAAGTTCATGGGTAAGATTTTTATACTCTTAAAGAGTGGTGAATGTTCAGCAAAATACCTGGGAAAGGCATTCTCTTGCCGGTAGCTCAAAGAGCCTCTCTAAAACCAGTTATGATTCCAGAAGAAGTAGTATTAAAATAAACAAAAATAATCCAAACTTTAAAGCTTTTCCGCCACTCAATTGAAGAAGTGAATTTTTGCTGATGAATTTGCTTTAAAAGTTATACTTTCGTATAAACAACGTTTCTAAAGTGTGCCAGATATAATACAGGGTCGGGCAGCATTACTTCCTTTTTTCAAAACTTAATAAAACCCATTGTATGTATCAGGAAACTTTTATTTGTTTTTTATAATGTAGGCGCACACCTAAGTTTTGACTTACAGAGTTTTGAAGATCAAATCAGGTAGGTGACATCTCCCATTCTCAATACACTGAGTGAACCGATTTCCGGCGTTTGTCATGACTCTTGCCTGCATGTCAGGCGCTATGCTGGCAATTTCTTCCTGGATGTTGGTCTTCAAATCTTGTAGGGACCTTGGGCGGTTCACATAAACACGAGATTTCAAAACACCTCATAGAAAAAATTCACTACATGCTACAATTTTGTTTTTCAAACTTTTTGGATAAAGATAAATGCACTAAATAACAGGAAATAAACATTATTATGATGTACGTTTTAAAATTTTCTACATGTATACAAAAGTACTGTGTGTTCAAGAAGTACTACAATATTTCCATTTCAAATAATGAAAAAGTGTGTGTTATTGTAGCATCACTTGTTTGCATTTATAATACAATAAACCGAATTAGAGTTTATCAATAAAATAAAATTTTGAAATCGCAAAATGCATTAGATGTTTAAAATGTTTAATTCCGAATCAGATAAAATGTATGAGAAAGAGGATCAAAATCCTGTTCGGATATTCTAATGGAAGCTAGTAAAAAGTATTTTAAAATAATTTCTACCGGAATGAATAGAAATTATTTTCTAGCGACGCTACGTAATGTTTCCGAATTTCTGGTTCGCACGTGCGGAAAATCAATTTTTAAATATTATTGAGACTGCCAATATCGCAAAGCTACACTAACTTGCGTGAGTAATGAAGAATATAAGATCACTCTTCTTTACCCTACTTTGAATTCACGGGAAATGATTCTTAACAAGACATGGAACAGTTCGGATCAAAAAATAATCATCTCTCAAAAGAAGAAATCTAGATAGCAAGAATGTTAGTGTGTGTTTCTTCATTTTAAACCCTATTAAACATTTTCAAATACTCTATCATTAGTGCGAAATTATTCTGTGGTTCGACACCTTAAAACTGAAGCTTACTCAAAGAAATTGGATTAAATGATCACGTTCCAAATATATTAGAGTATCTGTGAAATGACTTGTTATCATTGAAGATGAAAGAGAAAATATAGTCTCAATTGACATACTATATGGTATTGAAAATCAAAAAGCTGAAAGGGTAAGAATATTAAAGAAATGGGCAAAGGTAAAAATTAAAAAAGGGAATTTGTGCTTTCACTTGGATAATTTCTTTCGACGAAGAAGAAGATGAAAATAAGAAAGTTTGGAAAATGAAGTTACTCGATGGTTGAAATTAAATTGAAAGACACTGCACAATCATACTAAACAAGAAGAGGACTCAGTAATCTGGATTCAAAAAAAATAGTGATTCAAAAATGTTTTAAACTCGGGGACACAGTTGTAATAACAATTACTATCTTCATAGTTGCCAGAATGATCAGCCTTATTGTGACCTGTTCATAATCAACAACCAAAAAATAATTACGAAAATATTTTTTTATACAGGTTCGTGTGTCTTTCGTTTTCGTCTTAGAAAAGGAATTACGTATCAAGAAAATTTCCAAACCCAAACACATATATTCTTAAACACACCAAAACAAAAATTACCCATTAACAAATTAAAATACAATTATACAATTTTTAACACTTTAACACAATATAAAGGGAGCATCAACCACAGTTTGTAAAGTTAAAGTTCCATGCACTTAAATGGGCTTGTTGCTCTCTGCCTTTACTTTTAACTCATGCAGGGTCTAATGACCGCTATTTACACCGGAGGATGTCGTGACACGCATTCACTGAACGTACGCATTAAAGGGGTGGCTTGGGGCACTACGGTAATACTGTCAATAGCGTCCTACGTCTTAGCAAACTGGGCGAACTTGATGCTTCTCGCAGTCATGACAAGGTTGGGGTGAACGATAAGAAGAAAAATATAGCAAAGACGATTATTACCTACCACTTCTCGAGGCATTGCCTCACCCGACGGCGCGAAGCTTGCGACAGTCAGCGGGCTGGTGTCGCCGAATATACGTCTCCGCGCAGTTCCGGGTTTTTACACGGCACATTATTGTAAGAAAATGGACGTCCGTAAACCTAGGCGCAGAAGCTTCAGTGTCCATTTCTCTTCTTCGTTCTCACCACGCACACCACCAGTCCCAATAGCATACTTTTCGACCTTCCTCTCTCGCGTCTCAAAGCCTTCTCTTTTGATCCCTACCGCGTAGGTCGACACAGACACTCTAATTCAAATATCTCAGAATATATATAAATAGGGGTTTCCAACCCCTTCCAGAGGACACTGCCCGCGCTATTTGAATATAGCGTTGGTATCTCAACCACGATGTGGAATTGGTCTCTCATTGTGAGGAGGGGGTGAGATCAAGTGCATCGTCTCTGATGGCCGTCTAGATACAACCAAAATTTTGTTAAAGTCCTTGATACCAAAAAGCCCAATGAAGCAAAACGTTCGTCTGTCCGTCCGTCTGTGAACACTACTATCGCCTAAATCATACGTAGGATTTTTTTCAAATTGAAGAAACCCCTGTCGATCTGGTTCTAGTCAAACTTTGAGATTTTGAAAAAGATTCTGTAAAATTTGGGGGTACTACACATGAAGCTCCCCGGACATTTCCAAAATTTTCTCAAAAACGGCTCCAATTTTTTTCTTCTAATTTCTTGAAAGAATACAGTAAAATACACCTATTATGGAGGCATAGGTCGGAATTTCGCGGTTAGCTCTGGGTTTTCGAAAATTGCAAAAGTATGACTTTATTTCGGCTTCTTACGACAACTACAAAATTAAAGATAGAGATTTTTTAAAATAAAATTTGTTCTCCAAAGTGAGTTCTTTCTTTAAGGTCATGTACATTTTTTTTAAAAAGTTAGTAGTTTTCGCGTAACATTGCGTGCAATTTGTGAAATTTAAAAAATTACAAAAATAATATTTTCTCAACAACGGCTCCAACTTTTTTCTTTAAACTTTTGGTAGGGATAGTGCCAAATGTACCCTATGAGAAGACATAAACCCTATATTGCTCTATTCTTTTGTTTTTTCAAAATTTGCAAAAATGTAATTTTTTTCACTTGTCTCTCACGTCGTTAATATTTACTTTAGCGGCAATTTGTTGTCATTAATATATTAATAAATACATGTGCTTTAAATAATTTCAAGTAAAGTTTCTTGAAAACTCAACCGTTTTCTACGAAAAGTTGCTCAAATTTCTGCATTTTCAGAAACACTCAAACGCCATTTTCTCACAACTGGCGCCAAATTTTTTCTTCAAATTTTTGGAACGAATTGTGCTAATTGTACTCTTTAATATGGCGTAAAGTGTATTTTGAGTTTTTGGTTTTTTCAAAAATTACACAAATGTAATTTTTTTGAAAGATCTATGACATCTTTAATATGCACATTACCAGCAATTTGTTATATTTGTGTATAACATTATTATATTTGTAAATGTAAGTGATTAAAATGACTTCAAATTAAATATTTTGTAAACTCGAAAATTTCCTGTAAAAAAAGCTTCGAATTTCGAATTTTTAGTGGCGCTTAAACGCCATTTTCTTAAAAACAGCTACATTTTTTAAAAGAAAATTGCCTTTTAGGATGAGTTTTTACTGTTCTTTAATATTCTAAAATTAATCTTTCAGTCCTACTATTAGGAAACCGAAAAATTAAGAAAATGTCAAAAAAATGTACTTTGGGTGGCGATAGATGGCAGCTGGCGCGAGTATGTTTCAATTCCGAAAAGCTAGCCGAGATCAAAGGAAATAGCAAGCTACTACGGGAAAGTCTGTGGCATTCTGTAGCACCACTAGTTTTATTTTAGTTCACTATAAGAAAAAATTATTATCAAACTTATCTGACTGTAGAGAAAACTAATCAGTTACGACGAATCAAATTAAGAAGTTTCACTAAAATTTGCAGGAAGTAACCTAAGTCGTCTTAATTCATTTCATTGATATTTAGTATACAGCTAGATTTTGAAAAACAGGAGCTGAAATCATTGCCATGAATTTCGTTTCAAAATAATACTTTACACCAAATGCAGCATGTAAATGTAACTTCACTCTCCGTTCGTTAGTTGAGCTTTTCGTTTGCTAGTTGAAGGAGGAATAGAACTTGAATGAGGGTTGCTATTTTGTTAGCAATATTCAGAAATAAAATCTGTAGTTCGTTTCCCGATGCAAATGATTTTTTTAGTTCTCCTGAGCAAACATTTCTAGTTTTCAAATGTTTCGAACTACACTTTGTTGGTACTTTTATTCATCATTCAACTATGTATAATGAAAGGGTGATGAAGAGATTCTGGAGATCAAGAAATAATGCGCAGATTTTACTTCTCCACTATACGTGACATTCATCATTTATTGTTCTTTGACGAAAATAAATAAATAAATTTTCGTTACTAATGATAATTCTAACCACGAAACATTTTAGTCATTTGCAAATACATTTTAATGAGAAGTGGGAGCTACAACAAAATAAATCTGCCTATTTTTAATAAGAAAGGGCTTTTTGCTGTTGATCCACATTCCTTTCTTCTATTCCTGTCCCAGAGTGAGAGACCTGGCACAACTCTCAATTCGACAGCTCCGTTACGCTTTGATGGGCGGGGATTTCCCATCTCGCTGAAAGGACGGATTGTCCTCTCACAGCTTTTTTACCATCCCTAAACAAAGCTTTTTCAAAACTCCTCGTCATAAAACTAAAATCCCATTTGCGACATTTTAGGCGTTTAATAGGCAAGGAAATTAGTCCCCATTAACAAAAAGTATGCACAAATGTAATTGCTTTCTCTCATGGCTTGTTATGTACCTTCCAGGAACAGCTGCTGGGAAAAGATCTAGTTCTTCTGTTATTTGAACCTGTAGTTTAATTCAAAAACCGCACTTATCTTTCTTTTTGTTCTTCCTCTCCTCCTTCTTTTCCGTTCAAGTATTAGATATTCATATAAGTTCGTTTTCAATTTGTACTTCATGACCATCTCTTCCTAGGTCTTTCGAAATCTCTTCTTCCTTTCGGTTGAGATTGGATCACCATATAATTCTAAAAATATTTCTTCCACGATTTTTCCAAAATTATATATTCATTTTTCTATATTTTCATTTATATAATACCCATTTCTGTATCCATGTGTTTCGGGGTTTCTTCATTTCTAATAAGATATTGTTTTATGCAACATCTAACTTTCCTGAAGAATCTTATTTCCACTGCTTCAATTTTGCTTTTATTTTTTTCTTGTGAATAATTCATATTCATATAGACATAATTGAGCCTTAAAACATTTCACAATTGCTTTTCCCTGTTTTATTCTGAAGCGTCATGCTTATTATTTCACTGAGGGATTGAATCGATTTACGAAAAGTTCTTAATTCAGTGAATGTAATCCACCTAAATGGAGGACCCCTTTACTCAATGACCTGAATATATCAAGTGGCAGTCGTAACACTGAACACAACCTGTACAGCGCCATTTAACGCGACCAGGAAATTGTATGATGTTTGGCTCTCTTCATAATGCACAACCATTGCAAAACAAACATTGCACTTCTGATTTTAAAAAATCCAAATAAAAAAACGTTCGTCCATTTTTTGGTGTTCAAGACAATTGCATGTACATACACAGAAAAAGGACATCTGATGAGTAAACTTACCGTAAACGATTGTGATGTTTAAAACAGTTTCTCCTAATAGGACATGGAAGGCACAAAATACGCCTTCCATGTCCTATTAGAGGAAGGCGCAACCACAAGAGCAAGTGTTGGAATTTCTCGAGAATCCACTATATCCGGTATAGTCGCATTAAAAAAACATCAAGATAAGACTGTATACATAAAGCTTCTTCTAATATTCTCTTAACACTATCTACTGATGTCATGCAACAGGAAAATTGGACAAGAAGAATTTTTCGAGGTCACTGCAAGGTCATAGAGGGCATAAGTGGGTAAAAATCTTTAAAAATCGATTGTGAAAATACGTCATCTTTTTTCGATTTTCAAAAACCACAATAATTATAGATACATATGCTTTATGCCTTTAAAATTTCGTTCTTGGTTATTGAAGGAATCAGAACTTAAAGCATTTTTATTATAAAATTTGTGATGAACAGTTTTTTTATCGGACAAATTTTTTCTATTGGAAAAATAATAGGTCCCTTACAATTTTTTGCTAATTTTCGAACATTTAGCTGCTACCTGAAGATGCTTTACATTTTGCGCCTTTTGTCACTTGGCCTTCTAGAACTGTAAGAAACATCAGTATTTTTGTAGTTTTTTATGAATAAAGAAATTAAAGTATGAAAACTTTCTGAATGCACACCTTGTTGCTGGTCGATTTGTTGGGGTGTCTTTTAGGTAGAGATGTTTTTTTTTAATCTTCAAGAATTCAGAATGATGAGGAGGGTCAGAAGAATTTGCTGATTAAAACTTTCTCCATGCAACAAGATGGTGTCTGTGTTACAAGTCTTGGATATTAGAAATTTTCCTGCATAATTCTGGCTGTAACATTCCACATGGTTTTTATAGCATATTCTTTCTACGCCTTACTATGAAATCTTCACATATTAACTGCCCAATCTTTCAAAATGTGCCAATTTCTTCATTTGTAGTTTGTGCTCTCAATTTGTATTTTCTTTCATCACAAAAAATTCTTGAAATTGTTTCCACAATCTTCATGTTACTTTTGCTGTTTTTCGGCAATGAATCTTTAATAATTAATTCAATTTAAGAGTTTGAAACATTACCAAATCAACATAATTTAATATTGTATTGATGCTCACAAGTTATTAAGAACATCAAAATTTGCTATCGAACACAACAAAAAAATTAAACAATGTAATTGCAGAAGAGTTCAAAAGGTAAACAAAGGGATTGTCTAATGGCGATAGACATCAGGGATAGGTTTAATTTGAATATATCCTTGTTTAGCATTGGTTACTTACAACACGCGCAGACATGAGTGAAATGATCACACTAAACTTAGGAGAAGTAATTAATTCTATTTATGGCGTAAAAGGTTTTCTCTAGCGAGCGCATCCTTTTATAATTAAGAAATGCGCCCAAGTGTGCATGGAGTTTACAGTTCAGTCTTCGGAGCTGAGCTCCGTAATTGTTTTCTTGTTTTCCTTGCATGAAAGCACATGATACTTGGTACACTTTTCGTTGCACAGTTTGCACACGCATAGATCACTGGCGGTGTGATATGTAGCATCCTTTAGGACTAGAGCAGCCGATAGATTTCAAGAGGGGTCGAGGGAGCGGTGCGGGGGTCCAGCCCTCGCGCAGCGCGGCTCGCGGCGGTCGGCGGAGGCGGCAGGTGCGGCGGCGGCCGTACGTGCTGGGAGCGGGAGGTCGTCGCCTTCCTTTTCGCCTGGCGATCATCTCGGTCGCCTTCGTTTTGGCGCGTGGCGTGGCGAGGGGCGGGGCGGGGCGGCCGCAAAGGCTTTGAAAAGTCGCGGCCAGCGCTCGCCGCTACTTCTGCGTCTGTGTGTGTGAGTGGTTGGGTGCTGGGGAGCGGTGACATCAAAAAGGCGGCCGGGAGTCGGAGCAGAAGGGAACAGGCGAGTGGTGGAGGTTAGGGATGCTGGTGGAATGACGGGGACCGGGACTGCGAGTGGGATACGAGGCGCGTTGACGGTGACGCATGCGACAACGTTGACACAGCGAAGACTTGAAACTGTGTGTGTATGAATGTAATGTCGAAGGCGCTGGGGGAGTACATATCATGATGTATCCAACTTAAGGCAATTATCTGAACTGGTTCGTGTCCTTGGAAATTGAGTAAGAAGCTGAATAAACTGATAAAAATTGCAATCTAATTAATACAAATTACTAACTAAAATGTTGCCGAGAAACATAGTATTTTTATTAAAAATACTACATATTATACATCATATGGATTTAGGAAAAATGTGGCATTTACGATCGAGTTTTACTTATGTGAGTACGCATTTGTAGGGCTGATGGTGATTTAATGGTAAAATCTGTCATTCCAGATGTGTAATTCTTACATGAATTACCTAATTCATATATGAATTACCTGCGGTCAACTTTCTTAGTGGTGGGAGGGGTTCCCAGCGAAGAGATCAGTAATAACTGGTCACACGTTTGGGGAGAAAGTGCTTTGTGGCGTTAGGATAAACGGGGGTTTTCTCATTTGGTTGGTTGAGTACAATGCTTGGTCTGAAAGACTTCGGTCGTTAGTCTTTGGGCCTTCGTGCGTTAAGACTCTAGTGTGATTGAACGCAGAAGGACAGGCGTGAGTGTGAGCATGGACACGTATGTGTGAAGGTATAGGCATATAAATTAACATTTCACCAGGAGAGCGGACAGTGTTCTAGAGTCGATGGGCGAGACAAATTGAGGTATTTCAAAGACATAACCTATGTTGGAATTTGCTAGGCTCAGGCTTGGGGAACACCGTTAGCTAGCCGGCAAAGACGGACAATCAACACAAAATGTCAAATTTATTTGAAGTGTCAAAAATATTTGAACAGGTGTTGATAGACCCTTAAGAGTGTGGAGAGAAATTGAAGTTAAAGATTTTACGTTGTTGTCAAAATGAAAAATAGTCCCACAGTCACACTTAATGTTAAACAATTAGTTCAAATTTATATCACTTCGTAGATGTACGAAGGTCACTCCAAAACTAATGCACAACAATTTTTTTAAACATTCAATTTATTTTCCATACCTGTGCTATTTTTGCAGAAAGTTGATCCATCTTTGAGGAACAAAAAGTCACCTCTCCATATTATCTCCGTCTATTTCTACTGTCTTACAACACCATTGAAGAAGAGCATGTAGAAGAACACTCGCACGGTAGGAGCCTGGACCAGCACGTCTGAGCCACTGTTTAGCAACCTTCACACTGGAGTCATAATCTCCTGGAAATCGCCTGACAGACATTTGTTTTCAGTTGCAGTTCTTTCAATATTCTTCCCATACTCCCTTCTCCTGTACCCACTTTCATTGACAATTCTTTCACGGTTACACTTTTGTCAACCAAAATCAGATTGTTAATGAGCTGCACATTGTCAGGAAAACTTGAAGAGCGCGGTGTGCCTCTGCGCGGGAGATTCTGAGTATTCGCTTGTTCTAATTTACCAGATAATCTGAAATCCCACCGACTAACTCTGTGATCAACAGCATCACCTCCATGCACATTTTTAACCTCTTGTGAATGCTTGTGACTTTCTTGTTCTCACAGCACGTTGCTTCCGACGAACATGAAGTGCAGCAGCCTCTTAAACGAGGGCTACGAGAGCAACGCTTACGCAAACAAGTTGAAATAAATACGAATTCAAGCGAGAAGAATGATACTACGAATTCTGTAAAGAGCAAAGACGTAGAAAAGAAAATGAATTCTTAAAAGAATCATGTGCATTACTTTTGGAGTGACCTACGTAACTAAAACACCATTCACTGACTAAAACTCTCAATAATAAGTTAGTGATTAACATCTTTCGTATTTGGTGGAGATGAAAACGAGTGAATCTTTCGTGAAAGGATTTCGAGAAACATGCCTAAAACGCTGTTCCGCGTCCGCTTCTCGCTCTTCCCAGAACGAGCACTCCGCTGCGGGGGCGTGTGGGCGGGGGAGGGCGGGGGAGGGCCGGAGGTGTCGGGTGGCTCAGAGGGGCCGCCGCCGAGACACGCTCTGCTGGCGGCGCTAGTGGCGGCGTTGGAAACACGGCTGCGTCGGCGCGAAGGTCGCCGTAAAAGGTGGTCGCAGCGGGGAGGGGCCGGGGGCGGATAGAGGGTGGCGTTGGAAAGCGAGTGGACAGGGTTGGCAGAAGGGGGAAGGTGATGAGTAGAGAGCGGATTTTTAAGATTTTGCATATTTTTGTCCGTTGCTTCAGGGCATAGCTACGTGAAATTTCTTTACATTAGGTTAGAATTGGTTGCTATGTAAATTAATACGTTCGTGCATATTTGCGCATAGTCGGTAGATTTTTCCTGTTGCTACATATTCGTGTATTTATAAGCGCATATTTTGTTTAAATAGAGACTTATCTCTAAAACGTTTCATATTTTCACAGATTCTACTATTTATTTGTGAGCGTTCATTAATTCGAAAAAGCTTGTCACAGTTTGTGTTTGTTTTTCGTCTTTTCTATAGATGACAAAATACTTGTGCAAATGTATGTCCGTGATGGCATATTTTTTAACCAGGCAGAAGAAATGCAACAAGACATACTGGGTGAATATTTACTTTAATTAGTTTTCCTGCGGAGTACGGGAGATAGTGCTATGTTTGCACGAATGTATCTTTTCATTCCAAGTATGCTTCTCCTGAATTTTATGAAGAATGGTTTATACAGGAAATGATATATTGTTAATTTCAATTTCATTTTAAAGTGCATATTTAAGAATTTTTAGGTCATAAATTCATATTTTCAAAAGCATATTTCAGGCTTTTTGGGGGCATAAAAATCCCTTGTGATGAGACTGACGGTGGTGATGTAAGAGGGAAGCGGATGTAGCGCTAGGGGTGGGGTCGGGGTGGCATTGGAGGCGACTGGATGGGGTTGGCGGAAGGGGAAGGGTGAAGCTGGCAGTGGTGATGTAAAAAACGGAGGCCTTCGCAGCGGAGGCGAGACTAGGGGCGGGACCGCGAATGGCGTTGGTGGGGGGGGTAAGGTGATGAGACTGGCGGTGATGATGTAAAAGAGACAGGTAGTCTCAGCGTTGGTGGGGGGCTGGGGCGAGATCGTTGGTGGCGTGGAAGGCGGCTGGTTACGGTTGGCGGCGGGGGTAAGATTATGGTTGGCAGCGGTGGTGGTGATGATGTAGAAGCAGATGGTTGCGGACGGAGGGGGCGGATTCCGAAGGGTTTGCAGAGGCGACAGCGACGGTGGCGGGGTAGAGTAATCTGGAAGACTTGTTATTGGTAATGATATTTTATTTATTTTCAGTTGTTGTGATACTTTATCGATAATTTTTTTTTATCTCGTCGGGTCGGTTCAGATCAAACTTTCACCAGTCTCTTGCACATTTTACAAAAGTTCTCTGATGCCAGGGGGTATTTTAAAAATCCTATTGTCTTCTAATCATTTCTGTGTGTACGACTCTTTAGGATAGCCGCTGCTGCCACCACCGCTGAGGTGATCGAGTTCCGGTAATGGACAGAAATTGGATCACCACTTTGGACAGCAACTTCGGGCAGTGTACAAATCATCTTATTCCTGACGGCTTGGGGGTGGAAGTGATGGTGAAGGTGAACAACGGATTGTGATGAAGAGATGGGAAGTGGTGATGGCGGGAACAAGGCTTGGCGTGTCAAGGCGTGATGAGTCGTGATGTGACAGAGTGCCGTGGTGAGGTGAGCGGGCGACAGAGCAGCGTTGATTGGGACAAGACTGAACGGGAGGTGTGAGAGGTGGGACTGCGTGGGCTTATACTACGGTTTTTCTAACTTTGCCTCTCAAAGCCCGTCTTCACGATGGAATATGTCACGGATATTCGGGACATTCTCAGTCATGCGGCGAGATATCGCATGATCGTGACCGTATCACGCAGTGCTTGCGATCATGCGACTTCTAGCGGCGTGACGGAGAAAGACGCGAAATGCCGTGTGATATTCCGTCGTGGCCATAGGGGCTGGAGGGGCAGAGTTAGAAAAATCGCACTGTAGGCGAGAGTACGCGAGGCAAGGCGTGGCAGGGCAGAGCGGGGTCGTGTGTGACAGTGTGACGGGGGCGGGACCTGCCTTGGACTGGTGTGGCGTGGCGTGGCAGGATTGCGCGTGGTGGGACGGAGCGTGGCGTGGTGCGGCGGAAGGTCCGGGCGGCGAGCGCACTGTCGGCGGCCACCCAAGCGGCGGGGCCCGGGCGCCGTGATTTACTCGGCGCGGTGGCAGCTGATGGACGGCGCGCGGCGGGCGGCGGGCGGCGGGCGGCGGGCGGCGGGCGGCGGGCGGCGGGCGGCGGGCGGCGGGCGGCGGGCGGCGGGCGGCGGGCGGCGGGCGGCGGGCGGCGGGCGGCGCGCGGCGGGCGGCGGGCGGCGGGCGGCGGGCGGCGGGCGGCGGGCGGCGGGCGGCGGGCGGCGGGCGGCGGGCGGCGGGCGGCGGGCGGCGGGCGGCGGGCGGCGGGCGGCGGGCGGCGCGCCGGCGGGCGGCGGGCGGCGGGCGGCGGGCGGCGGGCGGCGGGCGGCGGGCGGCGGGCGGCGGGCGGCGGGCGGCGGGCGGCGTGCGGCGGGCGGCGGGCGGCGGGCGGCGGGCGGCGCGCGGCGGGCGGCGGGCGGCGGGCGGCGGGCGGCGGGCGGCGGGCGGCGGGCGGCGGGCGGCGGGCGGCGGGCGGCGGGCGGCGGGCGGCGTGCGGCGTGCGGCGGGCGGCGGGCGGCGGGCGGCGGGCGGCGGGCGGCGGGCGGCGGGCGGCGGGCGGCGGGCGGCGGGCGGCGGGCGGCGGGCGGCGGGCGGCGCGCGGCGGGCGGCGGGCGGCGGGCGGCGGGCGGCGGGCGGCGGGCGGCGCGCGGCGGGCGGCGGGCGGCGGGCGGCGGGCGGCGGGCGGCGGGCGGCGGGCGGCGGGCGGCGGGCGGCGGTCGCGGACCGCCGACTGGGAGCGGGTCCTCGCGGGAGGTCGCCAGCAGAATCGCTAGTCGCGCACTGCCAGCGTTCGGTTACACCAGCGGTGTCAAGGTCTTCTACTGGTGGCAGCGGCACCGTAGCATGCCACGAGCTTCTCTGCGCAACTAGCGTCGGGAAAGGAAACTATTAGTAACCCCTGCCGTTTTACAAAAGGGTTGGCGTTGTCTCTGGTGGCGGGGTGACGAACTACGTGAAGGGGCGAATCGTCGTGGCATTCGTGCCACGGACTCCCACTCGTGGCATCGACCTTCGATAACATTGGCTTACACCCTTTGATAGCGAATTATTGACATTAATATTTTATATGGTTTTCGTTCAAATTGAGCCAATGAGCAGGACAATGGTGTTCAAAAGTGCTTGTTAACTCTTATCTCTTTAGAATTCAAGCAATATTCGGTGAAGGTCAATATCTGTAAACAGTCATGTTCCCCTAGATTATATAAACGGCACAATTACATCTCGTTAAATGTTGCCCCTCGCATCCCCGAGCCAGGAAAGTAGTAAGCAGCGAATCAACACGTCCGATAATTTATTATAATTAATCAGCATGTGACTCACAACCTGAGATACAACACTTTTTAAGTCAGAACTCATTTATTCTCAGAGTGAGAATTTTTTTGGTCATGTTTGTATTAAGAAATTATCACTGAATAATTCAATGAAGGTTACATTGACATCGCCAACTAAATCCGAGTATTTGTTGTTCAGTGTTCCAGGGAGGTAATTCTCACGCGTTTCTTCACTTGCCACACTACATAATAAACTAGTGGAGCTAAAACAGCACGAACTTTCTCGCCCGTATTTTCACGCAAAATTACGCCAAACATATTCCAATTTTGAAAAATTGTACAAGACCGTTTTTCGACATGTATCTTTAACGAACAGATTTCATTAAAGTAAAACATATCTATCATCGTAATTGTAGATGTAGGAAGACTTCGAAAAAATATTTGAATTTTTACAATTTTCGAAACATCAGATTTTCGAAAAATCAGATCAGATGAGACCTGCACCATTTTCTGAAACGTCCTTCACACTATCTAACAATAAAATTTAGTGAAAACCGATGGAGACTTCTTTTGAAATTTTGGAAAATATCCCAGGCAACTTCATGTAAGTACCCCCAGAACTAAAATATCGGTTTCAAATTCAAGTGGCCGCGACATCAGCCAGATCGGTAGGGGAATATCAATTTTCAGGACAATCGGCTGAACGGTTTAGCTTCTAGCTTTGTTCACACACAGACGGACAGAGGAACAGACGCCGGACAGTGAAACAGACGTTTTATCGTCATTCTATTTTTGGTATCAAGTGCCCACGAAACGATCAGGATACACCGCAATTCTGGCTACATCACTTGTTAGATTTTTTTCTAAATGTAGCAACTGGATTTATCGACTTTTCATTACCAGAGCCGTGTAATAAGAGCTCTTCTGCCGCAAATTCCCCGTTTTTTTCTCGCAACATTATATAGCTTTCTCTCTACTGCGTACGCGGTAACGAGAAAGTATAATTAAAAACACTAGAAGGCTCTTTAGTTGCCATATAATTGTCTTAGGGGCATTTTCAAGATGTGCCACCTAAGTTCACTACAATGAATACCAATGGATCATTGAGGAAAGAATGTGTTACAGCTAATCTTGGATAGGTATTTATCATTCAATATTTTGAGGATTATTTTTCAAGTAAAAATCTTCTTCTTCGACGGTTTCTACCCCTAAGAGTTTGCCGTTTTCGAATTTCCTATATTTTTCGGTCATTCATTGACCTTCTTCTAGTCCTGTCTCATTCATTACTTCCTGTATATACGCCTTCCAGGTCAAAACAGGTCTACCTCTTCTACGTCTTCTTTCAGGTATCCAGTTTAAAATTTGAATTGGACCATCTCTCATTTTGCATCCTCTGTACATGGTTGTTTGAACCCCAGCTCTTTCCCATACCACTTCGTTTCTTATCTTGTCCAGCTTTGTTATCTGTAAAGATCTTCTCATGAAGTCGAACTCTACTGACCGTATTCTGTCTCTACGGCGTTTTGTTAAAGGCCACATTTCTGCACCATATAATATAATATTTTCAACTACACTGTGGAATATTCTTCTCTTTGTGTCTTGTCGTAGCACATTATTTCATGTAAGGCTATGTAGAGCTTTGATTGCATTTCTGCCCATTGCGAGTCTAGTGGTAATATCTTCATCAACTTTCCCATCGTCAGTAATTATAGTCCCCAGATATTTAAATTTTGAACAGTTAGTTATTTCGTCATCATCAATTTTATATTAGAGATATCTCCTCCAATGCATAAATATGCGGTCTTTTTAAGGTTAATTTTAAGTCCCCACTTTTGTATTCTTCTTTAATTTCCTAAGCATAAACTCCGTATCTTTCCCGATCTGATGCCATAATGACCTGATCATCTGCAAAAAGTAGAGAATGTAAGCACCTATCATTTATGAGAACTCCCATTTCAGAGCATTCTTGTACCAAGTTTCCAAAACTTTTCCCATATATGTATTAAAGAGAAGTGGCGATAAACTACATCCTTGTTTAACCCTTTGTTAGTTTTAATACTTTGGGTAATTTTCCTCCCCATTTTAATACACGCTTCAGTATTCAGGTACATTTTTTAACCAAATTAATCCATTTCTCTGGAACATTCAGTCTTCTCATTGCTGACCATATTTGCATCTAGGTACACTGTCATAGGCCTTTTCCAGGTCAATAAATGTCATATGTGTGTCTGTATTGTATATTCCATTTTTTCTCTATTATTTGGCGTAAGCAATGGATGTTATCTAAACATGACCTCCCACTTCTAAACCCACTTTGTTCTTCACTAAATGTTATTCCCTTAAAATCTATAAACTCAAAGCTTTCTATAACGTTTATTTCAATTTTGTATGTTTAATGTGCTGAAGAAAAGAGTAAAGAGTCGTATATGCCTCCTTACAGCAGTCAATGTTTTTGCTCTAAATTTGACGATGCTTTAACGTATCAAAGTCACAATTATTTCTTCTATAGAAAGTTAGTCAGACATCGTTTTTCTGCCTGCAAAAGTATGTCTCCAATGTACATATTTCCTTTAATCCTTACTGCTATTCTAACACAAGATTATTATTTACGTTAATTACTAAAACAATAAAAGTACTTAATATTGTCAATTACAACCAATGTTGTTTATTATATCATTCGTTCTTCTTCCTTAGGGTTTCCCGTTGTAATCCTTAACTACTGATCACGGACGTAATTAAAGATGTTTAACTCTGACGTAATTACTCAATCGCAGAAGTATGTCTATTTCTGCTTCCAGAATTACATTTCCGATTGATGCAACGTAGTCAACCCCGTCAGCATGCACCACAAATTCATGCTCAACAACACGGGCCTCTTCTCTCTACCCAATACATTTTAGAACCATTATGTCTCGTCTTGAAACTGTTTACGATGAATTTATTATCTAAAAGTCAAAAAAAGATTAATTTTTCTCAATGCGTAATTTCCTGCACTTCTTTTGCCAGAATCTTCAGGAGTTATTTAATCAGAAAGCGTTATTTAATTAGAAGTTAGTAATTTAATGAGTTAATTAGTAATTATTTGGAGTTATTTGATACTGTTTTTCACGCGGCGTTGCCAAACAATGGAACGATGAGTCATGGCAGTTAGGAATTCTCGAAATAACTTCCCCTTGTTCGATGCAATTAACGTTAACTTTCCATTGCCTCTTCGTTGAATAAAATGGTTCATTAGTCTATATTAAAGTCGAGAAGAAAATAAATACAGATAATACAGAATTTAAATGCATAATATCGACATTGCGTAATGTACCGTCGTTACATGCATTCAAAAGGTACGGGTAGTGTTCGATGGCCTCCAGTTATGGATATTTAATTTATAACTGAAATTATTCTTGCTTGACTGTATTGTGCTGCAAATATTGTAACAGTTGAGATTTACTCAGGTTTGTTTCTTTTGTAGAAGTAAGAAATGGCAGCTGTTCCTGACTTTCGAATTAATTGCAGATATGCTCTTACATTCGTTTCAATTTGTTTGGACTTTTTCAAGTGATGGATGAAGGTGAGAACAGAAATTGCAATATTACAATATTACGAAGCCAAACTGCTAAGAATGCGAGAAAGTGTATGCTACCTCTAGTTTCTTCATAGTGAGGGTGATTATAGTAGTAGTTTAGTAGATGTCCCGCATTAATTTCTTTCTTATATCACTTTATTATGATTCTATCATTTAATCTTAAAATGAAAATCTAAGAAATTAATTATTCCTTCAGATTTTGGCTCAATAGTAAA
This sequence comes from Acheta domesticus, assembly GCA_031308135.1. NCBI lineage: Eukaryota > Metazoa > Arthropoda > Insecta > Orthoptera > Gryllidae > Acheta > Acheta domesticus. The sequence continues at coordinate 20,673,756 of JAHLJT010009419.1, read as the reverse complement.
TTTGATTAACGAGTCATACTTTTTAAAAGTTTCTACCAAAGGTTAATTAGTTTGTTTTAGAACCATAATCGATTCATCTGCATATCAGTAGTAAAATTAATAATTTGATACCTTTTTAGTAAAGGTTGAACTGTACGAACCACTACATGGTGATCCTTGGAAGATTTTATATTAAACTTTGTGATGTCTGTGACCTTGTTTTATTTTTTTCTCGCATAAAACTGAAAAACATCGTGACTCAGAGCGAAGTCGCTCGGTTTTCACCAAGGAGGTCCGGGTTCGATTCCCAGGCAAGCTCCATGTGAAATGTTTTGCAACAAAACGAGCCTGCCCTCTTCACAGGAGCTAGTCCAACCCGATGTAAAGCAGTCCTAAACCCTACCACTGTCCTTATTCCTTCCCTCTTGTGGTCGTCGGGTAGTGATGCAGGAGAACATAAGAGAGAGGCGCGTAGGCGGAGAGACTAACCTGGCGATCCTCTTGACGACTCCTGACACGAACTTACGGACTACAAATTAGGTAAATATATGTTTCACGGAGGCATTACTCCATATAGTATATAGGCGTTCTACACAAATTTTTTGGCTTGTCACAGAAACGTGACGGTGAATGTTATCACAGAAATAGTGACAGAATATTATAAAAAAACTATCTAATGAGTTCAAGCACTTCTTTAAGAATAATATCAATATGCAAGAAATTTAAAATTCAGTGTAACAAAAGTATTTCGGTGACAAATATTATGCATATCAATAAAAATTATCAATAAAAGGTTTATTTGTAAATAAATAAATTTTAAAATATGAATGTGAAACATCCAAATTATCTCATTATTTATTAAATATTCATATGAATGTACTTTTATGGTATCCTAAGTTCTGTGTATTTAAAAATCATATTTTTTAATAATTAAAATAATAAAATACAGCAGGGAAGGGGTTTGTGAAGGAAAATAACGTTCCAATCTCTAAACAAAAATTAAAAAACGATACACTAAAAATATATAGGATCCCTCACAACCGCGGGACCAAAGCAAATGGTAATCATACGACCTCCTGAGTTGCGGTTTCTTTACAATTTAAAATCAGTATCAAAATACCTTTCGTTATTTGCAGCACCACACTTAAGATGAGCTCTTATTTGCAAGAGAATGCGGACGCGTGACCAATCAGCCAGTCGCCTCCCGTGCTGCCCTCTTCAGGGCACGACCACTAATTAGTGTGCGAAGAGAACACCTGCTCGGAGGCAGCGGAGTTGGGCCTGTGGGAGTCCGTTTGCACCACCACGTGTGTGCAGTTCGTGTGCCGTGGCGATTGTGAGCTCGTGTTTCGTCTCCGGCGTAGAGTGAACCTCTCGACACAAGTGTATGCCCCATTGTACGCGCAGTTGTTGAACGTTACTTGATTCTTGAATATAATGTTCTCTTTTGTGGGATGCGACGTGCTGATATAAAGTTTGTTACGATTCTTCTCTTTCTCTAGTTCCCTTTTCATGAGAAATTCCATTGTTATAAGCACAAAAGATATGACATTTTTATCATTTTCTTTTTATATTCTTTATGTTCTGAGATGGAACTAAATCCCATTAAAAAGCTCCAACACGTCAATATACTTACTCTGAATGGTTTTTATTTACCTCAAAGAATCGTGCTCTTGGAACACATGGAAAATTAAGGTACTTCGTCTCGATGGATTTACATCTACAAATAGGTTTTTCAATCATTCAATGGCGATTGACTTTATTTCTTGTAACGTTCAAGTTGTATGTAAATTTAAAGAGATAAGAAATATCACGAACTACAGAAGAAAAGTGTAATTGCGAATTAACTTTTCTAAAGAACTGAAGTAACCCTTCACATAATGATTTTTACTTTCCCGTATACATACGTATATACGGAGTAATATATGCAGGTATAGGGAAAGTTAAGTAATCCTGCACGAAAAAACGGCAAATTTTCGGCAGGAAAAAATTCATTGCCGGACCCTGACAAAGCGGATAAAATCAGTTGCTAAATTAAGAAAATAATCCCCTAATACGTGGTGTAGCCAGAATCCCTGCTTTGTAAGTCCTTGATACGAGAAGCCAATTGAAAGGAAAACGTCCGTCTGCCCGTCTGTGAACACCACTAGCGCCTAAACCATTCGTAGGATTTTAAGAATTGCAACCAGTGATCAGCAACTTTAGAACGGGTATGTAATGCTTTTCGAATTTGTGAAGTCGTATTTTCTAAAATGCCTTAGAATATGCAACGAGTACGGTCATTTCAAATACTTAATAAATATGGTAAATTCAATTTTTGTGTGTTGATAAATGACCAATCACTTAGTTTATACCTTTCATATGCCCTTTCATGTGTATATTTGAAATTTTCCACCCGTGCTCATATTCTCACAAAAAATTGTTGCCATGACTTCTGCTCCAACCCTCGTAATATTTCACAGGATTCAAATGACAACATAAAATGAAATTATGTGGTTCAGTCATTTATAAAAAATTTGAATATGATAATTTATCGACAAGCTATTCGTAAAAATCGAATAATCTAATCATACTTTAAAGAAATTATTACAATTTTACTTTAACAATAGGGCAAAACTCAATTCATTATTTCTAGTTCCTGAAATAAACATGTAATTTGAGCATATTTTGATGCAAGAAATTAATGAATTTAGTGGATCTAAGCATGGTAATGTCTCTGCTGGTTAGTCTTGTAAGTGTAGTGCGTTTTATAATAGGGAAAGGTCGCACATCTTCCCTTCATAGAAACGTGAGATCCGGCCCCAACCTACGCGCAGGCTTGCGAGGTTTTTCCTATCCCGATATCTCCCCCAGGGGCCACCGCCCCAAACGAGACAAGCTCTAAGCTGATTAGTCTTCTAATATTTGTGGTACCGTCAGTCATGTAAGGGTGTGTAAGAGTAGAAAAGGATGAGAAAGGAAGATCTCGCGCTCTCTCTCCGTGGTGCTTTGAAGGGTACTCCGGCATTCACTCGGCACTGATTGAAAAATTAACGGATAACTACAGATCAGAACAACCGGCCGATAAAAGTCTCCTCTAGACAGTGATTTAATTCAACCCAGCTGACAAACACGGAAGATATGATGCCGGAAATACATGTATATTTGATTTAAAAAATGACTGTTAAAATACCTACCAGGTCCACCTGGTAATAATAAAGATCACCAACGCCATACTGTGACGATGTGGGTGGGGATGTTCATCCACAAGGAAACAGACACGAGTGAGCTACATACAGACAGATATAGGCACAATACGCAAAGTTCACACTCTAAGGCGTTCGTTAGAGCTAACTTCCTTCAGCCTCCGCCTCTATCCCACGCCTTGCAGGTGATGCAGCGTATAGCCAAGTCGGTCTATCCGCGACCCAGCCCAGCCCTATGGTCCGATTAAAATAGGTTGGTGATTGATAATTGTGCTTCTGAAGATGTAGCTACGTACAATATGAATGTATAATTTGGTAACTTTAATAAGTATTTATTTCAAGTGTTTATTTTCTTGTCCCGGGAGCACGTACTCAGTGGTACGCAAACTGTCACGGTCGCTCCCTTCCATTTGCCACATGTCAATCACCAACTTATTTTAATCGGATCATACGACGCTTCACTAGCTTCTGGCGCGTGTGTTGAGCGCGCTGTTGCTGGCAGGCCAGAACGCTTGGGTGGCGAGGAACGTGTGCACGCGAGCAAAAGGAGCGAGGAGGCGGCGGGTGCACCGAATTCCAGCGGCCAATTCGCACCGTCGGTTGTGCGCGGGCCACAATGGGCTCATCCATCATGCTTCGGCGCCGAGGGGCTTCGCTGGGCGCGCGGGCAATGGCAGTGTTTGCTGGGATCGCGGAGGTCCGTCGTTGGCGGTCCGGCGGCTGCTTCGCTCCGCCGGCAGCAGGTGGGCATTGCGTTTGTGTGCGCGGCTCGGCCTGAAGACTCGGAAGCGGTCGGACGAATGGAAGTGCGCATGATGTAATGGAGACTAAGTTAAGCGAAGTTCAATTTGGGGGGTAATTCTAATGAATATGAAATAAAACTATCATTTAAAACTTAGTATGTTGTTGTTATAATAATTATTATTTATTTTCCTTTGGTAACACCATGTTGCAGGTGAAGCGCAGTCAAAAAGGCAAGGGCTAAATCAACTGTCACTGCAGTGACGTCAGAGCGAGAGGTCTCAATGTTCCGAGTCCCGACGGTGGCAGGATTTTTAGCTCTAGGTAGATAACTAGTTGGAAGTCAGTCTCCTGTCTGGAGAAGAATTCAATGCGACAGGCTGCTCTGATCGGTAATTTTTAGTGAGTTCTCCGATAAACACCCGGCAAACGCCAGAGCAGTACACGGCCACTTCTCCCGGTTGTAGCTCGTTTTCATAAATACTGGAATCAGTAGGAAGCGCACCATGAATCACAAACACCGTAACGGTAGTGAGCACAGCACTGTAAAGTGTCGTCGGAATACAACGTCATTGCAGATAAGTGACAGCGGGAACGCAGAGCGTGGAAGTTGCGCCAGACGTCGGATCCATGGAATAGAGGGGCGCCGCCAAAACCGAATTATTCTGGCTAGCGGGAAGGTGGCGGTATTAATGGCGCAACTTTTCTTGAACGATGACCTTACAATCCTCTTTCTGGCATATTAAACAGTTGACGGCAAAAACTAGCAGCGAGCACTGATGACAACATTCCAAACACATATTCACGGAATAGAAACTTTTTCCAAACATCTTCATGGATAAGAAACACATTTGTCGCAGAATAGGAACAATTTTCTGTTAAGGACGAGAACTTCTGCTGCGAGTTTCTCCAAAAAATCTTAAGCAACGGCCGAAGCAGGTGAAGATCCTTCATAGGAGATACCTCGAAATTCTGAGAAAGTTAAGACGCAAATTATTGAGAAAGTTGCGAAGGCATGACTGATTCTCTAGAGATTGGCATTTCTTCACAAAATCTAGGGGGCGATTATGTAGTTAATACCCCCACTTTACCCGCATTTCTTCAATTGCATCGTTCAGGAAAAGTTGCGCTAGTAATAGATGCAATCGACAGCCACCGGATCGTGCCTGGCAACGAACGCGTGAAGCGTGGGCGGGACAAGAAGACGCTGCGCACAGATCGCAGGGAGGCCGGATCGACGGTGATCTTCTTGCGAAAGAGGTCGATCCAGACGCCCAAACAGTTGACAATAGACCCCTGGCGAATCTGGCTCTTCTCGTGATTAATCTGAAATTTCGCGTCGTTGATCTCGATGAGATCGCGCAGGAATGTGGCTGGGGAGTCCGGCATAAGTAAAATATCGTCATAGTAGACGGCTGCGTAGCACTTATAAAGCTGCGCCATTAGCAGCGCGCATTGCCGGCTAAATAATAAGCGGCGTAAGCGCGCAGCCCATAGGGAGTGCCTGGAAAAAGTAGTGCGAGGGATATGATAAAATTCGTCGACCAAATCGATGCGTTTGGCATAAAGAAAGTCATGAATCCTGCTGAGGATTTCAAGGAGGGACGGGAGCAACACGCGAGGCGCGTTTTCGTAGAATTGAGTCCACGTCGACATGTCGTAAATGAGATAGTTCTTCTGAGTGTTAGGCTTCGGCGCAAAATGGGACTTTGCCTCCCTGGTGGGAGATTGCTGGTTGGGAAAGCCCATAAACCGACGCGTAGATCGGCAGAGGATTTTGGCATCCAACAGATCACCTATACCTCACAAGATAAAAGCATGCACTACACTTACGGCACTAATGACCTTACGGAAACACTAATCAAGCAAACAAGTACTAAGACTTAATAGTCGTATTTCAGATATGTCTAACTATATATGAATTCGATAGCAATAACACTGCATTTCTTCATACAGCCTTCCGACAAGTCCCAGTTTTTATCGTATGTTAGTACTGCAGTAGTATTGTTATCGATTGTTATTGAAGTGCATGTTTTTATCGTGGAAGGAGGCGGAGGTCAGCCCCCGTTGGGTGGCATGACCGGCGTCGACCTACAAATAGGCTTCCGAGATTTTCCCCAATCAATTATTTCCTATCACCGTGTTACCACCTTAGCCGGCACAAGGTCTAAGCTCCTCACTGGTCCCCCGACATATGCGTTAGTTTAATGCACGAATGTGCAAGTGTGTGTAAGTTAGGGGTGCGGGTCACGTTTCCCCCAAATTGCAAATAACGAATTTATATACGTGGTAGTTACCCCTGATCGGCAGGCAACCCATCATGCATTCAAAAAATAATATAAGAAAGAAAATAATTGCTGAAACTCAGAAAAATTTTGTGTGCATTTCGTAACTCGTTCTAGTCGTACATACCTATAAGAATGACGGACAGATAAACATTATCTGAAAGCTTTACTCATCCAGATGTAGAAATTTAATACGCTGGTTGATATATAGTGTAACGTACCAACGGATTGTTGGGATGACATCGAAATTTTTGCAGTCTATCTGTCTGCTATTTTCCGTCCTATTGGCAGGGAGAAAGTGCAACAAAGAGGTTTTGTGTCGTGTCCCATTTTCTATAAAAGAAGTCCCCTGAATTCCCTTTAGTATTTTAGACAAATTTTAAGTTTCAATGATATTTATACATTCCATAAGTCTTTAAACATACTGGTGACAGAATCCAGTACTTCGTTGCTACTAATAAGTGCAATGGTTCAAAATACGAGTATAATTTACGAACTGAAAAATTAAGCTGATGTGGAATTAATACATTCTACTTCATTATAACTTGCATTTTAGCCAACTCTGGTCAAGTACGAGTATATACATTTCGTGTTCAGCTTTCGGTTTTAAATATACGAATTTTTCTGGGTATTTTATCCAGCCAACAGCCGATTACCTTTTACGTCCCGATTCAACCATACACTACACCTGCTGGCTACTCTTTTCTGCGCTCAGCAGAAAGCGAGGCCCTCTGCGACCTACATATCTGAGAGACAAGGGCAAATAACGATGTCCAAGGCGGGACTCGCACCCGCGACCCTTTTGACCGAAGCGCTGAGCCGTTAGTCACCTCGGTCACCCAGGTCGGCAAATATACGAATTTGAAAGGGCAAAAGTCCCCTAGAAATGTTTCATCATAGATACTACCGTATTTTCAACACACCTTTGCAGTTTGTGAAAAATAATACCCCGCTGCTCGGTGACCCGCCGAGAAGATGCTTGCCACTATTCTGAAACTCGGAGGCGCTCGGCGCTTGGCCAGTGATCGCCGTCGATCGCGTGGCACTCAGCACTGCGCGCTAACACCATTTCTTAGTGCTTTCCACGGATTCTGGGTATCCTCAAGTATTTCGAAATCACTATATTACAGTTTTCACGTTCAAGTTCGTCGTTCAGATTGTCCAACTATTCTAATTGCATAATGTACATAATTTTAAGGGTAAAATGCATGTAAGTGCACAACGTGAGAATGCACGTCGTGCACCATGTATGAATCAATTTGATGAAAGTACAATACGCGTGTAGCTACTTCAAGATCATTCCTACTCTAGTGAAGGACTTCTGAAATGCAGGAATTTGAGCTGCGCTTCCCGCGGTGGCTCGCGGCAATGGCCAGCGCGCGACCGGCCTTTTTCTAAACTACAGCCGATCGCACCATAGCGGCTCTCCTTCCATCGGGCTAACTCAGGAAGCAGCGGACCAAACCGGTGTCTAGTTGATAAGCGCTTGCCCAGGGCACGCCAAGTGGGCCGCCCGCATGCACAGTGCAATGAATTTAAGCTTCATTAATAAAGGATTCCTTTGTTTATATATGGCTACATGATCCAATTCGCAGTCTCGTGCATAACGTTGTAGTCTTAGCGAGATTCCACACATACGGTATTTCGCTAGTAGCGAACGACTGCTCTCCGAATCCCGAGTGGTGTGAATGGGTTGCTTGCTAAATGCCAAGCGACGAACCTTCGGTACTCATCCTATTCGCGGCGTGTCCGTCTTTTACATCCATCAAAGAAAGATAACATCCCCCGAGCACATCAGCTGCTCGGGATTAGGCGAATGTGTGGAGCCGCTTTTAAGTTGGCTCCACACATTCGGCATTCGCCGAGCAGCGAGGTACTTATCGCTCGATCGCAACCAGCTGTTGTGTTCGACGAATGTTCGCTCCCTTTGATGTGTCCAAAAGACCGACACGCGGCGGGTAGGGCGAGAGCCGAATGTTCGTCACTCGGCAAATAGCAAACAACCCATCCACACTACTCGGGATTCGGCGAGCGGTTGCTCGTTGTTCGCTGAATAGAGAACGTGTAGGGCCGCCTTTGCACGTGACGCTACAACTCTCCATTGTGAGGGAGCGAGTGCATAAACTGCGAAGAGTGCCAGGTCGATCCAGGCGTGAATGGTGGGAGCCGGGCAGAGGCGCAGGCTGGACTCCCGAGTGGAACACGTGCTCTTTTTGCGGGGCGGATCGCAGCCCTTGATCCCGCAGCAAGCCTCGCGTCGTGCGGCGGCCGTCACGTCACGTCGTGCCGAGCGATTGGCACGGCGGCGATGGCGCTGTCATGCCCGCGCTCGTCCACGTGAAGTGGGCGGGGTCGGGGGCGGAGGAGGGGTCGCTTTGAGGGCGTCTGGAAACGGTGGGGGTGGAAGTAGCAACGGCGATGGATGGATGCATCGCGCGGCAATGTTTTCCTAAGCCTTTTGCATCTTCCTCCAAAAAACACATCGTCTCAATGCAGTCCCCCTGACCAGGAGGTCCTAGGTTCGAGTCCCGACGGTAACAGGATTTTCGACACTAGCTTGTCAGCTAGGTCGAATTCAGTCGCTGTCTGGAGGAGAATTCTAGTGGCCGCCTGCTCTGATCGGTAGTTTTCCGTGGTTTTCTCCGATCAACACCAGACGAATGCCGAAGCAGTACCCTAACAAACGAGCCAAGGACCGCGCGCGAGGTTTCCTTCCTCTTCCTTATCCTATCTTCACCCCCTTACAAACACACTTACGCTAACATGCACTATACTACCACATATACCGAGAGACCGGTCGGGAGATTACAGCTTGTCCCGCTGGGGCGTTGCCCCGCTGGTGGGAGATACCTGGTAGTGGGAAACCCCGCTAGTCGACGGTAGGTCGGCGCCGGATCTCGCCATCCAGCGGGGAAAATCACCGCCAACTGCCGATGAAAAACACGCACAACACTTATGGAATTAATGACCTCTGTAGTTGACGCGCCCGGAAACACTAATTAATCAATCACATCGGCTCAGAGACAGAATTGCCGTTGCCTCTGTAACCTCGCTGACCTGGTGTATCTAGTATTCGAGGCCCGACAATTGTGGATTTTCGGCGCTAGCTACATAGCTAGGAGAATTGTATAGGCCGACTGCTCTGGCCTACGACGCTTTCCTTCTCGGACGATCGCTTTTCGTTGTTCTCGACTAGGGCTTAAAATGCCTGAAAGACGCGCATAATGCTCTCCAGACTGCAGCACTTTCAGATCAAAGGGCTGAATATTAACCTTTATAGTAAAATGTTTAGGAGCGACGGTGGTGAAGGCAAAGTCAGGCAAAAGAAAGAGGCAGAGGTACGACGCGACGGCAAAGGCCGAGGAAAAGGGGATCGCAAGTGCAGAGGAAAGAGTCAGAGGCAAGACGAACCGGTGGAGGTGGAGGTAGTGGCAGAGACGGAGGCAGAGGAAAGAGTCGGAGGCGATGGCTGGCAGAGGTGGAGGGAGAGGAAACAGGCAGAAGAAAAAGGCGGCGGCGGAGCCAGCGGTGGAGGTGGAGGCAGAGGGAAGAGGTAAAGGAAAGAAGCGGAGTTTGGGGCGGAGGTGGAGGTGGAGGTGGAGGGGTGTAATTGGAGGAGTAGGGTTGAAGTGGAGGCGGCGGTGGTGGTGGCGATAACATTGGCGGTGTTAGCGGTGGCGATGGAAGGGTTTGTGATAGGGCCGGAGATGTGGGGAGGGGCGCGGCGGGCAGGGAGGCGGCACAAAGGTGTCCCCATAAAGGCAGCTCAGGGTCGGCAGGTCGCCCCCCTCCATCTCCGTCCCCGGCCCAACAATGCTGGGGACCCTGGATCGCTGTCCGGTCGGGGCATTGGCGCACGCTGTAAAACAATGCCATCGCGGAGTGCGTAACCCAATACACGCTTCGCCCGTCTTCAACGCACGCTCCCGGCGACGGAATGAAAGCGCTGCACGTGAATGTCATAGAAGTCAGCTTCTGGCTTGGTATCTGAGCCTTGGTTGTCCAGGGTTTCAGAACATGTTAGTAAAGCCGTGTATGTTTGTGCGTATGTATGTGTACTTTTACCGCAACATGGAGACGAAAATACAGAACCCAAAAAAACTTAGTTTTTGTGCAGGATATTTTAAGAGATAGTGAATCTCACATTATCAATTGAAAAATTGTGTATGAAAGGTTCCCACCATTAAGGGTAATTAGTGTTGAGTAAAATAGTGCAAGCTTAATCTCGACCGGGGTGTTTCTAATGGTACACAGCATGGGCCTAGATCTGCATGTATTTAGTATATGCGAATGGTAGTTGTAGCGTAGAAGCTGCGTTGTGGGCGGATTTCTGGGTCTTTATTTTGTTTTAGGTGCTGATTGTGCCGAAGAATAGAGTAGATGACGTCATTGCCTTATTAAGTAATTGGATTAAAAAGAGTTTAGTTTAGAATGCTTTCGTATACTGATAGTAGGTTTTCCCGTCTACACTGCTCTCTTCGCAAGCTGAACCATAGAATTTTTTACGCGATTCTGCTGGGATGAAGAGACTCTCCTATATAAATATCAAGGATCAGTAGATTAAAAATTGAGTGTAGATTTTTAATTATTTAAACGCATTGCCCTTCCCTAGTAGAAGCATGCAATACGTTTAATATTTATAATAAAAATATATTAGTTAATGTTAATAAATTTGTCAATATGATGGAACACTGGCGCCCTATCATATTAGTGAATGATGATGACGATGATGATAATAAATAGAAATATAACCTTCAGGTGTGATCAGCTCTAAAAGCCGGCCCTCTGGTCATAACCTGTCGCGACAGGAAGCATTATTCCTTCACGAAGGACATGATGAAGGATACGAGCCCAAATCTATAGTTGATGTACCCTTGAAAATAGATTGTTGCACATCGAAGCGAATATTTTTTAACAATTCTTACTAAAAACGCTCATTTCTTCCTTATTCAGATTTCTACTGGTAAATGGCAGAGGGAAAGGATCCCAGAATTAAGAAAACGTGCACAGAATGTACTCCTTCCCATAGCACGTCACTCACAGTCACTCCCCATAGCACGTCACTTTTGTTTTTGACGTAAAATACATTTTAAAAAAGCCACATACTTTATAGCTTCTAACTGCAACGCGCAGGTTATCAGCATTAAGCTGGAGTCAGTAATTACCAGGAAATGCTGTGCAAATGCAATGCACAACCTCTGACCGCAAGTTGCGCTTCTGATTACCATAGGGGAATCTCGATAGAGAAAAAATTGGGAGAAGTTTATGACGGAACAGTTGTTTTTTTCTAATTTTCATGCCGTTTAGCCCAGTAACGTAACATGTGCGTTATAGATAAAAGTGTTTGGTACGTTTTAAATATTGTTCACCGGTTTTTGGACCTGTAGATGTATGATTAGTACATTTATTACACTATATTATATATATATTTTATAGGATTAATATATTTACGTTGTTTTTAACATGCGGATTTTGGTATTTAATTCCTAAATTTTTGTAAAAGGTTATGGTTGTAAAATAGTAAGAGACTACTAACCAGCATTAGCAAAAATGCTGATGAACAAAAAGAGAAAAAATGGCAAACGAAGGGAAACACTCACATTGCTCAAGAACAACAAATAAAATACCCTCGAATAACCCTGCATTAAATACAATATTTTAACAAAACTAAATTTTCACGAATATTGCAATAACATAGTATAGTATACTCGTATGAATATACAATACAACAGTTCTTTAATTGCCAAAAATATAAACAAGTTGCTTTCCCATACAGCAAAATGCGAACAGCAAGTATTTAATGGCAGGCGATTTCTTCCGTGGAGTCTTGCTGACGCATGACATCAGCTGTGTCGTAAACGTGACGCATTGAACGTGCAGTATGAGAATAAGCGGAATAGCACAGTAAAATATTTGAATATTTTCAATCCAAATCAAACTATTTCATTGCTTTTATGTCTTCTTTTATTCAAATGAATGGTCAAATAATTTTGTAAATATTGTTTAATAAAAGTTGTTGTATTGTGTGTCTGCCTAAAGAAGTTAATGGACCTTCGAAGAAATTAAAATCACTTGGAAAAAAAAGGGCAGTCTTCAAATAGTTTAATTTGAAATTATTTTCTGTGCAAAGAACTTTTATATTTTCCCCAAAGCTTATGGTATCTAAGGAAACCACAGACAGCTCTTACATTGCCGGAGACTACGCGGTGTCGTTCCAATTTTTCCACGCATTGGAAATTAGCAGTATTAATAGATGGTAAAAGAATGACGAATTTAAGAGTTGTAGGAAAGAGTACATTGTTTAGATTCCTAGGTCTTTATGTAATTCAGAAATGGGCACAAATTAGGAGGTGTTAGAACATTTTCTAAGAGCTACCTTTTTAGGCAACGTTTCACGAACTTTGATGTTAGCAAAAGACGCAGAAGAATAAATGGGTAAGGGTTGACAGATTGAGCACTTCAGACTCTAATTGTTTATTTCTTGTTCATCTTAAGTTTGCCAACGACAGGACAATGAAGAACTAAGTGTGTAATAAAGTGAGTTTATTGAATATTTATAACTTAGTTCACTTAGAAAACTACTTATTCCTAGTTTCTCGTACATCATTTCGTACACATATTTAAAACATTTATCTACCCGCGCAGTGTGTAAAATAAAGAATGCATCGTATTTACTTGCAAATTTTGTGCGCTTTTTACACAACAAAATTTAAACAGGGGTAAGTAACTTATGCAAGAGCCACAATTATGTGTTTTTTACATGGTTGTCACGTCTGTTTTTATTTTCTCATCTTCCTTCATAAGTACATATTATAATCTGCGCCACAAATCTGAGAATATTCCACAGAAAAACATTTACTGGTGGACCCTATTAACGAAAAAGTGGATAAATCTTTTTCTTATAATATATAAATAACTACTTCATGCAATTCGTTGTGAAGTCATACTCCACGTTTGGTGGTCCTAGATCCCGAAAAATCGATTGATGGCTAAACGTCTGTCTATCTGTCTCTAGATAATGTTAGCGTTAAAACTGTGCAGATGATTTTCTCTAATACTTATCTGCTTCTATCAGTTTGAAGAAACTCGACGTCCTCTGACATAGACATGAGTTTGACATGGATGGATATTTCGATTTTGGAGGTACTATACATAAAGTTTCTTTAGCTAGTACTTTTTTATTAAATTTTGTCCTCGGATGGAGTAAAGGACGCTTAAAAGAATGTCGCTGGGCCCATTTTCGTTGTAATCCCTGTTTTTTTCGCAAATTGGAAAAGTTCCATGTTTTGACGTCTTCCTTCAACTACAGTATTGAAGAGAAAGATTGTTTCTTTCATGAATTTAAGTTTTTCAAAGGCATATCTTGAAATAAGATCATGTACAAGTTTTTCGAATTATGACTAATGTAAGCGTAGTTAGCGTGAAATTTAAGCAATTTTTAAACAATTATTTTCTCAAAAATGGTCCCAATATTTTCTTTAAATTTGGTCCTCGCATGTACCAAAGCACTGTGAAAATACTGTACGAATTCTATTTTCGGCGAACACTTTGTATTTTCGAAAACTGCATATAATTTATATTGCAAAATTGCAATATTTAAGACAGACATTTGTCTTAAATGAAATCGCTTCTAAAATATTCAAATTTTAAAAAGTGATAAAACAATTCGTTTTCGCGAAATTGAAGTTAATACAATTTAGAAAAAAACATTTTCTTAAAAACCGCGCCAAATTTTTGTTCTTTAAATTGTTTCCACGAATAGAAAAAGGGACACTTAAAATAATCGTAAAGGTCTCATTTCACTGAACTCTCAATTTGGAAATTTTAAAAAGCTGGAAATAATGCAAGAAAGTATGTACTGTTGTGGCCCCACTAGTTTTCTACGAAACAAGGTTTAAAGTAAGTCCGAAACATTTGCGATATTTATTGATATACCAAATATCCCAAAGGAAATATCTGCAAAAAAATATATGCATATATAATCAAGACAGTAACCCTTTGATGACATGAGAACTCAGAATTGTAAATACATCAAAATCTTAAGTACTCACAGAGAATATAGTAGGTATTTTGTATTAATGGAAATCAAGCGTTCATATTATAATGCATATTTCACGACTCGCATGTGTTTGAGACTGAAAGGAACAAACATTGAGCAATAAAGCTAATGATTAGAAACAGTCGTAATAAAGGACAAATTGTCTTTTACAATATATATTTTCTTATATTTCGTCAAGTGAAGTGAATAACCAATAGTGACATGTTTTAATATCAGTTTAAGTACAAGATCAAAATAAATGACTGTCAATAAGCGGGAAAGATCCTGTGACAAAAATTATGACAAAAGTTTGAAAACAAATGAAATAGGAAAGTGATATTTTGTCAGGGATATTGACTTGAAGTTAGATTCCGCATGGATGATATTAAGGTTCATGGCTGTCGACATATGAAGATATTAAATAATTCAGATTATTTATGAAGAGATACTATTACGTTACATTAAGCTAAAGTTAAATTCCATTTCTTAAATTGTTTTATTCTTTTCAAGGGACTAACTTTATTGAATGTCACAACTTGGGAATAGGATGCTTAGCTAATGCGAATACAAGTCGCTGTAGAAATGTCTCCCCGACACACACGTGATTTTGTGTAAGGGGTTTGGTAAGTAGTTAAAGTAATTAGGTTTAGAAGGAAGGGAAATGGGTGTTTGGTGGTATTCAACAAGGTTCCTCTCTGTCATTTTTCAAGGACGTTGAATGTCATAGCATTCGGTTGTTGAATGTCTTAGACATCATAAAGAATTACATCAAGCCGAAATCAATTGTGGCCTAGGATTACTGGAACGCCTATGATTGACTTACCCACTTTAGAGTTAATCATTCTATTACGTTCACAGATCCTGAAACTGATGCACCTAAAAATACTATTAAAGGGACTTGGAGTGCGACAAACGCGCAATTCCACGCCACAAAACTAAGGATCATTTTAGTTATTATTTTATAGAGTGCATTTGGAGAAGAAAATTCAAAATTCACAAATTAATTTTGTGTGTGTAAATACTACTAAAATTTATAATGTTAATCAAGAAGTGAATTTTTTATAATAAATTTGTATGCTTCATTTAGTAAAAAGTGAGTTTTTCCAGAAATAACAATCTTCAAAATTTTGTTTCTTCGTTTTTTGTTAATTTTATTGTTCTTTTAAGTGCCATTTAAATTTAAAATAGAAGTCAGAGGTCAGTTATTATTATTATTATTATTTTTATTATTATTATTTTCTTATTCATTTTATAAGTTTCATTTCGTAAAACGAGAAAAGATGTTTTTTTTCACAAATAAGAATCTTCAAAAGTTTGTTTGTTCGTTTTTGTTGTTAATTTTATGGTAGATTTACGAATCTTTTAACAATTTTTACTTACTTTTACTGTAACGCTGTACTGAAGCAAATATACGTTTCACTACATACTACCTACAACAAGCCGGGTAATATTGCCGGAACAGTGTTTGATTGATACATTTCACAAAATACAATTACTTATTTGATACAATTACTTACCAATAAGTTATTACGTACTTAATAAAAATTATTAAATTAATAATTAATTATTCCTTTAAAATAGAAAGAAAAGAAAATTATTCTTTCACTTTTCAATCCCAAACGACTTCAGCATGATGCAACCATTCATGAAATTATAAATCAGTTGGAAGAATTTTACCATGGCCCACTAGTTGAAGAAAAAAAGTAGTTCTTTGGATCAATCGTCTTCCATCGCAAAAGAAATTGGGCACTAGAGTGGCCGAAGGGTGCGCTCTTATCTGCGTTCGAAACAAGCCGTGCGCGTGCTTCCGGCACGTGGCTCGTGCGTGCCTAGCTGACGGCGCGTTCGTGCCGAATGCAGCATGGCAGGGCGCGTCCTCAGCAGTTACGGCGTTCGCGAAAGCGATGGAGGTGGCCCATCAGAGAACGTTTCCTTCATTGGCTCTCCCACGTGCAATGGCTCGAAAGCCAATGAGCTCTCGCTGAGAACTTGGCGTCAGCCCTCGCTGAACACTGGTTGTTTGTGAATAATTTCTAATTTATTGCCTTTGATTTTACATGGTTTAGTAATCAAATAATCCTCATTTGGCTTTAACTGCATGCACATAGTGTATTGTAAACAATTCGTATGTTGTTGTACCAGATGTTATTCGTGGAAGAGAAATTTTATTCACGCATTCATTGCAGAAGTTTAAAAATAGATTTATTGTTCCGAAGTTATTTTGAAAAATATTGTAGTAGTCGGTACGATTTGTCACGTTAATTTTGTGAATGACAACCATTGTAATTTTAACCGAAAACTGAAAATAAAACCATAACAAAAGAAATTGAAACTCGCACATAACACAATTTTTTCAAACGTTCAGAACGATTGTCGATTTTTGTATGAACCCCAACATCAAAATTTGATACTTTACAGTATAAAAGCTTATATAAATTGTAAGTACATTTACCCCATTCAAAATGAGAAGATAAGAATAATTAATAGTTTTATAAATTAATGAATAATGTATTGGTATCTAATTGTCAATACAGACATGTAGGAGAGGTTGTCTTCATACTTACGCATGCCCACAGCCCTTCGTCAGTGAAGACATTTATCCCAAATTCCGATGGAGTTTTGTTCATCATTTCATTAGGCATCACATGTACTTACATAAAAATGTTAACCTTAAATGACTACGATCTGTGCACACATCCATTTCGAAACTGAATACATTTTAGAGTGTGTAACTTGAAAGATGTTTTACAAAAGCATACAAATTTATTGCAATGAATCAGGTTTGTTTTACCAGAACACAATGTCTATTTCCAGATGTAAATTTAAATAACTGATACAACTTTGAAGTGAACTTTGTTACAAAAGTACAATCTTCTCTACCAGTCAAATCGATTGGAGGATATCAATTTTAGTGGAAATTTTGTCTGCGTTTTTGCCGCTAGCTTTGTTCACAGACGGACGGACGGACGCACAGACAGACGAACAAACGGACAGGCAGGCAAACAGGCAGACAGGCAGGCAGGCAGAGGCAATGAGACAGACAGGTATATAGGCAGACAGAAAGGAAGGTAAGCAGGCAGATAGACATTCAGTCAGTCAGGCAGTCAGACATACAGTCATCCAGACAGAGTTTTACCGTAAATCAGTTTTCAGTAACAACACCAAAAAGTGAATTCTGACTACACGTCGAAGAAGAAATTGACTATGGTATCAGGGCCCTACATTCCGAGTTTTCTTTAGAAAAACTGCCTTTTCTGTCGCAGCATTACAATACGTTCTCTATACTACGTAAGTATGTACGAGTAGTAAGTCGAGAGAGTAAAAAGTTAATTCTTCGTTGACCACCCTTTTCACGGAGAGGCGAGGTATCACAAGAGATAACTCTCAAAAGATTCCAAAAGACCTTTTTATGTTGAGCATACTGTGAGGAGCATAATTTTATATTTTGTGTCACGAATACCAAGTTTTAAATCCTCAAACGCACATTTTCGAGTTCTATGATCATCAAAACGTTGTTAAACAGACCATGTACTCCGTATTGCATTCTTGCTTCTGACTAATTTAAGGATTTTTTTCAACAAATCAATTATATTTTATTGAGATATCGATCTCTGTGGTGTGAAAAAAACAATAAAAAATATATACGATGTATCGACAAGTATAATTGACCTGAATTTTAATTTTGAAGTAAAAGTGCAATCTCCATCTCCCCGTGAAATTCATTTTCTTTTTACTCATTTGTTAAGATTCGTTAGGCTAAAACGGTATCATCTACTCTGCAAAAATAATACTCGATACTTTTTAAGATTTTTTTTGGATATAAATAAAATATGGTCAACAATAACGAGTTTGAGCGGTACAGTTTGACTTTTTGAGTCCTCTCCATGAATAGTTCAAAATGTTGGAGGTCAGGAGTGACGAAGTGCGGGTAGATTCCGAGTGCGTGAATTACTCAAGTCATTAGTTCCGTAACTGTAGAGCTTCTTATAGTCCGGGAAACGGGGTGCGCCTTCTCCTGCAGGAACCTGAGATCCGGTACCAAGCTACACGTCCGCTTCCGGGATGTTCCTCCCTCCATGTATCTTCTCCATCCGAGAACCACCCCAACACGGACAACCTCTAACACCGCAACTACTCTCCCGACATGTGCGGTGGTAAGGGTGCGATTCCATCACTCGGTTGAACGATTAGTGCAGTGTTGCGATACCCCGAGCGGGAGTCCTTGGCAGGAGTGCCACGACGAAATCGCCCCTCCACGCAGTTCATTACACCGCCACCAGACACAACGCCATCCCTATTGTAAAACGGCAGGAGTTACTAATAGTTTCCTTTCCCGACGCTAGTTGCGCAGGGAAGCTCGTGGCATGCTACGGTGCCACTGCCACCAGTGGAAGACCTTGACACCACTGCATTAGTGTTTCCGTGTGCATCAACTGCTAAGGTCATTAGTCCCGTAAGTCTAATAGACGTTTTTATCGCGGGAAGTAGAGACGACCTCCTGGTGAGATCCGGCGCTCACCTACACGTTGGCTCGCGGGGTTTTCACGCCATCGAATAAAAAAGAGGCTTAGCTATGCGAGCCGACGCCAGGGGAAAAAATGCCTGTACGTTTTCCCTGACGATGGCGCTCCCCGAGAAGCGTTGCACCCGTCTGGGAGCAGCGCCGCTCAAAGAGGTTTCGTGATTTTGTGGGAAGAGCGCGCGAATTCCCGATTCCCCTCCGCACAAAGGCGCATGCGCCGCGCGTGACTCTCCCTTTCTGTGCTGATCGCCAGCAGTCGCTTTGATCCCGCGCCGCAGCGACACACAGCTCCCCCACTCGCCCCCCAAAGCTCTTGGGGTGCAGAGGAGGAAAAGGAGGCGATGTGGACGAGTCAATCAGAAGCATGATCGGGATTCCCGAGACGAGGTAAATGAAAGAGGGAGAGAGAGGGTGGAAGGTAAGACATGGAAGAGAAAGAAGATGGAGAGAGAGGGAGAAAAAAGCCTGCACTAAATAATAAGATATCTTTAGACCTTGGAAGACCAAGGTACAAAGAGTCAGGTGCATTGCCAAGAAGGGGCTCCGTGACCGACCACTTAAATTTTGATTTTATTGATGTGTAAGATCAGTTCCCAATGGGGTTGATATCAACCCCTGGGTGTTGATGCAATATTAAATGTTTATAGGGAGTCGAGAGCCGAACAGGGATCAGTACTATAATCAAGATTCTTTTGACAGTAAATCATCATAAATAATATTTCTAAAAATGTTTTGTAAACATCTTTCTTTCGGGTGAACTACTCAATCTATCTCAGCAAGTAAGCTGTTGTTTGAAAGCTGGAAGACCCCATGTAGGCATGTGCAACTTAATAACGTTTTTTATGTCCACTTCAAGCACAATCTCGCGGAGACGTAAGTAGCCATTTCTGTCAGTACCATGGAAGCGAAGTCGCAGCGCATCTTTTTTACATGATCTTAAGATTTGCAGTTGCAGTTTGAAGTCGCTTTTTGCGTTTTACAATTTGTGTTTTCACTACATTTCTAAATTGGAATGAAATTTTCAGGATGATAGCAACAGTGATAGTAGTGAGCACGACAGGATAAGTCGGACATGAGCGTGACCAGGTTAGGCAATGCAAGATGGGGAGTGTGGAAAGGAACAGGGTGGATTTGGGCAGTTGGGTGTAACGCAGAGGGGGGGATAAACTATAGAGAATTCATTATTTTTCTGTCTGAATAAACGAATATGATAAATAAATACTCAGAAAAGTAAAATTGAATTCTGCTTTAAACTTCCCGTGCTATTTAATCGCATGGTTTTCTACTATTAATATATAAATGGGGTAGATAATTACTTGTATTCTTATATGAGGCTTGAAAACCTTTGATAATAATTGTTTATATTTATGAATATTTAAAATTATAATTGTACAAAATATAAAATTAATCTAATAAACCATTTTTTCAAATTTGTATTCATATTCTTTGTTTTATTGATATCAATTCAATTAGGTGCAATCATTCGTGGTAAGAATATCTTGAATGCTGTAATGTGGAAAAAACAACTGTCTTTTAAAAGCGGTAAATGTAATATAAATTTTGTGAAACTTAAAACAATTTTAATAAATTAATAAATTGATAACAACAATAAACATGTGCATCCATGTACAGAAAAAATTAGCCGTCAAATAAAAGCCAATTATTCTTCATAATGTAATAATGAATTAAATCTTAATACACAGTAAATAATTCCAAAACGTTTTCTGAAAGTTCACGTTTCGAGTGAATGTGCCTAAATTTTTATTCTCCAATACCGGTGATTGCAGCGGAATTTAACGGCTTTCAGAACATAGAAACCATTCTACAAACTAAACAAATCTGTAACTTATTTGTAAAGCCGGAAAAAAGGAAGAAAAGTAAGGGCCCGGTTCAATGTCTTCGCTGTCGGGCACTCAAAAAACAGCTGTAATCACGAACTTGCTTGTATTATTTGTGCAGGTCATTATTCGGTTAATTGCCCGCATAAGGAGAACACTCATAAATGTAAATTGTGTAAGGGTTGACTTCCGCACTCCAGAATGTTCGTATTATAAGAACTTATTGGAGTCGGCAAGCAAAAGCAGTCAGGCAACGTCAAGGCAGTCGTCAAGCAGTCGGCCAAAAACGTCTAGCAACATCAATAATCCTCCCCCCTCTCAAACCAAAACTTTCCATTTCTCCCTCAAACAGAAAATATTCCAAATTTCCAACCCGCCCCTCCTAATCCTAACAATAGAAATTCTTCACCCTGGGCAAATAATGGTAATACACATAGACCCCCCCTCCCCCTATGGTATAAATTCGAACAATCACAGCTCATTCTTCAATTCAATTGTAAATTCTATCTCTACCTTTATCAACTTACTAAATTCAATCATCCCTTCTTTAATTAGTAATATTCAAAATTTCATTGTATCGGCGTTTAACAATAACGTTGTTAATGCAACAACACAGCAGTAACTTAGTCCTAATGAATTGGAATGCCAATAGAATTTTTAAACAAAAAGCTGAATTATCCTACTTTCTAACAACCAACAACATTGAAATTGCCGCAATCACGGAAACTAATCTGAAGCCTAAAGACAGCTTCAAAATATCAGGTTACATCACACAAAGAGAAGATAGAACCTCCTCAACAGGCGGGGGTGTATTACTTCTAATACATTTTACGATTCCTTACATCAAAAATAACTTACCTACCACGCCAGGCCTCGAGTGCACAGCAATAAACCTACCAATAAAGAACCAAATTCATACCCTTATAGCTCTTTATAAGGCACCTAAAACAAATTTCAATGGTCTATTTAACCAATCATTCCCCACTATAATAGGAGACTTGAATTCCAAAAACATTTCCTGGGATGTAGGATTTCCAATCCAGCGCGTAGGTATTTACAAAAAACTATCTCAGATCTTAATTTACAAATATTAGCACCAGCAGAAGCTACTCCCATTCCGAAAGACGTTAACAAGCTTCCGGATATTCTTGACATAGCCATATCCAACTCTCAAATGAAATTAAACATTTCATTCATTCGTAAACTCTGAAATTAAATTTTTCAGAAACACGCTATGGGAACTCGACTCGGATCATCTCCCCGTACGAATCTCGACACAGCAACTACCCGTTTCTCACCCACCCTCACATACCTTACACCACCACATACAAAACCATACACCACATACATAACACATTAACTTGAAAACCTTCAAAAACGTACTGTCTAATTCTACACCAAAATTAAAACCTTTAAATAATAAAATAGAAATAGATCAATCGATAATCACACTAAACAACCTAATTTCAAAAACAATTAGCTCAATAATAAAAGCTAACCCTCCGGTAATATACAAAAAACCTCATAACAATCTATCGAAATCCATATTAAATATAATTAACTCAAGGAATAGAGCCAGAAGACTATGGATCAAAACCAAAAGTCCCTTAATTAAAAAAGAACTAAATACATTAACCAATATAACAAAAAAGCCATTAAGAATTATTATAACACTTCTTACGATAAAATGATCCAATCGTTAAACACCCATAACAATACACTATGGCATTTTACTAAACGAATTCTTTAAAAGCGAACAATGATACCTCCATTAAATACGCTTTCAGGCAGAAGTTATGTTCTACTAGATAAAGCCGAAATTTTAGCAGATCACTTTGCTCATTCGTTCTCACCACATTCGGCTCTCGATCACCTTCATCATAACTCTATATAACAATCAGCCGTCGACCCAAATTTTAATGCCCCGCGCAGAATAAAATTCTCCACCCCGTATGAAATTCAAGCCCCTAATTAGATTGCTATCCAATAAAACGGCTCCGGGGCACGACAAAATTTCTAACGTCATCCTCAAAAATCTCCCATTAAACACTTAAACACTATAGCCTTCATTATCAACATATATAATTCAATTTTCAGATTAGGGTACTATCCACTGAACTGGAAGTTCTCTATCATTATTCCGATTCCCAAATCAAACAAAAATCTTAATAATCCTGAAAGCTACAGACCGATCAGTCTTCTACCCATACTAGCTAAATTACTAGATAAAATCATCCTTAAACGTTTAAAACACTACAGCAAATACCATTAAAGCAATCCCCCATCATCAATTCGGATTCAGCAACACCATTTCAACCTCCCGTCAGTTACTAAAGGTTCATGAATTCATCCAGGAAGCTTTCCAGAAAAAACAGCATACAATCGTCACGTGTCTAGATCTAACTCAAGCCTTCGACAGAGTCTGGCACATTGGCCTTGTTCACAAATTAAAATCTATAGGTACCCCGGTATATCTCCTCAACATAATAACTAGTTATCTATCGGACAGAAGTTTTGCGGTCACCGTTGATAATCACACATCAAACCCCAGAAAAATACAAGCAGGCCTTCCCCAAGGATCTCCGTTATCTCCCACACTCTTTAATCTTTACGTAGCTGACATTCCAGTAGCACCCAACACTAACATTGGGCAATTCGCTAACGATACGATAATTTACGGATCCAGTTATTCATGCAACATCTTAAGAAATAAGATTCAAAGGCACTTAAACAAAATTAATGAATGGTCCTTAAAATGGAAACTTAAACTCAATGCCGAAAAATCCAACGCAAAAATCTTCACTCTCAGACAAATGTTCACCCCTCCCCCTCCAAATCAGTAATTCTCTAATTCCTTGGTCTTCACCTAATCAAAACATCAAATATCTAGGTCTAAATCTTGATACGAAGCTTCATTGGAAGGAATATATAAATGCAATAACGCATCAAACAAGAGTAAAGATCCTCCAAGTAAAACCACTCATTAATCACAAAAGTAAACTATCTCTAAACAACGCAATATACCTCTAAACATATTATCCGACCTACTATGACCTACGCGTGCCCCATCTGGCTAAATGCCTCAAGAACCAATTTAAACAAAATCCAAATAATCCAGAACAAGTATCTCAGAACAATAACTCAAGCTCCATGGTTCGTTTCAAATCTACAGTTGCACAAAGAATTAAATATTCCATACATAATCTCATTCATTACCAAGATCTCCAGCAAATTCTACTCTTTCATTAATCAAAACGACCAACTTTCCCATTTCAACCTCGCTCAAATCCCGGATTACCGAACTAGAATTAAAAACAGGTTCCCTATTCAAGCTTTTTTAAACATTCAGTCTGAGTCGGAAAATAAATAAGGCGCTTCATGAGCTCCTTTACCCTATGTGGTTAGTTTTAGATTTAAGTTAGTATTAGATTAATTTAAGTCGCTAAGAATACATATGTAAAAGTACTAGGTACTGATCTATGTAACTTATATTACCAATAAAAATAAAATGAAAAATGAAAATGAAACTTTTATCATTGCTATCGACACTCACATCACAAAAAATATCAATGATTTCCAGCTTCCTAAAAAATGTTGAACTTCCAAGAATTTCAGTCATCAGCGAGCCTCTGAACTCTCTCCTCCCCCTTAGTAATGCAAGGGGTAAAAATAAAAAATCGGACCTATGCCGCCTCTCTAAGTTTATTTCACTCTGTTCTTACAAGAAATTTAAAGAATAAATTGGAGCCATTTTTTATATTGAAAATGTCCATGGGGCTTCATGTGAAGTACCCCCAAAAATTAAGGTTTTTCAAAATCGCAGAGCTTTGAGTAACGCCAGATTGACAGGGGTTTATTCAGTTTGGAACAAATCCTACGGGTAGTTTAGGTCCTAGTGTTGTTCACAGACGACAGACGGACGTAAAAAAAAAACACTTTCTGTATCAAGGTCCCACAATTTCTACAATCTGACTTAATAACGTAATAGAGGGAGTAATTTACTACATTTTACAACAACCTTTATCCCCTTTTTCTGTAACAGGGCACCACAATACGAGTTTTTCTGTCGAAAATTCGCCTTTTTCCGGTGCACGATTACATTACTTTCTCTTCGTACGTTAAGGGCGAGAAAGTAAAAATGAATAATGAAAAATCTTCAGGGGTCGGTGAATTGAATTGAATTGATTCCTTATTTTACGTGGCGAGAGTCAGGCAATGAGGCCTGCTCTTCCGTCTGACCACGCAAATTTCGCTTCTCTTTCACCAACTAGCGGGGAAAGAAGGTATTACCTCGGGTGCGACGAAGCAGGCGATTTGAATTTAGCTCAGAGGCTTAATTTAGGCTTGAGGATCTTTTACATGCAGTAAATCTACTAACATGGGACAGTCGGCTTTACTTCCCCTCCAAAGGAAGGCGTACGAAGGATTTTTCGCCCTTAAAAATCCACGGTTTCGATCGGGTTTGAACTCGCGAACTTCGGGATTCGTTACGCTAACAGCTACACCATCGCAAACCGCTTTCGTCGGTGTGAGGTGTAGTAGCTCGATCGAGTGTCTTGCACTATTGAGGCTAATTTTTAAATATTGATTCTTCTATCCCTCACCAATGTTCTCGTATTTGCATTGAAACCATCAAAGAGATGTGTTTTTTTTTCTTCTGAATAATCTCGAGTAACCAATTCAGGAACGTGGCAACCGATTTATCTAATCGAGAGTAATCGAAGTAAGTATTGTTTTTTTCTGTAGATACCATAAGTCACCGCAAACCCGTTTTAGTTAGTTAAAAAACAAAAACACATTTTTAGACAAATTTCTTAGAACATTGTGGTTGGATTCACAAAAAAAGATCAGATCCCTACTGGAAATCGAGTCGTGTCGAATGACACCTTATTTGTCTCCATTAGAGAACCGAGAGGAATCTAACCGTGAGTGAAGATTGGAAGGACTGACAAACGGACGGACAGACATAACAAACGCACGAACGCACGGATGGGCGGACCGGCGGACAGACGGGCGGACGGATGGACGATGGGACGGACAGACGGGCTGGTGTACAGACGGGAGGACGGACAGACGGGCGGGTGGATGGACGGATGGGCGCACGTTACTCGGTTATTTGAAAATGATATAAACAATATCCTCGGCTCAGGTTATAGTTTAAATTAGAAATTATACGTAACCCCCAACGTAATAAGAAAAGCAGTCTCCACCTTCCACAGCCCGCAGAGTGACTACTGGGGCAACGAGCGTCGTAGAACTTATTGCAAGATACAATAGCCTACAGTGAGATTTTGTAACTTTGCCCCTCAAGGCTCGTCTTCACGATGGAATATGTCACGGTATTTCGTCTTTCTGAGTCTTGCCGCTAGATGTCGCATCATTGCGATCGTATCAAACAGAGCTTACGATCAAGCGACATTTACCGGCACGAGCGAGAAAGACGCGAAATGCCCTGTGATTTTATGTCGTGGGACTACGTTATAAAAATCGCACTACAATCCCAAAGGCGATGACTTCAGCTATTCATTTCCTTGTTCTCCCGTCGCCAAGTCAAACACAGGTGGACGAGAGCACCGCTACACGACTGCGACTGCACTTTGGCGTATGTCGAACAGCTTCAGTGCGGCGAGCGACGCTGCAGATCTATAGAAATCAAGGGCGCGTGGAGGGCGGGCGGGCGGGCGGGCGAGCGAGCGAGCGAGCGGCGCGGAGGCTGCGGCGTCGCGTGGCGGCGTCGCCTGGCGTCGCGTGGCGCGACGCGTCGCGCACGGCCTTTCACCGCGACCCTCCCACGGCGGCCGCGCGGCGCAGGGCCGTTAATTGGGAAAATTGAAAGGCCGATCTGCGGCGGCGATGGTTTCGAAAGTGCGGGCCGTTGTCCGCGGTCATTCGGACGACTTTCACGGTGCCGCCCCTCCGCGTGCTGGTCTCTTTGGGTCGCACCTCTCCGACAGCCTCTCCGACTTCGTCTTCATCATGATCCTCAGTAGCTAAGCTTTTTCCTCATACCGTGAGATCAATGGATTGGTGGTGGATGGTGGTATGATTTGAATGATGGAGTGAATGATGGTGAATGACAGGAAAAAACCGAAACCACGTGAAAAGCTGTTGAGAACACGCTTTGTCCTCAAATGGTAGATGTTCCCTGAGATTTGAACCTCGGTACTTAGAGGTCGAATGTGTCAGATGGGCACATCTTCGATATTCCCGGACATTTTTTCATACTTCCTTTCACATACTTCGAAATTCCCGGACATTTTTTCTCAATCAGCTTGAATTATCAGAAAAAGCATTCAACTGTTTGACAACAAACAAAGCATCCAGGACCACGAAACCTTGCTACAGAAAATCAAGAGTAATGACAATTCTCAACTCTCGAAAGTGATAAAAATTTATTTTAAATAAGCGATAAGCTAGAAATAACAAAAAACATTGTATGTAACTCTCCCTCTAATAGTCTTTAAGAACTCATTTAGAGTACTCGTGATATAAATAACTATTTTCACGTTTGGGATGGTGTAACAATCTACAATATACCCAAAAAGAAGACAAACACAAGACTTCAACTCAAACATCATCATCTGAACAGAATACATTTTCATTTATACCGAACTGCTATTGTAATAATCATTAATTTGTCCTCAATATCTTCTACATTGCTTAAAAATCTAAACAAAATATAGGTTTAGAATGTTATGGGACACATTCTAGAGGAAATAACTGAGACAGCAGTTTAAAGTTATCACATCGAAAATCAATTTCAAAAATTTATTTATTATTTTTCTATTTGAATTTGGCGCCAAAAGTGGTTGAAAAATTTACCTATTTTTCTTCGTCTCTGCAATTTTTTTCAACCTGATAAATGGAATAGAAGCTGAGAAAAAAATTTAAAAAACGCGTTTCTCATTGTATCTCTGCAACAGATGCCCCTAGGAGACTGGTTATTTTTGGTAATCTACGAATTTTTTTTATTCTCTTTCATATGAGTATCTCGATTATCCATTTGGTTTTGGGGCAATTTTCTCTCCTTTATTGGGCTATACCCTTTCGTTGAAAATCTATTTAATTCGCGAAACCTCTACGATGCTTCCCGCAGAACACAAGGAGAGTTACATTCGCAAGGAGAGCTGTAGCCTGGAAAACTATTTCTTACTGCGAATTGTCGACTAGTTTCATTAGTTCAGTTCATATCCAAATACATTTCATCAAGTAATGTTGTTGCATTCACAACAGCTAGAAGTTATACAAAGAAATAGTTGTAACTAATGTCATTGCAGTGTCACTGAATGGGAGGCTTTAGGGTTCGAGTCCGTCGGTTGCAGGATTTTCGACATAAGCGTGTAAGCTAGGCCTAATTCAGTCACCGTCTGGAGGAGAATTCTAGCAGCCGGCTGCTCTGATCGGTAGTTTTCCATGGCTTCTCCGATCAACACAGTGAATGCCGAAATCAACTAATCAACGAAACCCTAATCAACGGGCTACGAACCGCGCGCAATCTTTCCTTCCTCTTCCTTTCCTGACCCATTACTTGCATACTCTTACACTCAGACGCAACATATTACCATACATGTCGGGAAGTCAGAGCTTGAGCCAGCTGGAGCGGTGCCCCGTTGGTGGGAGATACCTGGTTGAGGAAAATCTCCGCTTACGGACGGGCAGGTCGGCCACAGATCTCGCCAGCCAGCGGAGGAAGATCACCATCACTTCCTGCTATAAAACATACACTAATGCACTACACTTATGGGGGTAATGACCTTACATTTGACGCACATGGATTGACTAACAAATCACTCAATCTAATAGTTGCGAAAAAACTTCCAGCTGGGAGTTATAATTGTTGTTTGAAGTTGTTGCAATTGTGGTTCTCAATATTCAAAGAATTTCTTTTGGTAACTCGGATACAGTGCTAGTCACATTCATTTGCAATTTTTTTTTAACCAACATTTTTGCCATTTAAAATTCCTACTACTAGTTTGAGATTTATCAATAGCAACAAGCTATGAAATTTTCTGGCAGTTTAAAGTTAAAACTGCACCTAATGACAAAAATAGATAACTATATTGCCCATCATTGTGTAAAACCTACACTTTGACGTAGGAAAAGCAATGAACCAGGAGATGGTGAGACAAAAGATAAAGCGTAAACCTTCCGAATATAGATCCTGGTTGGAGCTGCAGTTTGAACGAATGAGGAACGTTGATAGGTGTGCTAGCACCGCCGGCACGTAGCTAGTACACGGCGTTTAGGTGGGCGGGCTATTTATAAACCCCGGACGGATCAGCGCAAATAAAGCAGCAGGCGAAAGCAAACGCCGGGCCAGGAGCACAGTGGGACGAAACTGCACTCTACAGGCGAATGCTCTCATTGCAAGGAAATGGCATCAAGAATAGTTGTTGTATAAAGGTTAAAAAGTAACTTTTCTCAGAAAAGAAGTTTACCACATTAGGTAATGCGTGTGTAAGCGATTCCGAAAACAATTACTTTTTAATCGATGTGCATAAAACGTTTATTTAGGAAGTCAATTTTTGAACTGTTTAGTTGTTTAGATTAACGAATATGCTCAGAGATTGATTAATTCATGAATTATAATTGTGTGATAGCAAGTAACACAGTCGGTGCTGATATTACGTAATTCGAGACTGCAATGTATCATTTGTCTCGTGTCTGCTAAATATCCGTAGCAACATTTAGATTATTATCGTATATTCTATAGAATTAATTATCACCGGTGTATCATCGAGGCAAGGAATATAAAACGAACGTATTCGTATTTTATATAGAAAATAAAAATGTATTTAACTACGATTTTCAAGAATTCTTAATTGAAATTATCTTCCATTGCAAAATTAAATATCTAAATGACGTTGAAAAAAAGAATAGGCTTTTCCTTGAATCGACGTTTGTTTTGCTTAAGTGATTACTCGGGTCTTCACAGGTCTAGGACAGTAAACATTTCATAATAATATAGTGTGAATGTCATAATGACGCAATCAACCAGAGGAACGATTAAGTTTTAAAAGTTAACCGTTCGTTCAGAACAGTCTAAACAAATGCGTTGAAGCTGAAGATACGTATGAGTGCCCTCATTCCAAAAATAGTAATTATAACTAACTACAAATAACTGTTATTTATGATGCGATTGACAAAAGTGACATTTTATTTTGCAAAATAGTAAATATTGCGACACGAGGTCGACAGACTTCGTGTCGAAATCCTACGGTCAAAATAAAAATTACAATTGCCACGTGCATCATACACTAATGTTAGGCAGCCTTACTGATTTCCATATAATTGTAAGCCAAAGATAAAAATCACTTAATGATACATTAAATTCAGTAGTCGCTGATGTGGCCAGAAGAATAGTTATTTATGACACAAATCCTTAAAGACCAATAAAGCACGAGTCACATACAATGTTTTTTTTGTTGTTTCTAGTTTATTACTTATTCAAAATACACTTTTATCACTTTCATGAGTTAAGAAAAAATTGGTTGTACTGGATTCTGTTAATGTTCGAGACATTAACGAAGAGATTATGCTAGCGTTTTTGAACGAACGATCAAAAACATTTAAAACAACTAGTCTCTAGTCATATTTTAGCATGCTGAATAAATATATAAAAATACATGAAAAAACTGTGTATCCACGTAAGTTATTCATTCCCTATAATTGAAATAATAGTAAATACTGAAGACTAATTATTTAAAATTTAATTGAATGTACTATTATAAAGTTATTGAATATTTGAAGAAAAATCTCAGCTATTCACAAGCCTAAAAAATCAGAAGAGCAAGAAAATAAGTTCTTACAAGACGCTGACGATCACATATACCTGCTTTTGAAGGACATTCTTTTTTTGGAGTATTTGGTGCTTGCCGGGGATAAGAACTTGCAGACTTCACCGTGAATAATATACAAGAGAAGGAACATACTACCGGGTACATATTCCTCTGACAATTGTTTACATTTATTCCCAAAAATTGGCCATGTGTGTCAAATGTGTCAAAGTCATATTTATCCCAAGAGCACTGATAAAATCTAAACCCGAAAGTCCGCTAAAATATTTGGAACTCTGGACTCTCCAGCATTTTAATGCCCGTTGCTGTGGACGCCCTCTTGAAGTGTTGTTTAGATTGTTGGTTGCTAAGGGGTTAAGTGCTTGTTTAACAGCATAAATAACAAAATATTTATGTCACGAGTCCTCTAAATGAGTCCTTAAAGACTAATAGAGGACGAGTTACATACAATATTTCTTTATTTCTAGTTTATCGCTTACCTCAAAATAAACTTTTATCACTTTCATGAGAGATATTGTCATTATTCTCGATTTTCTGTAATAGGGTTGGTGGTACTGGATGGTTTGTTTGTGATCATACAGTTGAATGCTTTTTCTGCTCATGAATGCTGATTGAAAAAAATGTCCGGAAATTTCAAAGTATCAGAAGATGTGTTCGTGCCAGGTGATATTCTGGAGGAAGCAGAAGCTACAAGCTCTAGTTTGACGCCTTTTAAAATCTGTAACCACTCTTGAGAAAGCTTATGATTCATTTTGTAATTAACGAAGAGATTATGCTAGCATACTACTTTCAATTATCTGTAGCAACATAATTGTAAAATTAAATTTTGTTTACATTTAGTCCCAAAAATTGTGTTTCGTGTTAACGTCATATTTAATCCAAGATTTATGACCAGTGATAAAATCTAAACCCGAAAGTTCACTAAAATATTTTTAATGGGCTCTCGAGTATTTTAATAGCCGTTGCTATGGATGCGCTCTTAAAGAGTTGTTTAGATGGTTGGTTGCTAAGGGGCTGTGTGTGTTTTTGACAACGTCAATAACAAAAGGTATTTTGTATTCATTGTTGTATTCGTAGATGTATAAGAACACTTGAGCATCGTTTCACTTTCAGTGCTAAAAAATGAAATTTTAGCATCTATGCATGCCCCGAAGAAACCCTTTTGTCTAAAAATGGTATTTTCATTATTTACGTTGTTAAACATGCACTTAGCCCCTTAGCAACCAACCATCTAAACAACCCTATATGATCGCGTCCATAGCAATGGCCATTAAAGTGCTCGAGAGTCCATTAAAAATATTTTAGCGGACTTTCGGGTTTAGATTTTATCAGTGGCCATAAATCTTGGATTAAATATGACGTTGACACAAAACAATTTTTGGAACTAAATGAAAAAAAAATTGTAGAATATGAAGTAGAAGTGGGAAATATACAGTAGATCACAGAATTTGGTCGGAGTGAATTAAGGCATTGAAGCAGTTTGCTGACGTTTCGGAATATTTTTATTCTAGCCTTTGGGCAAGTGGTAAAACATTATAGATTTATAATTGGCAATTAAATCATAATTGAATAGTACTATACGTAATGATCACAAACTGTACTGTCCTTACTACCATATATGCAATACGGTTACTACCACAGAGGGAAGAACCCCAAAATAACTCCACATGGAGTGGTTTACAGTGCGAGGGTCCATTCCGCCCCGTCTGTGGATTCAAAAATGGGCAGAAACGGGCAGAAATGTGTAAAACTTGAGAAGCAAAAGAAGAAATGTTCTCACAAAACACTACCGAATGCAATATGAACTTTCTCTTTCACAGACGCATTTTCGGATGAACAGGAGATAGTTATGCGTGGAATAAATTATACGTCATACAACAGAACGAGTCGTTTATTCTCTGAAAAAGCAATTCTTTAGATAACTATTCCTGGAGATATATCTACATCACACAATTGGCCCTTAATGTTGTAGTTTTGTCTAGTTTTGAATGGTTTATGAATTTAAAGTGGTCAAGAACCAACTTCTATTTGTTGTATGGGAAATTATTTAAATGTGAATAGAGAGTAAACGTAGTCATCATTTTCATCAAAGGTTTTTAAGTGTTTTTTTTCTTTTATCGTTATTTTTCATACTGACATATGTACTGCAAATATAGCAATATTTCCTGATCACAAATAATTAAGTGCATAAAATATATTTATCCTTATTTGCAGTGTCTTCTTACAAGGAGTTTCCTGACAATGTGGAGTCTCTCACAAATTCAGCATTGGGATGTTATGTATCATTCCATGAACTGATGATGAAAATATACTACAATTGTTAGCCCTAATGTCAAACGACACCTTGATAGCTCTTCAGTTTCCTTCACAAATGCACATTCGGGTAAAATAATTCATGAAATTGTCAGAAAGTAGGGAAATTCCACATTAGTTTGTACAAAAAATATTTGACATACCTGATGTGCCGAGATTCCTAACATTGAGCATTGAGTTCTACACAGAGGTGGAAACAAAATTTGAAAACACAATGACAGACATGCAGTCGTTGTTTCTTCCTATTACACTTTCATTATTAGGCGATTTCGATCGCTTGAACATCGTCTTCGAATGTGTAGTATGGCAATTCGGATTGACCTCTCCCATAATTCCAACGTCACTTTTAACCTCTAACTTCCAATTTTCAGCTGTCTTTCTTCAATGCATCAATCCATTGAATGTGTAACAAGGGAAACGATTATCTTGTTGACATAAATGATCGTCGTCAAATCAACATTTTGCTTACTTTGCACAAAAGGATTGCAAAGCTCCAGTAAAGTATTAATTATTTTATATTTATAGGTAAATATAAAACAAAAATAATTGCTGTAAAGGTAAGGGATTTCAAGAGTTGGTAATTGTAATGACGGAGTTGCGTGATGTGATTTTCTAGTTTCTGGCTCAATTTCCAGTTATTTTTTGTCTCTCGTGTTGTTCCCGTCGTCTTTTGTTAATTACATTATTTCAAGACCATCTAGAAAATAGGCATGAATTGCAATCGATAAAAATCTACAAAAAATGTTTTGTCTGGAATATGAGATTATGGTACGTAAAACGAAGACAGCGCGGTTTTTACGTTCGAAAACCAACAACTGTCTGTACATGCCTTTGCATGTGAGTGTATTATTCGCGCACATTTTCTTGAGCCCTCATTTCGCAAGATGCGAGAGGAGTGGGTAGATTGTTTATTTCGTCAACAGAACTTTTATATCAAATCTTTAGCTCGTTTTTCGTCCCTAAGTAGTTTCTATTATACAGAAGAAAGCATTTCTGTTGATCAGACTTTGCCATCAAACAATCGTTATTATAAATTTTCTTAATTCAACAATGTCAGTAAAGGAGTGGGGGGTAGGTATTCCAGGGCTCAAAAAAATGTGCACTTATTATAATGCATCAACTCGATCGAGCAATCATCTGACATAAGCGTACAAGCAATCAACTACATTGTTTAAGATATGGTTGATGGCCACTATAATTTCAGTGTAGTATCTTGTAAATATAAAACATTTCAATTATAATTTCAGACACTTTTTATTTCTACGTTCACCGTGGTTAGTGGTTATGTTACTCCCCAATATATAATCCACCCATTTCATTAGTTTGGTAAAAAAGTACTAAATGACATGTTAGAGTAATTTAGAGATTTCCTATTTTCCTACCGAGCACACAGGATCTGTTCTATTTTTACTTTCCCGTATAGGTACGTATACACGGAGTGATATACGTAGTATAGGGAAAGTTATGTAATGCTGCGCGAAAAAATGGCCAATTTTCGGCGGAAAAAAATTCATTGCCGGGCCATCATAACGAAAAGATGGATAAAACCAGTTGCTAAATTAAGAAAAAAATCCCCTAACACGTGGTGTAGCCAGAAACCTTGTTTTCTAGGTCCTTGATACCGAAAAAACAATTGAAAGGAAATCGTCCGCCTGTCTGTCCGACTGTCCGCCTGTGAATACTGCTAGCGCCTAAACCATACGTACGATTTCTTCCAAAATGGATATTCCCCGGTCGATCTGATTTTAGTCGAAGCTTTGAGATTTCAAATCTTCAAAATTTGGGGGTACTTTACATGAAGCTCCCCGGACATTTTCAAAATTTTCTCAAAAACGGCTCCAAATTTTTTCTTTTAATTTCTTGTATGATTAGAGTAAAATACACTTATTAACATGGCGAATTTCACGGATTCCGATTTTCACGGATAAATATGAATTTTTGAAAATTGTAAAAGTTTGAATTTTATTCGGCGTCTTTCTCCAACTACAAAATTGAAGATAGAGATTTTTCCTTCACATAAACTGTTTTCTACAAAGTAAGTTCTTTTGAACGTACATTCTTTTTGAAAATTTTAGTAGTTTTCGCGCAATAATGCGTGCAATATGTGCAATTTTAAAAAATTACAAAAACATGATTTTCTCAAAAACGGCTCCAAATTTTACTTTAAACTTTTGGTAGGTATAGTGCCTAATGTATTTTATGAGCTGACAAAAATATTGCTCTATTCTTTTGTTTTTTTTTCAAAAATTGCAAAAATGCAATTTGTTTACTTGTCTCTTATGTCTTTAATATTTACACTAGCGGCGAATTGTTCAATTTTTATATTTATGAGTACATGTGCTTTAAATATTGTCAAATAAAGTTTATCAAAAACACAACCGTTTTCTGTGAAAAGTAGCTAAAATTTCCGCATTTTCAGAAACGCTCAAACGCCATTTTCTCATAAATGACTAAAAAAACTCTTCAAACTTTTCGATCGGATAGTGCTAATGGCACTCTTAGTATGAGGTAAAGTTTATTTGAGTTATTTTTTTGTTTTTTCAAAAATTAGACATATGTAATTTTTTGAAAGGATCTCTCACATCTTTAATAATCACATTACCAGCAATTTGTAAATATTATTATATTTGGGAGTGTAAGTGGTTCAAATAACTTCAAATAAAGTATTTTAAAAACTCAAACATTTTCTGTGAACATGAGCTTCAAATTTCACATTTTTAGTAGCGCTAAAACGCAATTTTCTTTAAAACGGCACATAATTTTTAAAGAAAAATTGCCATTTAGGGCTAGGTTTTTGTGTTCTTTAATATTCTAAAATTAATATTTTCATTCTGCCAATAGGAAACCGAAAAATTAAGAAAATGACAAAAAAATGTACTTTTGGCGGTGGTAGATGGTAGTTGGCAAGAAAGAGTAGGTGGCAATTCCGAATAGCTAGCGAAGACCCAAGGAAATAGAAAACTAATACGGGAAACTCTGTGCCATTCTGTGGCACCACTAGTTTCTTCTTCGTGTGCAAAGTAACTGATCGAGTTCACCTAGTCATTGTAATTATTGCAAGTTTGAGATTTTTATTAACCCATGAACCGGACTGGTCGTTCAGTTTCTCTTGATACAGAAATGACGCTCAGACGATTATTTTTTATGTTTATGGGCAGTAAACATTGCCTTTCCATGCCCAATATCGTCGCTTACAGTAGTAGGTGATGTTTAAGGACTTAAGGAATAGCCAATACATACCAATAAGCAGATTAAATAAATGGATAGATAGATAAATAAATAAATAATAAAACAAGTCCAGAACATTTCCCTAGTGGTAAGAATTCTGCAGTGGTGTTTACTACGCTCTGTGCCGTACAGAGCATACAGAGCCAATCTGTCCGCCCGGTGCGGAGCTGGGCGCACGGCGCGGCGGCCGCAGGAGTCACGTGGCGGGTGGCGGAGTGCGGGTGAAGAGGGGAGGGGAGGGGGGGCCGCGCGAGGCCAGCGGGGGCGCGCAGCTGCGGCGGGCACCGCACACACGTGTGCCGGCCTCCGCCGCCCACGCCCTCGCCCTCGCCTCCGCGATTGTTCCCGTAAGTGGCTCAGTGTCGAGTGCCCGCGGACGCTCGCATGACACACTGCTCGCGGCAGCCTCGCTACGCCCCACGGTGGGCAAGGAGGGCAGAAGTAAAAACTGGATTCGAAACCTCATCCTTCTACTATGCACTACTGCGAATGATACTTCCAACACGCGATGTTACTTCCAACAAAATAAAAGTGATGATGTGGAAAGTAACTTTTCTCATGCTCCACCCTAAATGATCATTGTTTATTTTTTCAAATTATTGACAGAATCCATGACTAGTACTGTAACCATTGCATTATGTTCTATTATTTTTTTTTTTGTTAATAGCTGACATATAGCAATTTCTATACATAGTAATACAAAAAAGCTTATATGAGGAGAAATTAATTTTTTGACAAATTTTACTTTCTGTGCATTACTACAAGACAGGAAATCATACCCCAGTCCTGCACATGACAGGTTTAAGGCAAAAAAAGTATGCAGATTATGACGTGCAACACACAAAAGTTAATAGATTGCTACAACACATTATAATCCAGCATAACTCAAAAACGATGCGTCCTTGGCAGTTAAAATCAGGTTTTCTGGCAAAACTATTATTTAGAATGTACTTTCTAGAATTATTTGTAACTATTACGTAATGCCGGGGCACCTCCGGTTGGTGGTTTTCGTGCTGAAAATTGTCCTTTGTTTTTTGCATCTCCAGATAAAAATCAATTTTAAACACATCATAGTTGCTCGTCTGGTCCATTTTCACGCCAAAGCAGCGAGTAAATATTTTTAAAATTTTTGTTTCATTAAAAAATAGGCTTAATTTTTGAATATCTGTTTAACCCAGTCATAATGAATCATGTAAAGAAATATAGTATAGTAATTCACGGCCTTTCGTCGATGTACTCATCGGTGCATTGAAACCTTAAAAAATCATGTGTTTTTTAAGAATAATTCTTCTATGATATTCTAGAGAGGCTTGTAAGCTTTGGTTCATAAATGTGCCAACCGATTTGTCTTGCCAAGAAAAGAAAGAGCTATTTTACACCTTTAGGTGCCATCAGCCACAAAAAAAATATTTTTTATAGAGATCGCTTAGAATCTTCTAAATGGATTCGCAAAAATGATCAGCTCCCCACCAGAAGACCGAATGTATTGTTTGTTTGACCGGAAGGAATCTAATCGTTTGTGAGGGACCGACGGCAGAGGGGGGCGAACGCAGGTTACTCGATTACTCCGTACAAATTAAAATTCTATTTGAACCCGCAAAAATATTTGCCCACGCTGGAATTTCAACACAAGTACTAATAACTCAACTAGATTTAGCAAGCATTTTCCATAACCACTATTCCAATCGCTTGAGCCGGCATAGCAACCTTCCCGATGCTTTAAAAATCAATTTGAACGTTTGCATTTTTCGAAATCAATTTAACTGTACAAAAGAGAAAAAGGTGCAAAATGGGCAAACCCACAATATATTAAAGTTTTAGAAAAGTATTGAAGTGCAGAAGAAGAAGGAAAAGAAGAAGAAAAGTATCATCTCATTTCAAGGTTTGTTCGACTGATTAGAATATCTCCCACCAGTGAAATCGTAATTGACTCACATGATTATCTCAACCACCTCATACTCACACGGAGGTTTGATGGATCTTTGGGTTACAGGTCTTACAAGTAGGTATTTAATGATTATGATCCTAATGCGGAGTGTTAATCAGTGATTACGATGTTTTTTAACGGTTTAATGTGTTTTTACCTTATTTATTTTTTAACATAATTTTTAAAATTCGTAGAATCTTGAATTGATGCCTTATTTTACGTGGAGAGACTCAGGCGATGAGGCCTGCTTTTCCGTCTGACCACACAAACTTCGCTACGCTCCTTTCACCAACGAGCGGAAAGAAGGTATACTTGGGCGACAAACAGGCGATTTGAATTTAACTCAGAGGTTTCATTTAGGCTTGACAATCTTTTACATGCAGTAAATCTACTAAAATGGAACAACTGGATTTACTATGGCTTACGAAGAATTATTCGCCCTTAAAAACCCGCTGCTTTGATCGGATTTGAACCCGCGAACTTGGGTATAATAGCCAGCTACGCTAACCGCTGCACCATCGACGCCGTACAGCGTATATACTCAGTTGTCCTCAAATTAAAAGAACATTCAAAACCGTTCATTCTTTTCATATAAAACCGCCTATTCCTAAAATTTCCCTTTCATTCTTCAGATGAAAAGAAATCGAAATGGAAGTCATACCATTCACTTATTTTTACAATGATATGCAATATTCCCACCTATCTGAATTACCGCCAGAAATGATGCCCTCTTTCCGCATTGTGAGTTGTCTGGATTTTTTCTGGTTCCTCCGATAAATACCAGGCGAATGCTGGAGCATTATCTTCTTAAAGGTGCCACGGTCCGCTATCTGTGCTTCCCCATCCTTGTCCCCTCTTCTCCTCTTGCACACACATACACAGTACACACTTAAACTTACATTCACTACACTACCAGGAGGACTACATATATTACACATGGGAGTCGAGCCGAGGTAACAGGTTGTTCCGTCTCGGACTGTCTCACGCTGGCGAAGATATTCGGAGAGGGAAATCCCGCAATGCGACTTGTAAGTCGACGTTAGATCTCATATTCCAACAGGCGAGCAAAACAGCCACCTGTAGGCTATAACATGCACTGCACTAATGGGACTAATGGGTGGATGCCTTAAATTCTCACTCAAGGCCTTCCCTCACATCTCCCCCGCTGTTCCAACCCCCGCCGCGTCATCCCCAAGACTCGCAACCCCCCCCCCTTTCCCCCAGTCGCACGGAACCTCGTCCTCCGTCAGCCTCCAGCGCTGCGTCATCTCCTAGACGCGCACCCCGCGCCTCCTGCGCTCGCAGGGGGCCGCGCCGCCTCCAGCGCCTCCGCCTCCGAAACTGGAGCGGCGGATGAAAGGCGCTGGCCGCACAGGTGCGCCGCCCCCTGGGCCAGGCCCTGAGACAATACCCACAAATTCCTTCGCCCATTGTGCGCGGGGCCGCGCGGCCCTCCGTTAATGGAGCGGCCCATCTCCCCCCTCCCCTCACCCCCACCCTTCCCCTCTATCCACGGCCTCCTCCGCCAACGCCGCCGCCGTAGGTAACTCCGGTAGCCGAGGAGCTAACACCCCGTACCTAATAACATTGCTTAATTGACTTATTCATTATCTCCACACACCTGTCACACACAAACATTCCCCGTCGGGCCATGCTACCTGTTATTACGGAGCGGCCCGGCTCGCTGGATACCTACCTGCGCTACGCCCCGGCCCGAAAACATTATGCCCGCTTTTATGACGCGCGCTAGGGCGGCTGCTTGTCCAAACACGGGCGTTCGACATTCAGGAGAATCACGTTGATTGGGAGTTGCGTAATAATTATCCGTGTGTGTATGTGCATATATTGCTTTTTCTATCAATTAATTTTCCCTCAAAGTCATGTGAAGTGGACTGGACTGGAGTGAAGTGCAGTTTTACGCCATGTGCAATGTAATTTCTGTAACGAGATGCACCGAAACTCATGAGATCACTAATTTTCTGTCGTTGTACATATTTTCGTTGTGTTATAAGGAAATATGTACGGAGCCTATCAGAATAAAACTTCTAATGGAAACCAACTAAACTCAAGTAATATCCATCTCATAGGTATCTACAATTAAGAACACTTAACAGAATGTTAGGTGCAGCCATTTAATTTTCTAGGAAATGTTTTTAATGATAAATTAAAATAAAATATATATATTATGTTCTATACTACAGGATAATGTAAATTGTATTATTAGTGTTTGGACCGAACATAAGCTCAAATTAAACCACTAATAAGTCTAATTTCATCTAACCTAATATGAATCTCAACAAAGCATGCTAATGACTTCCCTTTTGTAATGTTCTTACATCCAAGATTTCACATCCACTTCTTCACACCATCCCTAGATGGCGTTCTTATAAGAACAGAACCTAATAGAAACTAGTCGTGAGAAGAGTCGTGTTTAATCAATAATGTCATTCCTTCACACGACGATTAGACATCAACATTCTGCTTGAACATGAGTTAATTTCTACCAGCCTCGTGAATCTAAACGATAACTCGATCGTTCGAGTCAGGAAACGTAATTTGCGTCGCCAATTTCACGGCACATCTACCAGAAGTGGCCACATTCAAGCAACGGGACCTCATCGATTCAATAACCACATTGCGCGCGCTGCGGTCTGTGTTGTGTACGGCAACTCTAGTGTCGGTTAACGTTGCGGAGAAATACTCTACTATCAATAGTTGCAGAAACGGCCTTGCCGGTTTTTGTGTTTCTTTTGTTTGGGGCCATTACACTAATTGGACCAAGTCCGACATCGGCCGAAGCCGCTTGAGCCCACCGGCAGATTTCCGCTCGGTTTCACTTTCGATCGCAACTTTTCTTCACCCGCTGTCGCGGTGAGGTTTGTCGACTGGGTCGCTAGGCTGTCGGCTTCTTAAACGACGAGGCTGGTAATCAATTGGAAAGAAAAAAATACGTTCTTACTACCAATAAAAAATAGATAATATAAGAAAAAGCAATAGCGTTTGAAGCCTGACCAAAGAAACCAAAAAATAAATATTTTAAAAATATCTTAAATGGAAATCGACCAGAATTATTCTTGTATTTTAACCTGTGTAAGTAATAATATTCCCTAACACTTCGAAAGCAATTGACACGTCTCTTTCACAAAACGTCTGTCTTGGAAAGAAAAGATAAGTTGTGTGAAGTGCACAACTTACTGTAGATTTTGAAATAATGATAATGCAAATTTTTAATTAGGCACCATAGCACGTTTCTTTTACCTTCTGTTGGGGCAGATGAAACTCAAAGCATATTCATAAAACTGATATTAAACATTTTACTATTAATATCACACACTTCCTATCACGTAATTATTTACATAATTGAAGTTGATTCACGTATCATTAGATTTTCTTGTACATTAGCACCATGATGAGAAATCTGTACAAAACGAAAGAAAGTGCAGGTATTTTCAATGATTTTGAAAGAAACTATTTTCTCATTGAATATACGCCTTCATAAGACAAACTAAACAGAGGCCTTTTTGCTATCGAAGTCCGCTCCGTCTGGTAATCAAACCCATTGTAACATGCATTACACGCGCGTCGCGTGGGTCAGCCACAATAGGCCTGTCAGAGCCATGATGAAGGAG
The DNA here is from genome assembly GCA_031308135.1 of Acheta domesticus. Lineage (NCBI taxonomy): Eukaryota > Metazoa > Arthropoda > Insecta > Orthoptera > Gryllidae > Acheta > Acheta domesticus. The sequence continues at coordinate 20,632,274 of JAHLJT010009419.1, read as the reverse complement.
CAACTTCAGCCAGCCTGTAAATTGCCTTCCTCACGTAATTGTTTTCAAGAAGCATGAATACTAGTTAACGTTGATGAACATCAAGAATTTAGGTTATTCATAAGGTATATTTTATGTAAATGATAATGATTACGTTTAATTGGATGCGGTCACACTACACAATGACAAAATACGGAACATCTGTTTCGCGGTATCATGTCATCTTTTAGCGACACCAAAATGACTTCACGCATATTGCAAAAATTGAAGAATTGCGAAATAGATTGTTGAAGATACTCATCAATAGATCATGTAGAAATATTAAAGTAAGTTAAGACAGGGCAATTTGTGAGAATTAAGATAATTCAAATAATTTCATTACTAAAAATTTATTAATTTTAATTAAGGTCTTCTATCATAAAACACCTTCAAATATTCTGTATTCTTCTCTCGTCCAACTACATTTCTTTGCTCGAATATAAATACTAGTATAATATTAATATAGCATTTTCTCAGGAGTAGTTTCCAGCTTCCACAAGAAATAAGAGTGTGAGAATTTTTCTCTACCTGGCAAGTTCGAGCAACCGTGGATTTCATTCAAACTTGGACGTATATTTGTAACCAGATATCTAATGTCTTTAATCATCAGTTCCACCACGAATTGGGTGGCAGGAAGAAGCATGAATCACACAAGCCTGCCTTATAAAGGCGAGAAAATTATCTGGAATCACAGCAAAAGAGACAAATGAACCAAAGAGCTCCAAAGCCTCCCAGAGCTGAATGGAATTCTTCTGATGATGGGGCAAAGGTTCCCTCCAGGAGACGTCATTACGTTTGTCTATAAACGCGGAGACTTCCTGCAGAGGGGGGTAACACGGGTTGCTGAAAATAAACAACCCACGGGAGAAATAAAAGGACAGGCGGACAAATTACAATTTCAGGAAGCTCCATCAAATAAATGTTCCGCTGGGTTTCGAAACACAAGGGAATTTCCACTTTGAAGCGGCCGAAAGGAGCATGTGGGTCAATGGCGACGATGATTCTGGGAAATTCTGAAAAGGCTTTCGAAACTGGAAGGATATGAGTTGGCTAAATGTGGTCTGAATAAACCTCCAAGCTTTTATTGGAACTTTTCAGAAGCATTCCCAGGTCTACAAAGCACCATTAGAAAGCTTTTCATTTTTCATAATTATAAAATAAATGTAATAGATTACTCTGGTCCATGCACTCAGTCGGGAAGTAATATACAATTATAATCTCACGAGTCTTGTCTTCCATTTGTTATTCACACTTATAAGAGTAATTTCGTAACTATTGTTAAATAAAAAAAACTAAGGCAATTGGATTATTACTGGCTGATCGTGAAAACCATCCTCCAAACCATTAAATGGAATACCGAGATATAATCAATGGTTCTCGTTTTACAAGATTCCAGCCAATAAATTGTCTAAATAATTGTATTCTTCTCTGTTCATTGCTCTCTCGCGAAAATCGTCGATGTGTCCTTAGATTGTAAACTCATTTTCAAACAATTAAGAGAACTTTCTAAAAAGATCTACCCGACTAAAAGCAAAATCTGAATACGCCAAAAGACATATATTTTTTATAAAGAATTTCAGTTTCCTTACTTGAAGAATTCTTAAGAATTTCGAATAGCAATCGGTTACAGCCTTACGCCGTAAGCCCCGTTGTGTGCGTGGGTAAACATTCGAAAATTGCGAAGCGTTTATTACAAAACAGCATGTCTAAGATCCTTGCAATTAGATTTAAAAAAAAAACTACTGAATTTAATTTTACAAAGAATCCGACATTCTGCATGTTTCTGATCACAGGTAAGACAGACCTGAAAATTCAGAGCATGTTTTGGGCATTGTTTGATCTAAGATATTCTTAACATTGTTTCTGTTGTGCAAGTATCAACACAAATAAACAATAATCACATTTTTTTCTCAAGCTCAAATGAAACTACAATTCCAATTTGCAAGCACGTTGGTATAATGCATGTATTGCCTCAGAAAACGGCATATTGAAAGCCTTTCTTTTGATATCTCATTCATCGTTCTGTGATTATCATGACGAATGGGCGTATTGGAAACAGTCTTCCCCAAGATATATTAAAGAGTATTTCACTATTTTTTTCCTGCAAGCGGAGTATTCAAGAATATCTCGCAGGCAAGTTTTCTCTCCTCCCCAAATCATCCAGTTCTGCAGGCCTCTTACTCGAATTGATTGGACGCATCTTCTGTTCTCCCCCTGACGCTTTGACCACAGAGTTTTTTTTACATCTGTACATCGATCCAGGTCAGAAGTTATTCAATACTTTCTTCTTCGTCTCCGTCACATCTCCGCCTTGGGAAGCGTCTTCAATGCATGGCGTTGGCTGTCTTCTGCACGTCTTTGCGGCTTTAAGCAAGAAGTGGAAACTCCACGACGACGACGTCTGAGAAAGAGAGAGCAGCTTCTCTCTTCTTCCCTCGGCGGGACATTGTCGCCCGGTCGCGCCCCACAGCGCGCCAGACTTCCGGCCCCTCCCCCTCTCCCCGCGCCCCGGAGGAAGAGCACTTCCTGGCGCGAAACACAGCAACCGCCCCGCCTCACGGTGCTCCCGAATGTTTCGCTCGAAAATAAAAAGAAAACAATTGTTCATGGCGTCCGACATAACGGACGGCAGTAATTTATTATCCAAACCTTTCTCCTCATCCCTTATCCAATAATTAATCTAAAAATCGCTACTTTATTATCTTGTCATTAATCTCTCCGAATATGTTATCTAATCTTATTCATTTTATCTATAATTTCTGGTTATCCAGCGTCTCACAAGTGTTGTTCACAATCACAATCAAATAATAAATAGATATGCTTGCTCCCCCTTCCGCCCTACCCATTTGATACCCTCACCTTCCCCACTCAGCCTCGTTCAGCAACAATTCACTGAACAATAAACTGCATTGACGCATGATCTGTGAATTGCATGTCGTGCATCTCTGATGTGCATCTGTAATGTCGTGAATGCATCTGTGGATTTGTATAGCTACCACTGCCAAAAGTCTCTAGTAGTTCAAACACAAACATATAAACATATTTTGATACAAGAGGAAGTTTTTGACTTTCTCACTACCGCATCCGTAGAACAGAGAAAGTTATGAAATGTTGCGAGAAAAAGCGGCGAATTTTCGGCAGAAAAACTCTTATTGCCGGACCCTGGAAACGCAAATGTGGATAAATCCCGTTGCTAAATTTAGAAAAAAATCGTCTAATAGGTGGTATAGCCAGAATCCATGTTTCAAGGGTCCTTAATATCGAAAAATCGATTGAAGGCAAAACGTCAGTCCGTCAGTTTGTGAACAACGCTAGCGGGTAAACCATTCAGCTGATTTTATCCAAAATTGACATTTCCCTATGTGTGGTTGATGACGCGATCTTTTAAATTTGAAACCGAAATATTAATTTTGGGGGGTACATTACATGAAGCTAGAACATTTTCCAAATAAAAACAAATTGCTCCAATGTTCTTGATCAAACTGTGTTATCGGATAGTATGAAGAACGTTTAAGAGAATGATGCATTTTTTCATTTCATTTCGTTGATATATCTGATTTTCGAAAAATTAAAAAAAAAGGTTAAATTTTTTCTGCGTCTCCCTACAACTACATTTGTGAAGATACATTTGTTTTTCTTAATAAAATGTGTTCATAAGAAACAGATCTTCAAATGTTTGTTTTTTTATTTTTTCGGAAATATGAGTATTTTGTGTTAATTGGCTTCAAACATAGTCGCCCGCTTCGAATTTCCTGCGCTTTGTGAATGTCATGTGAGAGGTGATTTCAGACAATTGGACGATACGTAAGTTAGAATTTGTATATTATTTCATATTTCTTTGTTCGTTTCTTACATTCGAGCTTTTATAATATGTTTACAAATTAATCATTTAGATATTATTTACAATCTATTCGATAATTCATATTTTTTTGTCCATGTTGAGAGTACTGTATTTGCATTTTTAATGTGTTGATATATTGTCTTATAAGCAATCTGCCAATCTAATTAAAATTATCCCAATGAGGTTATCCTTTTTAAAAATTCCGCGCCGAGACGCCGCAGCTTTTCTGTGAATTACGTCTCATTGTTGGGACATGATTAAGCTATATGAAAAGCAGTTATAATTGGCAAATTTGTGTTGATATTTGCTTTAAAATATTTACATTTTGCATCAAAGTACTGTGATTTGTAATGAGTTTTACAAAAAGTGATGACTGAGGTACAGTATGTTAATTCGAAGATCAATTTTGGTATAAATAGCATTACATAAGTATTACTAAGGGCGAGAAAGTACTTGCTGTTTTAGCTTCAGTTAATATTCTCGTTTGTATTAATTTAATGTTAAACTTGGAATCAAGTTCAATCCTAATACAATTTCATAGAGAGAAGATGTAAATCATTCGAGATATTCGAAAATTAGTGTTAGCACGGCGACAAGATAGTTCAGGTGCATGCGCGGAGTAAGTAATAGAATTATTTTGTTTACTTTACTGCACTAATGACAAGATTTTGACATTCAATAGTATCTTATTTGTATACTGTTTACAAAAATAATGAATTTGTACGATTTTCGCTTTACTTAGTTTTAAACGTATATCATCTTCAATTATTACATCTTAATAGCTTGGTTATACTTGTATACTCGTATACTTAATTATACTCGTACAATCGTTAAAATGTTTAGATGTCTAATTTACCGAACATTATAGATTTTCGACGTTGGAAGTGAGAGTTGTGTCAGTTAAAATTCTCGAGAGACAGAGGTGTCGCAATGGTGAATAAAACACGAGAAGAATACAAATTGTTTGAAGTTTCTGATAAAACGTAGAATTTGACCGCAATATTTTACGCCCATTTCCACGTTTCGTAACACATAAATCTAACTTAGAATTAGCAGAGCAACATCCACGAAGCATTACAAAATCACTGCGTGTAGTTTCTCCCCGCCACGCCCAGATCCGTCCCGTTCTATCCTACTTCTCCCTGTCCTCCGTCCGTCCAGTGCAGTCCTGTTATAATCAGTGCCGTAAAGGTCGGCTGCTCTGACCACTCCAATTCAGTCTGATCCCGTAGGGTTTTGTTGTTCCATTCCAACTCCCGTTCCGCCGAACAGTTCCACCTTCCGTTCCGTTCCGTCGCATCCATCCCGCCTCGCCCGCCGCACCGCGCCCTGCCCGCCTCTATCGCAGTAGACCATGCGATAACAACTGGCATCATTGGAACGATGGAATCGGCGACAGCAACTGCTGTGAACAGTCCATTCCTCGGACCGTTCAGTCATGCCCTTCGGTCCTGTCCTCTCGAATCCCGTAAAGGCCGCCTCACCAGTCGCCCCGCTCAATTTGTTCTTTCATTCAGTCTAGTCCAGTCACAATCCATCCCGTTCCACCCACACCAGTTCCTTTCCGTTCCGTCCCTCCCGTCGCGCCTGGCTTCGCCGCACCGCGCCCTGCCCGTCTCTACCGCATGTGCCCCAGCGATACGATTGTCATCACTGAAACGACGAATCGGTGACAACGACAGCTGCGAACAAGTCCATTCCTCGGTCCGTCCAGTCCAGTCCCGTCGTTCTGTCCAGTCCCGTGAAGGCTGTCCAAACAGTTCAACTCCGTCCCGTCCCAAGGGACTTTGTTCTGTTCAATTCAGCCCAGTCCAATCCCATTCCGTTCCGTCCCATCCCATGCCGCCTGGCCCCGTCGCGCCGCCCGTCCTCCCGCAATG
>JAHLJT010009419.1:20526396-20625535 GCA_031308135.1 Acheta domesticus | reverse complement strand
TTTTAATACGCTGGTTGATATATAGTGTAACGTACCAACGGATTGTTGGGATGACATCGAAATTTTTGCAGTCTATCTGTCTGCTATTTTCCGTCCTAGTGGCAGGGAGAAAGTGCAACAAAGAGGTTTTGTGTCGTGTCCCATTTTCTATAAAGAAGTCCCCTGAATTCCCTATAGTATTTTAGACAAATTTTAGTTTCAATGATATTTATACATTCCATAAGTCTTTAAACATACTGGTGACAGAATCCAGTAATTCGTTGCTACTAATAAGTGCAATGGTTCAAAATACGAGTATAATTTACGAACTGAAAAATTAAGCTGATGTGGAATTAATACATTCTACTTCATTATAACTTGCATTTTAGCCAACTCTGGTCAAGTACGAGTATATACATTTCGTGTTCAGCTTTCGGTTTTAAATATACGAATTTTTCTGGGTATTTTATCCAGCCAACAGCCGATTACCTTTTACGTCCCGATTCAACCATACACTACACCTGCTGGCTACTCTTTTCTGCGCTCAGCAGAAAGCGAGGCCCTCTGCGACCTACATATCTGAGAGACAAGGGCAAATAACGATGTCCAAGGCGGGACTGGACCCCCGCGACCTTTTGACCGAAGCGCTGAGCCGTTAGTCACCTCGGTCACCCAGGTCGGCAAATATACGAATTTGAAAGGGCAAAAGTCCCCTCGAAATGTTTCATCATAGATACTACCGTATTTTCAATACACCTTCGCAGTTTGTGAAAAATAATACCCCGCTGCTCGGTGACCCGCCGAGAAGATGCTTGCCACTATTCTGAAATCGGAGGCGCTGGCGTTTGGCGAGTGTCGCCGTCATCCCGTGGCACTCAGCACTGCGCACTAACACCATTTCTTAGTGCTTTCCACGGATTCTGGGTATCCTCAAGTATTTCGAAATCACTATATTACAGTTTTCACGTTCAAGTTCGTCGTTCAGATTGTCCAACTATTCTAATTGCATAATGTACATAATTTTAAGGGTAAAATGCACGTCGTGCACCATGTGTGAATCAATTTGATGAAAGATACAATACGCGTCTAGCTACTTCAAGATCATTCCTACTCTAGTGAAGGTCTCTGAAATGCTGGAATTTGAGCTGCGCTTTCCGCGGTGGCTCGCGGTAGTGGCCAGCGCGCGACCGCCTTTTTCTAAACTACAGCCGATCGCACCATAGCGGCTCTCCTTCCATCGGGCTAACTCAGGAAGCAGCGGACCAAACCGGTGTCTAGTTGATAAGCGCTTGCCCAGGGCACGCCAAGTGGGCCGCTCGCATGCACCCCAGTCGCAGTCTCGTGCATAACGTAGTCTTAGCGAGATTCCACACATACGGTATTTGGCTAGTAGCGAACGACTGTTCTCCGAATCGCGAGTAGGTGTGGATGGGTTGCTTGCTAAATGCCAAGCGACGAACATTCGGTACTCATCCTATTCGCGGCGTGTCCGCCTTTACATCCATCAAAGAAAGATAACATTCCCCGAGCACATCAGCTGCTCGGGATTAGGCGAATGTGTGGAGCCGCTTTTAAGTTGGCTCCACACATTCGGCATTCGCCGAGCAGCGAGGTACTTATCGCCGATCGCAACCAGCTGTTGTGTTCGACGAATGTTCGCTCCCTTTGATGTGTCCAAAAGACCGACACGCGGCGGGTAGGGCGAGAGCCGAATGTTCGTCACTGGGCAAATAGCAAACAACCCATCCACACTACTTGGGATTCGGCGAGCGGTTGCTCGTTGTTCGCTGAATAGAGAACGTGTAGGGCGCCTTTGCACGTGACGCTACAACTCTCCATGTGAGGGAGCGAGTGAGTGCATAAACTGCGAAGAGTGCCAGGTCGATCCAGGCGTGAATGGTGGGAGCCGGGCAGCGGCGCAGGCTGGACTCCCGAGTGGAACACGTGCTCTTTTTGCGGGGCGGATCGCAGCCCTTGATCCCGCAGCGAGTCTCGCGTCGTGCGGCGGCCGTCACGTCACGGTCGTGCCGAGCGATTGGCACGGCGGCGATGGCGCTGTCATGCCCGCGCTCGTCCACGTGAAGTGGGGCGGGTCGGGGGCGGAGGAGGGGTCGCTTTGAGGGCGTCTGGAAACGGTGGGGGTGGAAGTAGCAACGGCGATGGATGGATGCATCGGCCGCGGCAATGTTTTCCTAAGCCTTTTGCATCTTCCTCCAAAAAACACATCGTCTCAATGCAGTCCCCTGACCAGGAGGTCCTAGGTTCGAGACCCGACGGTAACAGGATTTCGACACTAGCTTGTCAGCTAGGTCGAATTCAGTCGCTGTCTGGAGGAGAATTCTAGCGGCCGCCTGCTCTGATCGGTAGTTTTCCGTGGTTCTCCGAACACCAGACGAATGCCGAAGCAGTACCCTAACAAACGAGCCCAAGGACCGCGCGCGAGGTTTCCTTCCTCTTCCTTATCCTACCTTCACCCCCTTACAAACACACTTACACTAACATGCACTATACTACCACACATACCGAGAGACCGGTCGGGAGATTACAGCTTGTCCCGCTGGGGCGTTGCCCCGCTGGTGGGAGATACCTGGTAGTGGGAAACCCCGCTAGTCGACGGTAGGTCGGCGTCGGATCTCGCCATCCAGCGGGGAAAATCACCGCCAACTCCGATGAAAAACACGCACAACACTTATGGGATTAATGACCTCTGTAGTTGACGCGCCCGGAAAAACTAATTAATCAATCACATCGGCTCAGAGACAGAATTGCCGCCTCTGTAACCTCGCTGACCTGGTGTATCTAGTATTCGAGGCCCGACAATTGTGGATTTTCGGCTAGCTACATAGCTAGGTCGAATAGCTAGGAGAATTGTATAGGCCGACGCTCTGGCTCTGGCTACGACGCTTTCCTTTCGGACGATCGCTTTTCGTTGTTCTCGACTGGGGCTTAAAATGCCTGAAAGACGCGCATAATGCTCTCCAGACTGCAGCACTTTCAGATCAAAGGGCTGAATATTAACCTTTATAGTAAATGTTTAGGAGCGACGGTGGTGAAGGCAAAGTCAGGCAAAAGAAAGAGGACAGAGGTACGACGCGACGGCAAAGGGAGGAGAAAAGGGGATCGCAAGTGCAGAGGAAAGAGTCAGAGGCAAGACGAACCGGTGGAGGTGGAGGTAGTGGCAGAGACGGAGGCAGAGGAAAGAGTCGGAGGCGATGGCTGGCAGAGGTGGAGGGGAGAGGAAAAACAGGCAGAAGAAAAAAGGCAGAGGGAAGAGGTAAAGGAAAGAAGCGGAGTTTGAGGTGGAGGTGTGTAATGGAGGAGTGGGGTAGAATTGGAGGCGGCGGTGGGTGGCGATAACATTGGCGGTGTTAGCGGTGGCGGATGGAAGGGTTTGTGATAGGGCCGGAGATGTGGGGAGGGGCGGGCAGGGAGGCGGCACAAAGGTGTCCCCATAAAGGCAGCTCAGGGGTCGGCAGGTCGCCCCCCTCCATCTCCGTCCCCGGCCCAACAATGCTGGGGACCCTGGATCGCTGTCCGGTCGGGGCATTGGCGCACGCTGTAAAAACAATGCCATCGCGGAGTGCGTAACCCAATACACGCTTCGCCCGTCTTCAACGCACGCTCCCGGCGACGGAATGAAAGCGCTGCACGTGAATGTCATAGAAGTCAGCTTCTGGCTTGGTATCTGAGCCTTGGTTGTCCTGGGTTTCAGCACATGTTAGTAAAGCCGTGTATATTTGTGCGTATGTATGTGTACTTTACCGCAACATGGAGACGAAAATACAAAACCCAAAAAAACTTAGTTTTTGTGCAGGATATTTAAGAGATAGTGAATCTCACATAATCAATTGAAAAATTGTGTATGAAAGGTTCCGACCATTAAGGGTAATTAGTGTTGAGTAAAATAGTGCAAGCTTAATCTCGACGGGGTGTTTCTAATGGTACACAGCATGGGCCTAGATCTGCATGTATGTAGTATATGCGAATGGTAGTTGTAGCGTAGAAGCTGCGTTGCGGGCGGATTTCTGGGTCTTTATTTTGTTTTTAGGTGCTGATTGTGCCGAAGAATAGAGTAGATGACGTCATTGCCTTATTAAGTAATTGGATTAAAAAGAGTTCAGTTTAGAATGCTTTGGTATACTGATAGTAGGTTTTCCCGTCTGCACAGCTCTCTTCGCAGCTGAACCATAGAATATTTTTACGCGATTCTGCTGGGATGAAGAGACTCTCCTATATAAATATCAAGGATCAGTAGATTAAAAATTGAGTGTAGATTTTTAATTATTTAAACGCATTGTCCTTCCCTAGTAGAAGCATGCAATACGTTTAATATTTATAATAAAAATATATTAGTTAATGTTAATAAATTTGTCAATATGATGGAACACTGGCGCCCTATCATATTAGTGAATGATGATGATGATAATCAATAGAAATATAACCTTCAGGTGTGATCAGCTCTAAAAGCCGGCCCTCTTGTCGTAGCCTGTCGCGGCAGGAAGTATTATTCCTTCACGAAGGACATGATGAAGGATAAGAGCCCAAATCTATAGTTGATGTACCCTTGAAAATAGATTGTTGCACATCGAAGCGAATATTTTTTTAACAATTCTTACTAAAAAAACGCTCATTTCTTCCTGTATTCAGATATCTACTGGTAAATGGCAGAGGGAAAGGATCCCAGAATTAAGAAAACGTGCACAGAATATACTCCTTCCCATAGCACGTCACTCACAGTCACTCCCCATAGCACGTCACTTTTGTTTTTGACGTAAAATACATTTTTAAAAAACCCACATCGTTTATAGCTTCTAACTGCAACGCGCAGGTTATCAGCATTAAGCTGGAGTCAGTAATTACCAGGAAATGTTGTGCAAATGCAATGCACAACCTCTGACCGCATGTTGCGTTTCTGATTACCATAGGGGAATCTCGATAGAGAAAAAATTGGGAGAAGTTTATAAAGGAAACAGTTGTTTTTTCTAATTTTCATGCTGTTCAGCCCAGTAACTTAACATGTGCGTTATAGATAAAAGTGTTGGGTACGTTTTAAATATTGTTCACCGGTTTTTGGGCCTGTAGATGTAGGATTAGTACATTTATTACACTATATTATATATATTTATAGGATTAATATATTTACGGTGTTTTTAACATGCGGATTTGGTATTTAATTCCTAATTTTTGGAAATGGTTATGTTTGTAAAATAGTAAGAGACTACTAACCAGCATCAGCAAAAATGCTGATGAACAAAAAGACAGAAAAAATGGCTAACGAAGGGAATCACTCACATTGCTCAAGAACAACAAATAAAATACCCTCGAATAACACTGCATTAAATACAATATTTTAACAAAACTAAATTTTCACGAATATTGCAATAGCATAGTATAGTATACTCGTATGAATATACAGTACACAGTTCTTTAATTGCCAAAAATATAATCAAGTTGCTTTCCCATACAGCAAAATGCGAACAGCAAATATATAATAGCAGGCGATTTCTTCCATGGAGTCTTGTTGCCGCATGACATCAACTATGTCGTAAGCGTGACGCACTGAACGTGCAGTATGAGAATAAGCGGAATAACACAATAAAATATTTGAATATTTCAGTCCAAATCAAACTATTTCTTTGATTTTATGTCTTCTTTTTTTTCAAATGAATGGTCAAATAATTTTGTAAATATTGTTTAATAAAAGTTGTTGTATTGTGTGTCTGCCTAAAGAAGTTAATGGACCTTCGAAGAAATTAAAATCACTTTGAAAAAAAGGGCAGTCTTCAAATAGTTTAATTTGAAATTATTTTCCGTGCAAAGAACTTTTATATTTTCCCCAAAGCTTATGGTATCTAAGGAAACCACAGACACCTCTCACATTGCCGGAGACTACGCGGTTTCGTTCCAATTTTTCCACGCATTGGAAATTAGCAGTATTGATAGATAGTAAAAGAACGACGAATTTAAGAGTTGTAGGAAAGAGTTCATTGTTTGGATTCCTAGATCTTTATGTAATTCAGAAATGGGCACAAATCAGGAGGCATTAGAACATTTTCTAAGTACTACCTTTTTTTTGCAACGTTTCGTGAACTTTGATGTTAGCAAAAGAAGTAGAAGAATAAATGGGTAAGGGTTGACAGATTGAGCACTTTAGACTTAAATTGTTTATTTCTTGTTCATCTTAAGTTTGCCAACTACAGGACAATGAACAATTTAGTGTGTAATAAAGTGAGTTTATTGAATATTTATAACTTAGTTCACTTAGAAAACTACTTATTCCTAGTTTCTCGTACATCATTTCGTACACATATTTAAAACATTTATCTACCCGCGCACTGTGTAAAATAAAGAATCCATCGTATTTACTTGCAAATTTTGTGCGCTTTTTCCACAACAAATTTTAAATAGTGGTAAGTAACTTACGCAAGAGCCACAATTACGTGTTTTTTGCATGGTTGTCACATCTGTTTTTATTTCTCATCTTCCTTCATAAGTAGAAATAATATTATAATCTGCGCCAAAAATCTGCGAATATTCCACAGAAAAACATTTACTGCCGGACCCTATTAAAAATTGGATAAATCTTCTTCCTATAATACATAAATAACCACTTCATGCAATTCGTTGTGAAGTCATACTCCACGTTTGTTGGTCCTAGATCCCGAAAAATCGATTGATGGCTAAACGTCTTTCTGTCTGTAGATGTTAGCGTTAAAACTGTGCAGATGATTTTCTCTTAAACTTATCTGCTTCTATCAGTTTGAAGAAACTCGACGTCCTCTGAGTTTGACATGGATATTTTGATTTTGAAGGTACTGTACATAAAGTTTAAACTTTTTCAAATGTTCTCAAAAATGGTTAATATTTTTTTATTAAATTTTGTCCTCGGTTGGAGTAAAGGACGCTTAAAAGAATGGCGCTGGGCCCATTTTCGTTGTAATCATTGTTTTTTCGAAAATTTGAAAAGTTCCATTTTTTGACGTCTTCCTTCAACTACAGTATTGAAGAGAAAGATTGTTTCTTTCATGAATTTATGATTTTCAAAGACATATCTTGAAATAAGATCATGTACAAGTTTTTCGAATTATGAGTAATGTACGCGTAGTTTGCGTGAAATTTAAGCAATTTTTAAACAATTATTTCCCAAAATGGCCCCAATATTTTCTATAAATTTCGTCCTCGCATGAACCAAAACTCTGTGAAAATATTGTGCAAATTCTATTTTCGGCGAACTCTTTGTATTTTCGAAAACTGCATATAATTTACACTGCAAAATTGCAATATTTAAGACAGACATTTGTCTTAAATTAAATCGCTTCTAAAATATTCGATTTTTAAAAATTGATAAAACAATTCGTTTTTGCGGAATTGAAGTTAATGCAATTTAGAAAAAAACTTTTTCTTAAAAACCGCGCCAAATTTTTGTTCTTTAAATTGTTTCCACGAATAGAAAAAGGGACACTTAAAATAATCGTAAAGGTATCATTTTCACTGAACTCTCAATTTTGGAAATTTTAAAAAGCTGGAAATAATGCAAGAAAGTATGTACTGTTGTAGCCCCACTAGTTTTCTACGAAACAAAGGTTTAAAGTAAGTCCGAAGCATTTGCGATATTTATTGATATACCAAATATCCCAAAGGAAATATCTGCAAAAAAATATATGCATATATAATCAAGACAGTAACCCTTTGATGACATGAGAACTCAAAATTGTAAATACATCAAAATCTTAAGTACTCACAGAGAATATAGTAGGTATTTTGTATTAATGGAAATCAAGCGTTCATATTATGATGCATATTTCACGAGTCGCATGTGTTTGAGACTGAAAGGAACAAACATAAGAGCAATAAAGCTAATGATTAGAAACAGTCGCAATAAAGAACAAATTGTCTTTTACAATATATATTTTTCTTATATTTCGTCAAGTGAAGTGAATAACCAATAGTGACATGTTTTAATATTAGTTTAAGTACAAGATTAAAATAAATGACTGTCAATAAGCGGGAAAGATCCTGTGACAAAAATTATGACAAAAGTTTGAAACAAATGAAATAGGAAAGTGATATTTTGTCAGGGATATTGACTTGAAGTTAGATTCCGCATGGATGATATTAAGGTTCATGGCTGTCGACATATGAAGATATTAAATAATTCAGATTATTTATGAAGAGATACTATTACGTTACATTAAGCTAAAGTTAAATTCCATTTCTTAAATTGTTTTATTCTTTTCAAGGGACTAACTTTATTGAATGTCACAACTTGGGAATAGGATGCTTAGCTAATGCGAATACAAGTCGCTGTAGAAATGTCTCCCCGACACACACGTGATTTTGTGTAAGGGGTTTGGTAAGTAGTTAAAGTAATTAGGTTTAGAAGGAAGGGAAATGGGTGTTTGGTGGTATTCAACGAGGTTCCTCTCTGTCATTTTTCAAGGACGTTGAATGTCGTAGCATTCGGTTGTTGAATGTCTTAGACATCATAAAGAATTACATCAAGCCGAAATCAATTGTGGCCTAGGATTACTGGAACGCCTATGATTGACTTACCCACTTTAGAGTTAATCATTCTATTACGTTCACAGATCCTGAAACTGGTGCACCTACAAATAACTATTAAAGGGACTTGGAGTGCGACAAAACGCGCAATTCCACGCCACAAAACTAAGGATCATTTTAGTTATTATTTGATAGAGTGCATTTGGAGAAGAAAATTCAAAATTCACAAATTAATTTTTTGTGTGTAAATACTACTAAAATTTATAATGTTAATCAAGAAGTGAATTTTTTATAATAAATTTGTATGCTTCATTTAGTAAAAAGTGAGTTTTTCCAGAAACAACAATCTTCAAAATTTTGTTTCTTCGTTTTTTGTTAATTTTATTGTTCTTTTAAGTGCCATTTAAATTTAAAATAGAATTCACAGGTCAGTTATTATTATTATTATTATTATTATTATTATTATTATTATCATTATTATTATTATTATTTTCTTATTCATTTTATAAGTTTCATTTCGTAAAACGAGAAAAGATGTTTTTTTCACTAATAAGAATCTTCAAAAGTTTGTTTGTTCGTTTTGTTGTTAATTTTATGGTAGATTTACGAACCTTTTAACAATTTTTACTTACTTACTTTTACTGTAACGCTGTACTGAAGCAAACATACGTTTCACTACATACTACCTACAACAAGCCGGATAATATTGCCGGAACAGTGTTTGATTGATACATTTCACAAAATACAATTCCTTATTTGATACAATTACTTACCAATAAGTTATTACGAACTTAATAAAATTATTAAATTAATAATTAATTCTTCCTTTAAAATAGAAAGAAAAGAAAATTATTCTTTCACTTTTCAATCCCAAACGAATTCAGCATGATGCAACCATTCATGAAATTATAAATCAGTTGGAAGAATTTTACCATGGCCCACTAGTTGAAGAAATGATGTAGTTCTTTAGATCAATCGTCTTCCATCGCAAAAGAAATTGGGCACTAGAGTGGCCGAAGGGCGTGCTCTTATCTGCGTTCGAAACAAGCCGTGCGCGTGCTTCCGGCACGCGGCTCGTGCGTGCCTAGCTGACGGCGCGTTCGTGCCGAATGCAGCATGGCAGGGCGCGTCCTCAGCAGTTACGGCGTTCGCGAAAGCGATGGAGGTGGCCCATCAGAGAACGTTTCCTTCATTGGCTCTCCCACGTGCAATGGCTCGAAAGCCAATGAGCTCTCGCTGAGAACTTGGCGTCAGCCCTCGCTGAACACTGGTTGTTTGTGAATAATTTCTAATTTATTGCCTTTGATTTTACATGGTTTAGTAATCAAATAATCCTCATTTGGCTTTAACTGCATGCACATAGGGTATTTGTAAACAATTCGTATGTTGTTGTACCAGATGTTATTCGTGGAAGAGAAATTTTATTCACGCATTCATTGCAGAAGTTTAAAAATAGATTTATTGTTCCGAAGTTATTTTGAAAAATATTGTAGTACTCGGTACGATTTGTCACGTTAATTTTGTGAATGACAACCATTGTAATTTTAACCGAAAACTGAAAATAAAACCACCACAAAAGAAATTGAAACTCGCGCATAACACAATTTTGTCAAAAGTTCAGAACGATTGTCGTTTTTTGTATAAACCCCAACATCAAAATTTGATACTTTACAGTATAAAAGCTTATAAAATATAAATTGTAAGCACATTTGCCCTATTCAAAATGAGAAGATAAGAATGATTAATATATTATAAATTAATGAATAATGAATGTATTGATATTAATTGTCAATACAGACATGTAGGAGAAGTTGTCTTCATACTTACGTATGCCCACAGCCCTTCGTCGGTGAAGACATTTACCCCAAATTCCGATGGCGTTTTGTTCATCATTTCATTAGGCATCACATGCACTTACATAAAATGTTAAACTTAAATGACTACGATCTGTGCACACATCCATATCGAAATTGAATACATTTTAGTGTGTATAACTTGAAAGATGTTTTACAGAAACATACAAATTTATTGCAATGAATCAGGTTTGTTTTACCAGAACACAATGTCTATTTCCAGATGTAAATTTAAATAACTGATACAACTTTGAAGCGAACTTTGTTACAAAATTTACTCTTCTCAATCAGTCAAATCGATTGGAGGATATCAATTTTGCCTGCGTTTTTGCCGCTAGCTTTGTTCACAGTCGAACGGATGGACGGACGGACGAACAGGCGGACGGACGAACAGACGGACACGCGGACAGACGAACAAACGGACAGGCAGACAAAAGGTAGGCAGGCTGGCAGACAGACAGACAGGTAGATAGACAGGCAGGCAGACGCAGTCAGACAGGTAGATAGGCAGACAGAAAGGTCGATAGGCAGATAAGCAGGCAGATAGACATTCAATCAGACAGGCAGGCAGTCAAAGACACAGTCATCCAGACAGACGTTTTGCCGTCAATCATTTTTTCAGTAACGACACCAAAACGTGAATTCTGACTATACTTCGAAGAAGAAATTTACTATGGTATCAGGGCCCTACATTACGAGTTTTCTTTCGAAAAATTGCCTATTCTGTCGCAGCATTACAATTCTTTCTCTATACTACGTAATTACATAGTAAGTCGACAGAGAAAAAAGTGAATTCGTTGTTGACTACCCTTCTCATGGAGAGAGACGAGATATCATAAAAGATAACTCTCAAAAGATTCCAAAAGATCTTTTTATGTTGAGAATGCTGTGAGGAGCATAATTTTATATTTTGTGTCACGAATACCAAGTTTAAATCCCCAAACGCACATTTTCGAGTTCTACGCTCATCAAAGCTCAGAAAATGTCGTTAAACGGGCCTTGTGCTTCGTATTGCATTCTTGCTTCTCACTGATTTAAGGAGGTTTTCAACAAATCATTTATATTTTTATCTAGATATCGATCTCTGTAGAGTGAAATAATAAAAAATGTATATGACGTATCGGCAAGTATAATTGACCCGAATTTTAATTTTGAAGTGAAAGTGCAATTTGCATTTCTCCCCGTGGAATTCATTTTCTTTTTATTCATTTGTTAAGATTCGTTAGGCTAAAACGGCAGATTCCGAGTGCTTGAGTAGATTCCGAGTGCATGAATTACTCAAGTCATTAGTTCCGTAACTGTAGAGCTTTTTAAAGTCCGGGAAACAGGGTGCTCCTTCTCCTCCTGGAACCTGCGATCCGGTACCAAACTATACGTCCGCTTCCGGGATTTCGTCCTTCGATGTATCTTCTCCATCCGAGAACCGCCCCAACATGGACAACCTCTAACACCGCAACTACTCTCCCGACATGTGCGATTCCATCACTCGGTTGAATGATTAGTGCAGTGTTGCGATACCCCGAGCGGGAGTCCTTGGCAGGAGTGTCACGACGAAATCGCCCCTCCACGCAGTTCATTACACCGCCACCAGACACAACGCCATCCCTATTGTAAAACGGCAGGAGTTACTAATAGTTTCCTTTCCCGACGCTAGTTGCGCAGGGAAGCTCGTGGCATGCTACGGTGCCACTGCCACCAGTGGAAGACCTTGACACCACTGCATTAGTGTTTCCGTGTGCATCAACTGCTAAGGTCATTAGTCCCGTAAGTCTAATAGACGTTTTTATCGCGGGAAGTGGAGACGACCTCCTGGTGAGATCCGGCGCTCACCTACACGTTGGCTCGCGGGGTTTTCACGCCGTTGAATAAAAAAGAGGCTTAGCTATGCGAGCCGACGCCAGGGGAAAAAATGCCTGTACGTTTTCCCTGACGATGGCGCTCCCCGAGAAGCGTTGCACCCGTCTGGGAGCAGCGCCGCTCAAAGAGGTTTCGTGATTTTGTGGGAAGAGCGCGCGAATTCCCGATTCCCCTCCGCACAAAGGCGCATGCGCCGCGCGTGACTCTCCCTTTCTGTGCTGATCGCCAGCAGTCGCTTTGATCCCGCGCCGCAGCGACACACAGCTCCCCCACTCGCCCCCCAAAGCTCTTGGGGTGCAGAGGAGGAAAAGGAGGCGACGTGGACGAGTCAATCAGAAGCATGATCGGGATTCCCGAAACGAGGTAAATGTGCAAGAGAAAAAGAAAGAGAGAGAACGTGGGGGAGAGAGAGGGTGGAAAGTAAGACATGGAAGAGAAAGAAGATGGAGAGAGAGGGAGAAAAAAGCCTGCACTAAATAATTAGATATATTTAGACCTTGGAAAACTAAGGTACAAAGAGTCAGGTGCATTGCCAAGAAGGGGCTGCGAGACCGACCACTTAAATTTTGATTTTATTGATGTGTAAGATCAGTTCTCAGTGGGGTGATATCAACCCCTGGGTGTTGATGCAATATTAAATGTTTATAGGGAGTCGAGAGCCGAACAGGGATCAGTACTATAACAAGATTCTTTTGACAGTAATCATCATAAATAATATTTCTAAAAATGTTTTTTAAACATCTTTCTTTCGGGTGAACTACTCAATCTATCTCAGCAAGTAAGCTGTTGTTTGAAAGCTGGAAGACCCCATGTACGCATGTGCAACTTAATAACGTTTTTTATGTCCACTTCAAGCACAATCTCACGGAGATGTAAGTAGCCATTTCTGTCAGTACCATGGAAGCGAAGTCGCAGCGCATCTTTTGTACATGGTCTTAAGATTTGCAGTTGCAGTTTGAAGTCGCTTTTCCGTTTTCCAATTTGTGTTTTCACTACATTTCTAAATTGGAATGAAATTTTCAAGATGACAGCAACAGTGATAGTAGTGAGCACGACAGGATAAGTCGGACTTGAGCGTGACCAGGTTAGGCAATGCAAGATGAGGAGTGTGGAAAGGAACAGGGTGGATTTGGGCAGTTGGGTGTAACGCAGAGGGGGGGATACACTATAGAGAATTCATTCTTTTTTCTGTCTGAATAACGAATATGATAAATAAATACTCAGAAAAGTAAAATTGAATTCTGCTTTAAACTTCCCGTGCTATTTAATCGCATGGTTTTCTACTATTAATATATAAATGGGGTAGATAACTACTTGTATGAGGCTTGAAAGCATTTGATAATAATTGTTTATATTTTTGAATATTTAAAATTATAACTGTACAAAATATAAATTAATCTAATAAACCATTTTTTCAAAATTTGTATTCATATTCTTTGTTTTATTGATATCAATTCTTTTAGGTGCAATCATTCGTGTTAAGGATATGTTGAATGCTGTAATGTAGACAAAAACAACTGTCTTTTAAAAGCGGTAAATGTAATAAAAATGTTGTGAAACTTAAAACAATTTTAATAAATTAATAAATTGATAACAACAATAAACATGTGCATCCATGTACAGAAAAAATTAGCAGTCAAATAAAAGCCAATTATTCTTCATAATGTAATAATGAATTAAATCTTAATACACAGTAAATAATTCCAAAACTTATTCTGAAAGTTCACGTTTCGAGTGAATGTGCCTAAACTTTTATTCTCCAATACCGGTGATTGCAGCCGAATTTAACGGCTTTCAGAACATAGAAACCATTCTACAAACTAAACAAATCTGTAACTATTTGTAAAGCCGGAAAAAAGGAAGAAAAGTAAGGGCCCGGTTCAATGTCTTCGCTGTCTTGATTTCGGGCACTCAAAAAACAGCTGTAATCACGAACTTGCTTGTATTATTTGTGCAGAAGGTCATTATTCGGTTAATTGCCCGCATAAGGAGAACACTCATAAATGTAAATTGTGTAAGGGTTGACTTCCGCACTCCAGAATGTTCGTATTATAAGAACTTATTGGAGTCGGCAAGCAAAAGCAGTCATGCCAGCATAAAAACGTCTAGCAACATCAATAATCCTCCTCCCCCCTCTCAAACCAAAACTTTCCATTTCTCCCTCAAACAAAAAATATTCCGAATTTCCAACCGCCCCTCCTAATCCTAACAACAGAAATTCTTCACCCTGGGCAAATGATGGTAATACACATAGACCCCCCCCCCCTATGGTATAAATTCGAACAATCACAACTCCTCATTCTTCAATTCAATTGTAAATTCTATCTCTACCTATATCAACTTACTCAATTCAATCATCCCTTCTTTAATTAGTAATATTCAAAATTGCATGGGAACTCGACTCGGATCATCTCCCCGTACGAATCTCGACACAGCAACTACCCGTTTCTCACCCACCCTCACATACCTTACACCACCACATACAAAACCATACACCATACAAAACACATTAACTTGAAAACCTTCAAAACGTACTGTCTAATTCTACACCAAAATTAAAAACTTTAAATAATAAAATAGAAATAGATCAAGCGATAATCACACTAACAACCTAATTTCAAACACAATTAGCTCAATAATAAAATCCCCCGGTAATATACAAAAAACCTCATAACAATCTACCGAAATCCATATTAAATATAATGAACTCAAGGAATGGAACCAGAAGACTATGGATCAAAACCAAAGTCCCTTAATTAAAAAAGAACTAAATACATTAACCAATATAACAAAAAAGCCATTAAGTATTATTATAACACTTCTTACGATAAAATGATCCAATCGTTAAACACCATAACAATACACTATGGCATTTTACTAAACGAATTCTTTAAAAGCGGACAATAATACCTCCATTAAATACGCTTTCAGGCAGAAGTTATGTTCTATTAGATAAAGCCGAAATTTTAGCAGATCACTTTGCTCATTCGTTCTCACCACATTCGGCTCTCGATCACCTTCATCATAACTCCATATAACAATCAGCCGTCGACCCAAATTTTAATGTCCCGCGCAGAATAAAATCCTCCACCCCGTATGAAAGTCCCTAATTAGATTGCTATCCAATAAAAAGGCTCCGGGGCACGACAAAATTTCTAACGTCATCCTCAAAAATCTCCCATTAAACACTATAGCCTTCATAATCAACATATATAGTTCAATTTTCAGATTAGGGTACTATCCACTGAACTGGAAGTTCTCTGTCATTATTCCGATTCCCAAATCAAACAAAAATCGTAATAATCCTGAAAGCTACAGACCGATCAGTCTTCTACCCATACTAGCTAAATTACTAGATAAAATCATCCTTAAAAGATTAAAACACTACAGCAAATATTGGTTTGGTGGTGAAATATCGTTGGCATTTAAAATTAAATGATCACAGGTGTTGTCATTGCAACAATGTTATCTGGAATGCGAAACATTGTTGGCAATGACAACACCTGTGATCATTTAACTACAGCAAATACCATTAAAGCAATCCCCCATCATCAATTCGGATTCATCAACACCATTTCAACCTCCCACCAGTTACTAAGGGTTCATGAATTCATCCAGGAAGCTTTCCAGAAAAAAACAGCATACAATCGTCACGTGTCTAGATCTAACTCAAGCCTTCGATAGAGTCTGGCACATTGGCCTTGTTCACAAAAAAAATCTATAGGTACCCCGATATATCTCCTCAACATAATAACTAGTTTTCTATCGGACAGAAGTTTTGCGGTCACCGTTGATAATCACACATCAAACCCCAGAAAAAATACAAGCAGGCCTTCCCCAAGAATCTCCGTTATCTCCCACACTCTTTAATCTTTACGTAGCTGACATTCCAGTAGCACCCAACACTAACATTGGGCAATTCGCTAACGATACGATAATTTACGGATCCAGTTATTCATGCAACATCTTAAGAAATAAGATTCAAAGGCACCTAGACAAAATTGATGAATGGTCCTTAAAATGGAAACTTAAACTCAATGCCGAAAAATCCAACGCAAAAATCTTCACTCTCAGACAAATGTTCACCCCTCCCCCTCCAAATCAGTAATTCTCTAATTCCTTGGTCTTCACCTAATCAAAACATCAAATATCTAGGTCTAAAATCTTGATACGAAGCTTCATTGGAAGGAATATATAAATGTAATAACGCATCAAACAAGAGTAAAGATCCTCCAAGTAAAACCACTCATTAATCACAAAAGTAAACTATCTCTAAACAACGCAATAGCTCTCTAAACATATTATCCGACCTACTATGACCTACGCGTGCCCCATCTGGCTAAATGCCTCAAGAACCAATTTAAACAAAATCCAAATCATCCAGAATAATTATCTCAGAAAAACAACTCAAACCCCATGGTTCGTTTCAAATCTACAGTTGCACAAAGAATTAAATATTCCATACATAATCTCATTCATTATCAAGATCTCCAGCAAATTCTACTCTTTCATCAATCAAAACGACCAACTTTCCCATTCCTACCTCGCTCAAATCCCGGATTACCGAACTAGAATTAAAAACAGGTTCCCTATTCAAGCTTTTTTAAACAATCAGTCTGAGTCGGAAAATAAATAAGGCGCTTCATGAGCTCCTTTACCCTATGTAGTTTTAGATTTAAGTTAGTATTAGGTTAATTTAAGTAGCTAAGAATACATACGTAAAAGTACTAGGTACTGATCTATGTAACTTATATTACCAATAAAAATAAAATGAAAAATGAAAATGAAAGTTTTATTATCATTGCTATCGACACTCACATCACAAAAATATCAATGATTTCCAGCTTCCTAAAAAATGTCGAACTTCCAAGAATTTCAGTCATCAGCGAGCCTCTGAACTCTCTCCTCCGCCTTAGTAATGCAAGGGGTAATAATGAAAAATCGGACCTATGCCGCCTTTCTCAGTGTATTTCACTCTATTCTTACAAGAAATTTAAAGAATAAATTCGAGCTATTTTTTATATTGAAAATGTCCATGGGGCTTCATGTGAAGTACCCCCAAAAATTAATGTTTTTCAAAATCGCAGAGCTTTGAGAAACGCCAGATTGACAGGGGTTTATTCAGTTAGGAACAAATCCTACGTGTAGTTTAGGTCCTATTGTTGTTCACAGACGACAAAAAAAACACTTTTTCTGTATCAAGGTCCCACAATTTCTACAATCTGACTTAATAACGTAATAGAGGGAGTAATTTACTACATTTTACAACAACCTTTATCCCCTTTTTCTGTAACAGGGCACCACAATACGAGTTTTTCTGTCGAAAATTCGCCTTTTTCCGGTGCACGATTACATTACTTTCTCTTCGTACGTTAAGGGCGAGAAAGTAAAAATGAATAATGAAAAATCTTCAGGGGTCGGTGAATTGAATTTATTATTATTATTATTATTATTTTACGTGGCGAGATTATTTACGAGGCCTTATTTTACGTGGCGAGAGTCAGGCAATGGGGCCTGCTCATCCGTGTGACCACGCAAATTTCGCTACTCTTTCACCAACAAGCGGGGAAAGAAGGTATTACCTCGGGCGTGACGAAGCAGGCGATTTGAATTTAGCTCAGAGGCTTAATTTAGGCTGGAGGATCTTTTACATGCAGTAATCTACTAACATGGGACAGTCGGCTTTACTTCCCCTCCAAAGGAAGACGTACGAAGGATGTTTCGCCCTTAAAAACCCACGGTTTCGATCGGGTTAGAACCCGCGAACTTCGGTACGGGATTCGTTACGCTAACCGCTACACCATCGCAAACCGCTTTCGTCGGCTCGATCGAGTGTCTTGCACCACTGAGGCTAATTTTTAAATATTGATTCTTCTATCCCTCACCAATGTCTTCGTATTTGCATTGAAACCATCAAAGAGATGTGTTTTTTTTCTTCTGAATAATCTCGAGTAACCAATTCAGGAACGTGGCAACCGATTTACCTAATCGAGAGTAATCGAATTAAGTATTGTTTTGTTCTGTAGATACCATAAGTCACCGCAAACCCGTTTTAGTTAGTTAAAAAACAAAAACACATTTTTAGACAAATTTCTTAGAACATTGTGGTTGGATTCACAAAAAAAGATCAGATCCCTGCTGGAAATCGAGTCGTGTCGACTGACACCTTATTTGTCTCCATTAGAGAACCTAGAAGAATCTAACCGTGAGTGAAGATTGGAAGGACTGCCAAACGGATGGACAGACATAACAGACGCACGAACGCACGGATGGGCGGATCGGCGGACAGACGTGCGGACGGTCAGACAGGCAGACGGATGGACGATGGGAAGGACAGGCGGGCTGGTGAACAGACGGGCGGGCGGATGGACGGATGGGCGCACGTTACTCGGTTATTTGAAGAGGATATAAACAATACCGTCGGCTCAGGTTATAGTTTAAATTAGCAATTATTCTGCTCAACGTAATAAGAAAAGCACTCTCCACCCTCCACAGCCCGCAGAGTGACTACTGATGCAACGAGCGTCGTAGAACTTATTGTAAGATAAAATAGCCTAAAATAGCCTTTTTGTAACTTTGCCCCTCAAGGCTCGTCTTCACGACGGAATCTGTCCCGGTATTTCGTCTTTCTGGGTCTTGCCGCTAGATGTCGCATCATTGCGATCGTATCAAACAGAGCCGCGACAGATCAAGCGACATCTACCGGCACGAGCGAGAAAGACGCGAAATGCCCTGTGATTTTGTGTCGTGGCCATAGGGACTAAGTTATAAAAATCGCACTACAATCTCAATGGCGATGACTTCAGCTATTGATTTCTTTGTTCTCCCGTCGCCAAGCAAAACACAGGTGGACGAGAGCACCGCTACACGACTGCGACTGCACATGTCGAACAGCTTCGGTGCGGCGAGCGACGCTGCATCTCGGTAGAAAGCAAGGGCGCGTGGAGGGCGGGCGGGCGAGCGGCGCGGAGGCTGCAGCGTCGCGTGGCGGCGTCGCCTGGCGTCGCGTGGCGCGACGCGTCGCGCACGGCCTTTCACCGCGACCCTCCCACGGCGGCCGCGCGGCGCAGGGCCGTTAATTGGGAAAATTGAAAGGCCGATCTGCGGCGGCGATGGTTTCGAAAGTGCGGGCCGTTGTCCGCGGTCATTCGGACGACTTTCACGGTGCCGCCCCTCCGCGTGCTGGTCTCTTTGGGTCGCACCTCTCCGACAGCCTCTCCGACTTCGTCTTCATCATGATCCTCAGTAGCTAAGCTTTTTCCTCATACCGTGAGATCAATGGATTGGTGGTATGATTTGAATGATGGAGTGAATGATGGTGAATGACAGGAAAAAACCGAAACCACGTGAAAAGCTGTTGAGAACACGCTTTGTCCTCAAATTGTAGATGTTCCCTGAGATTTGAACCTCGGTACTTAGAGGTCGAATGTGTCAGATGGGCACATCTTCGATATTCCCGGACATTTTTTCATACTTCCTTTCACATACTTCCAAATTCCCGGACATTTTTTCTCAATCAGCTTGAATTATCAGAAAAAGCATTCAACTGTTTGACAACAAACAAAGCATCCAGGACCACGAAACCTTGCTACAGAAAATCGAGAGTAATGACAATTCTCAACTCTTGTAAGTGATAAAAATTTATTTTAAATAAGCTATAAGCTAGAAATAACAAAAAGCATTGTATGTAACTCTCCCTCTAATAGTCTTTAAGAACTCATTTAGAGTACTCGTGATATAAATAACTATTTTCACGTTTGGGATGGTGTAACAATCTACAATATACCCAAAAAGAAGACAAACACAAGACTTTAACTCAAACATCATCATCTGAACAGAATACATTTTCATTTATACCGAACTGCTATTGTAATAAACATTAATTTGTCCTCAATATCTTCTACATTGCTTAAAAATCTAAACAAAATATAGTTTTAGAATGTTATGGGACACATTCTAGAGGAAATAACTGAGACAGCAGTTTAAAGTTATCACATCGAAAATCAATTTCAAAATTTATTTTTCTATTTGAATTTGGCGCCAAAATTGGTTGAAAAATTTACCTATTTTTCTTCGTCTCTGCAATTTTTTCAACCTGATAAATGGAATAGAAGCTGAGAAAAAAAATTTAAAAAACGCGTTTCTCATTGTATCTCTGCAACAGATGCCCCTAGGAGACTGGTTATTTTTGGTAATGTACGAATTTTTTTTATTCTCTTTCATATGAGTATCTCGATTATCCATTTGGTTTTGGGGCAATTTTCTCTCTTTTATTGGGCTATACCCTTTCGTTGAAAATCTATTTAATTCGCGAAACCTCTACGATGCTTCCCGCAGAACACAAGGAGAGTTCACATTCGCAAGGAGAGCTGTAGCCTGGAAAACTATTTCTTACTGCGAATTGTCGACTATACTTTCATTAGTTCAGTTCATATCCAAATACATTTCATCAAGTAATGTTGTTGCATTCTCAACAGTTAGAAGTTATACAAAGAAATAGTTGTAACTAATGTCATTGCAGTATCACTGAATGGGTGGCTTTAGGGTTCGAGTCGGTCGGTTGCAGGATTTTCGACATAAGCGTGTAAGCTAGGCCTAATTCAGTCACCGTCTGGAGGAGAATTCTAGCAGCCGGCTGCTCTGATCGGTAGTTTTCCATGGCTTCTCCGATCAACACCAAGTGAATGCCGAAGCACTACCCTAACCAACGGGCTACGAACCGCGCGCAATCTTTCCTTCCTCTTCCCTTTTCTTTCCTGACCCATTACTTGCATACTCTTACACTCAGACGCAACATATTACCATACATGTCGGGAAGTCAGAGCTTGAACTAGCTGGAGCGGTGCCCCGTTGGTGGGAGATACCTGGTTGAGGAAAATCTCCGCTTACGGACGGGCAGGTCGGCCACAGATCTCGCCAGCCAGCGGAGGAAGATAACCATCACTTCCTGCTATAAAACATACACTAATACACTACACTTATGGGGGTAATGACCTTACATTTGACGCACATGGATTCACTAACACATCACTCAATCTAATAGTTGCGAAAAAACTTCCATCTGGGAGTTATAATTGTTGTTTGAAGTTGTTGCAATTGTGGTTCTCAATATTCAAAGAATTTCTTTTGGTAACTCGGATACAGTGCTAGACACATTCATTTGCAATTTTTTTAACCAACATTTTTTCCATTTAAAATTCCAACTACTAGTTTGAGATTTATCAATAGCAACAAGCTATGAAATTTTCTGGCAGTTTAAAGTTAAAACTGCACCTAATGACAAAATAGATAACTGTATTCCCCATCATTGTGTAAAACCTACACTTTGACGTAGGAAAAAACAATGAACCAGGAGATGGTGAGACAAAAGATAAAGCGTAAACCTTCCGAATATAGATCCTGGTTGGAGCTGCAGTTTGAACGAATGAGGAACGTTGATAGGTGTGCTAGCACCGCCGGCACGTAGCTAGTACACGGCGTTTAGGTGGGCGGGCTATTTATAAACCCCGAACGGATCAGCGCAAATAAAGCAGCAGGCGAAAGCAAACGCCGGGCCAGGAGCACAGTGGGACGAAACTGCACTCTACACGCGAATGCTCTCATTGCAAGGAAATGGCATCAAGAATAGTTGTTGTATAAAGGTTAAAAAGTAACTTTTCTCAGAAAAGAAGTTTACCACATGAGGTAATGCGTGTGTAAGCGATTACGAAAACAATTACTTTTTAATCGATGTGCATAAAACGTTTATTTAGTAAGTCAATTTTTGAACTGTTAGTAGTTGTTTAGATTAACGAATATGCTCAGAGATTGCTTAATTCATGAAGTATAATTGTGTGATAGGAAGTAACACAGTCGGTGCTGATATTACGTAACTCGAGACTGCAATGTATCATTTGTCTCGTGTCTGCTAAATATCCGTAGCAACATTTAGATTACACAGGTCTGCGACCAAAAAACTGCATAGGATTTTTTTACATTTTTTTACAGATTTTGACCTCCCAAAATCATAAAAAATATTCAAATTATTATATCACATAAGGTTTTATGTATATTGCAGTATCTACGTTCATTATAATTATAATTATAGTAATAAACCCATATGATTTTTATTTGATAATGGAGAAAAACAACCTGAGCTGTTGGTAAGACTGGGAATGTTTTAACAGGTTGAGACAAGTCAAATGACGTATATCGCTTGAAACAAAGAAAAGCTCTCAGTAAACATACTGATATTGAAGTGAACAGTGCTGTTGTCTGTTAATCATGGCTACAAGGGGTTGTGTTATTTCTCCAAACAGTTTTTGTTATATCTGTGGTGAATTCACTATTAAAAGTCAACAGAGAAATATAAGTGATTTTATAAGGAAAGTTTATTTTGCCTACTTTAAATTAAAAGTTGGTGATCAAGATAAACCATGGGCCCCGCATAAGGTGTGTAGAAGATGCGAAGAAGATCTTCGTTTGTGGTTTAAGGGAAAGAAAAAATCATTTCGATTTGGAATTCCTATGATATGGCGTGAGCAGAAAAATCACACCTCTGACTGCTACTTCTGCTCAGTTGACGTAAAGGGATTCAATTCAAAAAACAAAAGAAACATAAGTTATCCTAATCTTGACTCAGCTATACGTCCAGTGCCCCATAGCTCCGAGATATCTATCCCGCAGCCACCTTCCAGTTTGGATGAATATCCTAGTGAGTTGGAGGACGAAGCTACTTTACCTCCTCCCGGTGAATCAAGCTCAGATTCATCTTTTGACGAAGATGGAAGGCCTCAACTATTTTCTCAAGGTGAGCTCAATGATTTAGTAAGAGATTTAGGTCTTTCAAAAGATGCAGCCGAACTGTTAGGTTCTAGATTAAAAAATAAAAACCTTTTATCACCTGGCACTTCTTTCTACTGGTACAGACACCGAGAAAAAGAATTCACCCAGTTTTTTTCAAAAGAAGGAAATTTAGTTTTCTGCAATAATGTGGAAGAACTCATACATTGCTTTGATATAAAGTATGACTCATCTGAATGGCGCCTATTCATTGACTCATCTAAGACTAGCCTTAAAGTAGTATTATTGCACAATGGAAATAAATTTGCCTCGATTCCGATTGGACATTCCGTGCATATGAAAGAAGATTATAACGATTTGGCCATTATCCTGGAAAAAATCAAGTATCAAGACCATCAATGGATGATTTGTGGGGACTTCAAAATACTGACAATGCTTTTGGGTCAGCAGGCAGGCTATACTAAATACCCATGCTTCTTATGCTTGTGGGATAGTAGAGCCAGAGAACAGCACTGGAAAAAAAGTGATTGGCCATCCCGAGAAACTTTAAAACCTGGAGAGAAAAATGTTATAAACACTACCTTCGTACCACCAGAAAAGGTTTTGTTGCCCCCTCTCCATATCAAATTGGGGTTGATGAAACAATTTGTAAAATCGCTGCAAAAGGATGGAGACTGTTTCAAATATTTATGTACAAAATTTCCGAAGCTGTCAGAAGCAAAGTTGAAAGAGGGAGTTTTCACCGGCCCCGACATAAGAAAACTTTTAACGGACCCTTCATTTGTGGAAACTATGAATGAGAAGGAAAAAGAAGCTTGGGTATCGTTCAAGGACGTAGTGCGAAAGTTTTTAGGAAATACCAGGAATCCTAACTATAAAACCATTGTGCAACGGATGTTAGCAGCATATGAAGCTCAAGGCTGCAAGATGAGCTTGAAGGTCCATTTTTTACACTCTCACATAGACTATTTTCCTGAAAACCTGGGAGCTTACAGTGAAGAGCAGGGGGAGCGATTTCACCAGGATGTGCGTGATATCGAGAGAAGGTACCAAGGGCGATGGGATGTCACTATGCTTGCTGACTACTGTTGGCTGCTTAAGCGAGAAACTGAAAATAAAAATCGGAAAAGGACTCGTCAAAGTATCAAGGAAAAGAAGAAGACGTTTCATAAAGAACATGAATAAGTACATGTATCAAAATAATGTTTCGTTTGCTTTAAAAAAAAATACTTATTGTTTGAAAATTTTGAATAAAGGAGTGCTTTAACCAATATTTTGTGTTGGAATTTGCAAAAAATCCTTATGTGATAGAAAAAAATGGCCATAACTTTTGAAATCAGCGCACTTTAAAACATATAATTCAGTAAAAATATCTAATGCAGCTAACAAAAATTTTTTTTTCGCAGACCTGTGTTATTATCGTATATTCTATAGAATTAATTATCACCGGTGTATCATCGAGGCGAGGAATATAAAACGAACTTATTCGTATTTTATATAGAAAATAAAAATGTATTTAACTACGATTTTCAAGAATTCTTAATTGAAATTATCTTCCGTTGCAAAATTAAATATCTAAATGACGTTGAAAAAAACGATTAGGCTTTTCCTTGAATAGACGTTTGTTTTGCTTAAGTGATTACTCGGGTCTTCACAGGTCTAGGACAGTAAAAATTTCATAATAATATAGTGTGAATGTCATAATGACGCAATCAACCAGAGGAACGATTAAGTTTTAAACAGTTAACCGTTCGTTCAGAACAGTCTAAACAAATGCGTTGAAGCTGAAGATACGTATGAGTGCCCTCATTCCAAAAATAGTAATTATAACTAACTACAAATAACTGTTATTTATGATGCGATTGACAAAAGTGACATTTTATTTTGCAAAATAGTAAATATTGCGACACGAGGTCGACAGACTTCGTGTCGAAATCCTACGGTCAAAATAAAAATTACAATTGCCACGTGCATCATACACTAATGTTAGGCAGCCTTACTGATTTCCATATAATTTTAAGCCAAAGATAAAAATCACTTAATGATACATTAAATTCAGTAGTCGCTGATGTGGTCAGAAGAATAGTTATTTATGACACAAATCCTTAAAGACCAATAGAGCACGAGTCACATACAATGTTTTTTTTCTTGTTTCTAGTTTATTACTTATTCAAAATACACTTTTATCACTTTCATGAGTTAAGAAAAAATTGGTTGTACTGGATTCTGTTAATGTTCGAGGCATTGACGAAGAGATTATGCTAGCGTTTTTGAACGAACGATCAAAAACATTTAAAACAACTAGTCTCTAGTCATATTTTAGCATGCTGAATAAATATATAAAAATACATGAAAAGACTGTGTATCCACGTAAGTTATTCATTCCCTACAAATTGAAATAATAGTAAATACTGAAGACTAATTATTTAAAATTTAATTGAATCTACTATTATAAAGTTATTGAATATTTGAAGAAAAATCTCAGCTATTCACAAGCCTAAAAAATCAGAAGAGCAAAAAAATAAGTTCTTACAAGACGCTGACGATCACATATACCTGCTTTTGAAGGACATTCTTTTTTTTTGGAGTATTTGGTGCTTGCCGGGGATAAGAACTTGCAGACTTCACCGTGAATAATATACAAGAGAAAGGAACATACTACCGGGTACATATTCCTCTGACAATTGTTTACATTTATTCCCAAAAATTGGCCATGTGTGTCAAATGTGTCAAAGTCATATTTATCCCAAGAGCACTGATAAAATCTAAACCCGAAAGTCCGCTAAACTATTTTTAATGGACTCTCCAGCATTTTAATGCCCGTTGCTGTGGACGCCCTCTTGAAGTGTTGTTTAGATTGTTGGTTGCTAAGGGTTAAGTGCTTGTTTAACAACGTAAATAACAAAATATTTATGTCACGAGTCCTCTAAATGAGTCCTTAGAGACTAATAGAGGACGAGTTACATACAATATTTTTTTTTAATTCTAGTTTATCGCTTACTCAAAATAAACTTTTATCACTTTCATGAGAGATATTGTCATTATTCTCGATTTTCTGTAATAAGGGTTGGTGGTACTGGATGGTTTGTTTGTGATCATACAGTTGAATGCTTTTTCTGCTCATGAATGCTGATTGAAAAAAATGTCCGGAAATTTCGAAGTATCAGAAGATGTGTTCGTGCCAGGTGATATTCTGGAGGAAGCAGAAGCTACAAGCTCTAGTTTGACGCCTTTTAAATCTGTAACCACTCTTGAGAAAGCTTATGATTCATTTTGTAATTAACGAAGAGATTATGCTAGCATACTACTTTCAATTATCTGTAGCAACATAATTGTAAAATTAAATTTTGTTTACATTTAGTCCCAAAAATTGTGTTTCGTGTTAACGTCATATTTAATTCAAGATTTATGACCAGTGATAAAATCTAAACCTGAAAGTCCACTAAAATATTTTTAATGGGCTCTCGAGTATTTTAATAGCCGTTGCTATGGATGCGCTCTTAAAGAGTTGTTTAGATGGTTGGTTGCTAAGGGACTGTGTGTGTTTTTTGACAACGTAAATAACAAAAGGTATTTTGTATTCATTGTTGTATTCGTAGATGTATAAGAACACTTGAGCATCGTTTCACTTTCAGTGCTAAAAAATGAAATTTTAGCATCTATGCATGCCCCGAAAGAAACCCTTTTGTCTAAAAATGGTATTTTCGTTATTTACGTTGTTAAACATGCACTTAGCCCCTTGGCAACCAACCATCTAAACAACCCTATATGATCGCGTCCATAGCAATGGCCATTAAAGTGCTCGAGAGTCCATTAAAATATTTTAGCGGACTTTCGGGTTTAGATTTTATCAGTGGCCATAAATCTTGGATTAAATATGACGTTGACACAAAACAATTATTGGAACTAAATGAAAAAAAAATTTGTAGAGTATGAAGTAGAAATGGGAAATATACAGTAGATCACAGAATTTGGTCGGAGTGAATTAACTCATTGAAGCAGTTTGCTGACGTTTCGGAATATTTTTATTCTAGCCTTTGGGCAAGTGGTAAAACATTATAGATTTATAATTGGCAATTAAATCATAATTGAATAGTACTATACGTAATGATCACAAACTGTACTGTCCTTACTACCATATATGCAATACGGTTACTACCACAGAGGGAAGAACCCCAAAATAACTCCACATGGAGTGGTTACAGTGAGAGGGTCCATTCCGCCCCGTCTGTGGATTCAAAAATGGGCAGAAACGGGCAGAAATGTGTAAAACTTGAGAAGCAAAAGAAGAAATGTTCTCACAAAACACTACCGAATGCAATATGAACTTTCTCTTTCACAGACGCATTTTCGGATGAACAGGAGATAGTTATGCGTGGAATAAATTATACGTCATACAACAGAACGAGTCGTTTATTCTCTGAAAAAGCAATTCTTTAGATAACTATTCCTGGAGATATATCTACATCACACA
The DNA here is from genome assembly GCA_031308135.1 of Acheta domesticus. NCBI lineage: Eukaryota > Metazoa > Arthropoda > Insecta > Orthoptera > Gryllidae > Acheta > Acheta domesticus. The sequence continues at coordinate 20,598,088 of JAHLJT010009419.1, read as the reverse complement.
ATTGGCCCTTAATGTTGTAGTTTTGTCTAGTTTTGAATGGTTTATGAATTTAAAGTGGTCAAGAACCAACTTCTATTTGTTGTATGGGAAATTATTTAAATGTGAATAGAGAGTAAACGTAGTCATCATTTTCATCAAAGGTTTTTAAGTGTTTTTTTCTTTTATCGTTTATTTTCATAGTGACATATGTACTGCAAATATAGCAATATTTCCTGATCACAAATAATTAAGTGCATAAAAAATATTTATCCTTATTTGCAGTGTCTTCTTACAAGGAGTTTCCTGACAATGTGGAGTCTCTCACAAATTTAGCATTGGGATGTTATGTATCATTCCATGAACTGATGATGAAAATATACTACAATTGTTAGCCCTAATGTAAAACGACACCTTGATGGCTCTTCAGTTTCCTTCACAAATGCACATTCGGGTAAAATAATTCATGAAATTGTCAGAAAGTAGGGAAATTCCACATTGGTTTGTACAAAAAACATTTGACATACCTGATGTGCCGAGATTCCTATCATTGAGCATTGAGTTCTGCACAGAGGTGGAAACAAAATTTGAAAACACAATGACAGACATGCAGTCATTGTTTCTTCCTATTACACTTTCATTATTAGGCGATTTCGATCGCTTGAACATCGTCTTCGAATGTGTAGTATGGCAATTCGGATTGACCTCTCCCGTAATTCCGACATCACTTTTAACCTCCAACATCCAACTTTCAGCTGTCTTTCTTCAATGCATCAATCCATTGAATGTGTATCAAGGAAAAGGATTATTTTGTTGATATAAATGATCGTCGTCAAATCAACATTTTGCTTACTTTGCACAAAAGGATTGCAAAGCTCCAGTAAAGTATAATTATTTTATATTTATAGGTATAAAACAAAAATAATTTCTGTAAAGGTAAGGGATTTTGTGAGTTGGTAATTGTAATGACGGAGTTGCGTGATGTGATTTTCTAGTTTCTGGCTCAATTTACGATTATTTTCTGTCTTTCGTGTTGTTCCCGTGTCTTTAGTTAATTACATTATTTCAAGATCATCTAGAAAATAGGCATGAATTGCAATCGATAAAAATCTACAAAAAATATTTTGTCTGGAGTATGAGGTTATGGTATGTAAAACGAAGACCGCGCTTTTTACGTTCGAAAATCAACAACCGTCTGTACAGGCCTTTGCATGTGAGTATATTATTCGCGCACATTTTCTTGAGCACTCATTTCGCTAGATGCGAGAGGAGTGGGTAGATTGTTTATTTCGTCAACAGAACTTTTATATCAAATCTTTAGCTCGTTTTTCGTCGCTAAGTAGTTTCTATTATTCAGAAGCAAGCATTTCTGTTGATCAGATTTTGCCAACAACAATCGTTGTTAAAAATTTTTACTTTCCCGTATTCGTACGTATACATGGAGTGATATACGTAGTATAGGGAAAGTTATGTAATGCTGCGCGAAAAAATGGCCAATTTTCGGCGAAAAAAAAATTCATTGCCGGGCCGTAAAAACGAAAAAGTGGATAAAACCAGCTGCTAAATTTAGGAAAAAAATTCCCTAACACGTGGTGCAGCCAGAAACCCTGTTTTCTAGGTCCTTGATTCCGAAAAACCTATTAAAAGGAAAACGTCCGTCTGTCCGTCTGTGAACACTGCTAGCGCCTAAAACATACGTACGATTTCTTCCAAAATGGATATTCCCCAGTCGATCTGGTTCTAGTCGAAGATTTGAGTTTTTGAAAAAGATTCTTCAAAATTTGGGGGTACTTTATACGAAGCCCCCCGAGGATTTTCAAAGTTTTCTCGAAAACGGCTCCAAATTTTTTCTTTAAATTTCTTGTAAGAATAGAGTAAAATATACTTATTTATATGGCATAGGTCCGATTTTCACGGATAACTCTGAATTATTGAAAATTGCAAAAGTTTAAAATTTTTACGGCGTCTTTCTGGAACTACAAAATTGAAGATAGAGATTTTTCCTTCAAATAAAATTTTTCTTCATAGTGAGTTCTTTCTTTAAGGTCATCTACATTTGTTTTTTAAATTTTGGTATTTTTCGTGCAATACTGCGTGCAATTTGTGCAATTTAAAAAAATTACAAAAACAAGATTTTCTCAAAAACGGCTCCAAATGTTTTCTTTAAACTTTTGGTAGGAATAGTAGTAAATGTACTCTATCAGATGACATAAAAGCCATAGTGCTCTATCGGTTGGATTATTCAAAAATTACAAAAATGTAAATTTTTTTACTTCTCTCTCACGTCGTTAATATTTACATTATCGGCGATTTTTTCACATTATTATATTTGCGAGTTAATATGCTTTAAATAATGTCAAGTAAAGTTTCTCGAAAACACAACCGTTTTCTCTGAAAAGTAGCTCAAATTTCGGCATTTTCAGAAAAGCTCAAACGCCATTTTCTCATATATGGCTGCAAATTTTTTCTTCAAACTTTGGTAACGGATAGTGATAATTACACTCTTTAATATGACGCAAAGTTTATTTTGAGTTCTTTTTTGTTTTTTCAAAAATTATACAAATGTAAATTTTTTGAAAGATCTCTTTATTAATCACTTTAGCAACAATTTGTAAACATTATTATATTTGTGAGTGTAAGTGCTTCAAATAACGTCAAATAAAGTATTTTGAAAACACAAACATTTTTCGTGAAAATGAGCTTTAAATTTCGCATTTTTAGTAGTGCTAAAACGCCATTTTCTTTAAAACGGCACATAATTTTTAAAGAAAAATTGCCATTTATGGCTAGGTTTTTGTGTTGTTTAATATTCTAAAATTAATATTTTCGTTCTACCAATAAGAAACCGAAATATTAAGAAAATGTCAAAAAAAATGTACTTTTGGGCGTGCTAGATGACAGCTGGCAAGAAAGAGTATGTGGCAATTCCGCATAGCTAGCGAAGACCCAAGGAAATAGAAAACTAATACGGGAAAGTCTGTGCCATTCTGTGGCACCACTAGTTTCTTCTTTGTGTGCAAAGTAACTGATCGGGTCATTGTAATTATTGTAATTTTGAGTCTTTTATTAACCCATGAACGTTGTCGTTCAGTTTCTCTTGATACAGAAATTATGCACAGATGATTATTTTTTATGTTTATGGGTAGTAGATATTGCCTTTCCATCCCCGATATCGTCGCTTACAGTAGTAGGTGATGTTTATAAATACTTGAGCAATAGCCAATACATACCGATAAGCAGATTAAATAAATGGATAGATAGATAAATAAATAAATAATAAAACAAGTCCAGAAAATTTCCCTAGTGGTAAGAATTCTGCAGTGGTGTTTACTACGCTCTGTGCCGTACAGAGCATACAGAGCCAATCTGTCCGCCCGGTGCGGAGCTGGGCGCACGGCGCGGCGGCCGCAGGAGTCACGTGGCGGGTGGCGGAGTGTGGGTGAAGAGGGGGGAGGGGCCGCGCGAGGCCAGCGGGGGCGCGCAGCTGCGGCGGGCACCGCACACACGTGTGCCGGCCTCCGCCGCCCACGCCCTCGCCCTCGCCTCCGCGATTGTTCCCGTAAGTGGCTCAGTGTCGAGTGCCCGCGGACGCTCGCGTGACACTCTGCTCGCGGCAGCCTCGCTACGCCCACGGTGGTCAAGGAGAGCAGAAGTAAAAACTGGATTCTAAACCTCATCCTTCTACTATGCACTACTGCGAATGATACTTCCAACACGCAATGTTACTTCCAACAAAATAAAAGTGATGATGTGGAAAGTAACTTTTCTCATGCTCCACCCTAAATGATCATTGTTTATTTTTTCAAATTATTGACAGAATCCATGACTAGTACTGTAACCATTGCATTATGTTCTATTATTTTTTTTAAGAGCTGGCATATAGCAATTTCTATATATAGTAATACAAAAAAGCTTATATGAGGAGAAATTAATTTTTTGACAAATTTTACTTTCTGTGCATTTCTACAAGACAGGAAATCATAACCCAGTCCTGCACTTAACAGGTTTAAGGCAAAAAAAAGTATGCAGAATATGACGTGCAACACACAAAAGTTAATAGATTGCTACAACACATTATAATCGAGCATAACTCAAAAACGATGCGTCCTTGGCAGTTAAAATCAGGTTTTCTGACAAAACTATTATTTAGAATGTACTTTCTAGAATTATTTGTAACTATTACGTAACGCCGCGGCACCTCCGGTTGGTGGTTTTCGTGCTGAAAATTGTCCTTTGTTTTTTGCATCTCCAGATAAAAATCAATTTTAAACACATCATAGTTGCTCGTCTGGTCCATTTTCACGCCAAAGCAGCGAGTAAATATTTTTAAAATTTTTGTTTCATTAAAAAATAGGCTTAATTTTTGAATATCTGTTTAACCCAGTCATAATGAATCATGTAAAGAAATATAGTATAGTAATTCACGGCCTTTCGTCGGTGCATTAAAACCATAAAAAATCATGTTTTTTAAGAATAGTTCTTCTATGATATTCTAGAGAGGCTTGTAAGCTTTGGTTCATAAATTTGCCAACCGATTTGTCTTGTGAAGAAAAGAAAGAACTATTTATTACACCTTTAGATGCCGTCAGTCACAAAAAAAAATTTTTTTTCTAGAAATCCCTTAGAATCTTCTAAATCTTCTTCGCAAAAATGATCAGCTCCCCACCAGGAGACCGAATGTATTGTTTGTTTGACCGGAAGGAATCTAATCGTTTGTGAGGGACGGACGGGAGAGGGGGGCGAACGCAGGTTACTCGATTACTCTGTACAAATTAAAATTCTATTTGAACCCGCAAAAATATTTGCCCACGCTGGAATTTCAACACAAGTACTAATAACTCAACTAGATTTAGCAAGCATTTTGCATAACCACTATTCCAATCGCCTGAGCCGGCATAGCAACCTTCCCGATGCTTTAAAAATCAATTTGAACGTTTGCATTTTTCGAAATCAATTTAACTGTACAAAACACAAAAAGGTGCAAAATGGGCAAATCCACAATATATTAAAGTTTTAGAAAAGTATTGAAGTGCAGAAGAAGAAGGAAAAAAAGAAGAAAAGTATCATCTCATTTCAAGGTTTGTTCGACTGATTAGAATATCTCCCACCAGTGAAATCGTAATTGACTTACATGATTATCTCAACCACCTCATTCTCACACGGAGGTTTGATGGATCTTTGGGTTACAGGTCTTACAAGTAGATATTTAATGATTATGATCCTAATGCCGAGTGTTAATCATTGATTACGATGTTTTTTAACGGTTTAATATGTTTTTACCTTATTTATTTTTGAACATAATTTTTAAAATTCGTAGAATCTTGAATTGATGCCTTATTTTACGTGGGGAGACTCAGGCGATGAGGCCAGCTTTTCCGTCTGACCACACAAACTTTGCCACGCTCCTTTCACCAACTAGCGGAAAGAAGGTATACTTGGGCGACAAACAGGCGATTTGAATTTAACTCAGAAGTTTCATTTAGGCTTGACAATCTTTTACATGCAGTAAATCTACTAAAATGGAACAGCTGGATTTACTAAGGCTTACGAAGGATTATTCGCCCTTAAAAACCCGCGTCTTTGATCGTGTTTGAACCCGCGAACTTAATAACCCGCGAACGGTATAATAGCCCGCTACGCTAACCGCTGCACCACCGACGCCCTACATCATATATACTCAGTTGTCTTCAAATTAAAACAACATTCAAAACCGTTCATTCTTTTCATATATAACCGCCTATTCCTAAAATTTCTTTTTTATTTTTCAGATGAAAAGAAATCGACATGGAAGTCATACCATTCACTTAATTTTATAATGATATGCAATATTCCCACCTATCTGAATTAACGCCAGAAATGATGCCCTCTTTCCGCATTGTGAGTTGTCTGGATTTTTTCTGGTTCCTCCGATAAATACCAGGCGAATGCTGGAGCATTATCTTTTTAAAGATGCCACGGTCCGCTATCTGTGCTTCCCCATCCTAGTCCCCTCCTCTCCTCTTGCACACAAATACACAGTGCACACAAACTTACATTCACTACACTACCAGGAGGACTACATATGTTACACATGGGAGTCGAGCCGAGGTAACAGGGTGTTCCGTGTCGGACTGTCTCACGCTGGCGAAGATATTCGGAGAGGGAAATCCCGCAATGCGACTTGTAAGTCGACGTTAGATCTCATATTCCAACAGGCGAGCAAAACAGCCACCTGTAGGCTATAACATGCACTGCACTAATGGGACTAATGGGTGGATGCCTTAAATTCTCACTCAAGGTCTTCCCTCACATTGCCCCCGCTGTTCCAACCCCCGCTGCGTCATCCCCTAGACTCGCAACCCCCCCCTCTTTCCCCCAGTCGCACGGAACCTCGTCCTCCGTCAGCCTCCAGCGCTGCGTCATCTCCTAGACGCGCACCCCGCGCCTCCAGCGCTCGCAGGGGGCCTCGCCGCCTCCAGCGCCTCCGCCTCCGAAACTGGAGCGGCGGATGAAAGGCGCTGGCCGCACAGGTGCGCCGCCCCCTGGGCCAGGCCCTGAGACAATACCCACAAATTCCTTCGCCCATTGTGCGCGGGGCCGCGCGGCCCTCCGTTAATGGAGCGGCCCCTCTCCCCCCTCCCCTCACCCCCGCCCTTCCCCTCTATCCACGGCCTCCTCCGCCAACGCCGCCGCCGCCGCCGCCGTAGGTAACTCCGGTAGCCGAGGAGCTAACACCCCGTACCTAATAACATTGCTTAATTGACTTATTCATTATCTCCACACACCTGTCACACACAAACATTCCCCGTCGGGCCATGCTACCTGTTATTACGGAGCGGCCCGGCTCGCTGGATACCTACCTGCGCTACGCCCCGGCCCGAAAACATTATGCCCGCTTTCATGACGCGCGCTAGGGCGGCTGCTTGTCCAAACACGGGCGTTCGCCATTCAGGAGAATCACGTTGATTGGGAGTTGCGTAATAATTATGTGTGTGTATGTGTATATATTGTTTCTTCTATCAATTAATTTTCCCTCAAAGTCATGTGAAGTGGACTGGACTGGAGTAAAGTGGAGTGTTACGCCATGTGCAATGTAATCTAACGAGATGCAACGAAACTCATGAGATCACTAATTTTCGTTGTGTTATAAGGAAATATGTACGGAGTCTATCAGTATAAAACTTCTAATGGAAACCAACTAAACTCAAGTAATATCCATCTCATAGGTATCTACAATTAAGAACACTTAACAGAATGTTAGGTGCAGCCATTTAATTTTCTAGGAAATGTTTTTAATGATAAAGTAGAATTATATATATATATATATATATATATATATATATATATTCTACACTACAGGATAATGCAAATTGTATTATTAGTGTTTGGACCGAACATAAGATCAAATTAAACCACTAATAAGTCTAATTTAATCTAACCTAATATGAATCACAACAAAGCATTGTAGCTAATGACTTCCCTATTGTAATGTTCTTACATCCAAGATTTCACATCCACTTCTTCACACCATCCCTAGATGGCATTCTTATAAGAACAGAACCTAATAGAAACTAGTCATGAGAAGAGTCGTGTTGAATCAATAATGTCATTCCTTCACACGACGATTAAACATCAACATTCTGCTTGAACATGAATTAATTTCTACCAGTCTCGTGAATCTAAACGATAACTCGATCGTTCGCGTCAGGAAACGTAATTTGCGTCGCCAATTTCACGGCACATCTACCAGAAGTGGCCACATTCAAGCAACGGGACCTCATCGATTCAATAACCACATCGCGCGCGCTGCGGTCTGTGTTCTGTACGGCAACTGTAGTGTCGGTTAACGTTGCGGAGAAATACTCTACTATCAATAGTTGCAGAAACGGCCTTGCCGTTTTTTGTGTTTCTTTTGTTTGGGGCCATTACACTAATTGGACCAAGTCCGACATCGGCCGAAGCCGCTTGAGCCCACCGGCAGATTTCCGCTCGGTTTCACTTTCGATCGCAACTTTTCTTCACCCGCTGTCGCGGTGAGGTTTGTCGACTGGGTCGCTAGGCTGTCGGCTTCTTAAACGACGAGGCTGGTAATCAATTTGAAAGAAAAAAATACGTTCTTACTACCAATAAAAAATAGATAATATAAGAAAAAGCAATAGCGTTTGAAGCCTGACCAAAGAAATCAAAAAATAAATATTTTAAAAATATCTTAAATGGAGATCGACCAGAATTATTCTTGTATTTTAACCTGTGTAAGTAATAATATTCCTAACACTTCGAAAGCAATTGACACGTCCTCTTTTGCAAAACTTCTGTCCTGGAAAGAAAAAATAAGTTGTGTGAAGTGCACAACTTACTGTAGATTTTGAAATAATGATAATGCAAATTTTTAATTAGACACCATAGCACGTTCCTTTTACCTTCTGTTGGGGCAGATGAAACTCAAAGCATATTCATAAAACTGATATTAAACATTTTACTATTAATATCACACACTTCCTATCACGTAATTATTTACATAATTGAAGTTGATTCACGTATCATTAGATTTTCTTGTACATTAGCACCATGATGAGAAATCTGTACAAAACGAAAGAAAGTGCAGGTATTTTCAATGATTTGAAAGAAACTATTTTCTCATTGAATATACGCCTTCATAAGACAAACTAAACAGTGGCCTTTTTGCTATCGAAGTCCGCTCCGTCTGGTAATCAAACCCATTGTAACATGCATTACACGCGCGTCGCATGGGTCAGCCACAATAGGCCTGTCAGAGCCATGATGAAGGAGCAACTTCAGCCAGCCTGTAAATTGCCTTCCTCACGTAATTGTTTTCAAGAAGCATGAATACTAGTTAACGTTGATGAACATCAAGAATTAGGTTATTCATAAGGTATATTTTATGTAAATGATAATGATTACGTTTAATTGGATGCGGTCACACTACACAATGACAAAATAAGGTACATCTGTTTTGCGGTATCATGTCATCTTTTAGTGACACCAAAATGACTTCACGCATATTGCAAAAAATTGAAGTATTGCGAAATAGATTGTTGAAGATACTCATCAATAGATCATGTAGAAACATTTAAGTAAGTTAAGACAGGGCAATTTGTGAGAATTAAGATAATTCAAATAATTTCATTACTAAAAATTTATTAATTTTAATTAAGGTCTTCAATCATAAAACACCTTCAAATATTCTGTAATCTTCTCTCGTCCAACTACATTTCTTTGCTCGAATATAAATACTAGTATAATATTAATACAGCATTTTCTTAGGAGTAGTTTCCACAAGAAATAAGAGGGTGAGAATTTTTCTCTACCTGGCAAGTTCGAGCAACCGTGGATTTCATTCAAACTTGGACGTATATTTGTAACCAGATATCTAATGTCTTTAATCATCAGTTCCACCACGAATTGGGTGGCAGGAAGAAGCATGAATCACACAAGCCTGCCTTATAAAGGCGAGAAAATTATCTGGAATCACAGCAAAGGAGACAAATGAACCAAAGAGCTCCAAAGCCTCCCAGAGCTGAATGGAATTCTTCTGATGATGGGGCAAAGGTTCCCTCCAGGAGACGTCATTACGTTTGTCTATAAACGCGGAGACTTCCTGCAGAGGGGGGTAACACGGGTTGCTGAAAATAAACAACCCACGGGAGAAATAAAAGGACAGGCGGACAAATTACAATTTCAGGAAGCTCCATCAAATAAATGTTCCGCTGGGTTTCGAAACACAAGGGAATTTCCACTTTGAAGCGGCCGAAAGGAGCATGTGGGTCAATGGCGACGATGATTCTGGGAAATTCTGAAAAGGCTTTCGAAACTGGAAGGATATGAGTTGGCTAAATGTGGTCTGAATAAACCTCCAAGCTTTTATTGGAACTTTTCAGAAGCATTCCCAGGTCTACAAAGCACTATTAGAAAGCTTTTCATTTTTCATAATTATAAAATAAATGTAATAGATTACTCTGGTCCATGCACTCAGTCAGGAAGTAATATACAATTATAATCTCACGAGTCTTGCCTTCCATTTGTTATTCACACTTGTAAGAGTAATTTCGTAACTATTGTTAAATAAAAAACCCTTAGGGAATTGTATTATTACTGGCTGATCGTGAACACCATCCTCCAAACCATTAAATGGAATACCGAGATATAATCAATAGTTCTCGTCTTACATGATTCCAGACAATAAATTGCCTGTATAATTGAATTCTCCTCTGTCCATTGCTCTCTCGCGAAAATCGTCGATGTATCCTTAAATTGTAAACTCATTTACAATGAACTTTCTAAAAAGATCTACCAGACTAAAAGCAAAAGCTGAATACGCCAAAAGACATACATATTTTTTATAAAGAATTTTCAGTTTCCTTACTTGAAGAATTCTTAAGAATTTCGAATAGCAATCGTTTACAGCCTTACGTCGTAAGCCCCGTTGTGTGCGTGGGTAAACATTCGAAATTGCGAAGAGTTTATTACAAAACAGCATGTCTAAGATCCTTGCACTTAGATTTCAAAAAAACTACTGAATTAATTTTACAAAGAATCCGAGATTCTGCACGTTTCTGACCACAGGTAAGAACGTGCAGAATGTGCAAAACATGCTCTGAAAATTCAGAGCATGTTTTTGCACATTCTGCTTGTTCTAAGATATTTAAACATTGTTTCTGTTGTGCAAGTATCAACACAAATAAACAATAATCACATTTTTTCTCAAGTTCAAATGAAAACTACAATTCCAATTTGCAGGCACGTTGGCATAATGCATGCATTGCCTCCAAAAACTACATATTGAAAGCCTTTCCTTTGATATCTCATTCATCGTTCTGTGATTATCATGAGGAATGGGGCGAAATGGAAGCAGCCTCCCCCAAGATATAGTACGAGTATTTTACTATTTTTTCCCCTGCAAGCGGAGTATTCAATAATATCTCGCAGGCAATTTTTCTCTCCTCTCCAAATCATCCAGTTCTGCAGACCTCTTACTCGAATTGATTGGACGCATCTCCTGTTCTCCCCCTGACGCTTTGACACACAGAGATTTTTACATCTGTACATCGATCCAGGTCAGAAGTTATTCAATACTTTCTTCTTCGTCTCCGTCACATCTCCGCCTTGGGAAGCGTCTTCAATGCATGGCGTTGGCTGTCTTCTGCACGTCTTTGCGGCTTTAAGCAAGAAGTGGAAACTCCACGACGACGACGTCTGAGAAAGAGAGAGCAGCTTCTCTCTTCTTCCCTCGGCGGGACATTGTCGCCCGGTCGCGGCCCCGCAGCGCGCCAGACTTCCGCCCCTCCCCCCTCTCCCCGCGCCCCGGAGGAAGAGCACTTCCTGGCGCGAAACCTCCGCGACGGAACCAGCAACCGCCCCGCCTCACGGTGCTCCCGAATGTTTCGCACGAAAATAAAAAGAAAACAATTGTTCACGGCGCCCGAATATAACGGACGGCAGTAATTTATTATCCAAACCTTTCTCCTTATCCCTTATCCAATAATTAATCTAGAAATCGTTACTTTATTATCTAGTGATTATCTCTCCGTATATCTTATCTAATCTTTTTAATTTTATCTATAATTTCTGTTACCCAGCGTCTCACAAGTGTTCGTTCACAATCACAATCAAATAATAAATAATCTGCTTGCTCCCCCTCCCGCCCTATCCGTTTGATACCCTTACCTTTCCCAATCAGCCTCGTTCAGCAACAATTCATTTAACAATAAACTGCATAGTTGCGTGATCTGTGAGTTTCATGTCGTGCATCTGTGATTTGCATCTGTGACATCGTGAATTGCATCTGTGATTTGCATAGCTACCAGTGACAAAAAAAAAACTCAAGTAGTTCAAACGTTTTTGTGAAACGCACCAATATATACACATATTTTGATACAAGAGGAAGTTTTTTACTTTTTCACTACCACTTACGTAGAAGAGGTAAAGTTATGAAATGTTGCGAGAAAAAGCGGCGAAGTTTTGGCAGAAAAACTCCTATTACCGGGCCTGGTAACGCAAAAGTGGATGATTCCCGTTGCAAAATTTAGGAAAAAATAATCTAATAGGTCATGTGGCCAGAATCCATGTTTTTTGGGTCGTTGATAACGAAAAATCGATTGAAGGCAAAACGTCCTGTCCGTCCGTCTGTGAACAACGCTACCGGGTAAACCGTTCAGCTGGTTTTATCCAAAATTGACGTTTCCCTATCGTCTCGCTGATGTCGCGATCCTGTAAATTTGAAACCGAAATTTTAATTTTGGGGGGTACATTACATGAAGCTAGAACATTTTCCAAATTAAAAAAAAATGCTCCAATGTTCTTGATTAATTGTTGTCCATGTCCGCGAGAACTGCATTTTCATTTTCAATGTGTTGATATATTTTCTTACTAGCAATCTGCCAACCTTAATTAAAATTAGCCCAGTTAGGTTTCCTTTTTAAAATTCCGCGCCGCGACACCGCAGCTGAATTTCTGTGAATTATGTCTCATTGTTGGGACATGATTTAGCTGTATGAAAAGCAGTTATAATTGGCAAATTTGTGTTGATATTTGCTTTAAAATATTTACATTTTGCATCGAAGTACTGTGATTTGTAATGTGTTTTACAAAAAGTGATGACTGAGGTACAGTATGTTAATTCGGAGATCAATTTTGGTAAAAATAGTATTACATAAGTATTACTAAGGGCGAGAAAGTACTTGCTGTTTTAGCACTAGTTAATTTTCTCGTTTGTATTAATTGAATGTTAAACTTGGAATCAAGTTCAATCCTAATACAATTTCATAGAGAAGATATAAATCACTCGAGATATTAAAAAAATAGTGTCAGCACGGCGACAAGATAGTTCAGGTGCATGCGCGGAGTAAGTAATAGAATTATTTTGTTTACTTTACTGCACTAATGACAAGATTTTGACATTCAATAGTATCTTATTTGTATACTGTTTACAAAAAAAAATTTTACGATTTTCGTTTTACTCAGTTTTAAACGTATATCATCTTCAATTATTACATCTTAATAGCTTGGTTATACTTGTATACTTAATTATACTCGTACAATCGTTAAAATATTTAGATGTATAATTTACCGAACATTAAAGATTTTCGACCATGGAAGTGAGAGTTGTGTCAGTTAAAATTCTCGAGAGATAGAGATGACGCAATGGTGAATAAAACACGAGAAGAATACAACTTGTCTGAAGTTTCTGATAAAACCTAGAATTTTTAGAAACCAATATTTTACGCCCATTTCCACGTTTCGTAACACATAAATATAACTTAGAATTAGCAGAGCAACATCCACGAAGCATTAACAAAATCACTGCGTGTAGTTTCTCCCCGCCAAGCCCAGATCTGTCCCGTTCTATCCTACTTCTCCCTGTCCTCCGTCCGTCCAGTGCAGTCCTGTTATAATCAGTGCCGTAAAGGTCGGCTGCTCTGACCACTCCAATTCAGTCTGGTCCCGTAGGGTTTTGTTGTTCCATTCCAACTCCCGTTCCGCCGAACCAGTTCCCACCCATTCCGGTCCGTTCCGTCGCATCCCATCCCGCCTCGCCCCGCCGCTCCGCGCCCTGCCCGCCTCTATCGCAGTAGACCAGCGATACAACTGGCATCATTGGAACGATGGAATCGGCGACAGCAACTTCTGTGAACAGTCCATTCCTCGGACCGTTCAGTCATGCCCCTTCGTCCTGTCCTATCCAATCCCGTAAAGGCTGCCTCACCAGCCGCCCCGTTCAATTTTGTTGTCGTCAATTCAATCTAGTCCAATTCAATCGCGTTCCATCCAGACCAGCTTCACCCATTTCGTTGCGATCCGTTAAAATCCCATCCCGTCCCGAAATTGCAATCCGTTAAAAATAAAAATACATCCCGTCCCGCTTGGCCTCTTCGCACCGTGCCCTGCCCGCCTCTACCGCACTGGACCAGCGATACAATCCGCATCACTGAAACGACGGAACCGGCGACAGCGACGGCTGCGAACAGTCCATTCCTCGGTCCGTCCAGTCCAGCCCCTTCGTCCTGTCCAGTCCCGTGAAGGTCGCCTGAGCAAGTCGTCCTGCCCAACTCAGTGCCGCCCATTCAATTTTGTTCTCGTCAATTCAGTCCAGTCCAGTCCAATCCAATCCCGTTCCACCCACACCAGTTCCGTTCCGTTCCGTCCCATACCGTCCCGCCTGGCTTCGCCGCACCGCGCCCTGCCCGTCTGTACCGCACTGGACCAGCGATACAATTGGCATCACTGAAACGACGGAATCGGCGACAGCGACGGCTGCGAACAGTCCATTCCTCGGTCCGTCCAGTCCACTCCCGTCGTTCTGTCCAGTCCCGTGAAGGCCGCCTGTCCAAGTCAGTTCAACTCCGTCCCGTCCCAAGGAACTTTGCTCTGTTCAATTCAGTCCAGTCCAATCCAATTCCGTTCCGTCCCATCCCATGCCGCCTGGCCCCGTCGCACCGCCCGTCGCTCCCGCAATGGACCAGCGATGCCCTCACCCACACCGAAACGACGGAATCGGCGACACAGCGACGGCTGCGACTTTCCAAGCATGAAGTTGAAGAAGCTCTTGTCTTCCGATTTCGGAGAACGAATGTCGATTGCAACGCGTTAACGTTTTGTGACTGGTACAACTTTATTCCTCGTTTCACTCGGCGCGACGCGACGCGGGCCGCCGCCGCCGCCGGGAGTGGCTGAGCGGGTGGGGGGCGGGGCGGGGCGGCGCAGGGTGGCAGCGCGCGCGAAGCCGCAGCCAAGCGACGCGTCTTGCTCTTTTTGCGCGCGGCGCGGCGCGGCGCAGCGCGGGTTCCGGTGGTGGCTGCCAGGCCGTTGTGCAACGGCCGAGGAAACGGCAACGGCGCCAGGAAGCGGAATCGGAAATAGAGGGGAAAAGGATAGACGCCCGATCTCCCACCTCATTTCATCGTTCCATCGAATGCGACTGGATTTCAGGCTAAGCTTTTGAATGACCAAAACTCTTAGGAAGGACTTTATGAGTTCTGACACCCAAACTCCCAGCTCTTTTCACCCTTTCATCAATTGTCTCGGTGTTCCAGGCTAAGCTTTCGGATGACCAAAAATCTACGGAATGACTTGTTCTGACGCCCAAACTCTCGGTTCTTTTCTCCTTTCCGTCGACTGCCCCGATGTTTCAGGCGAGGCTCTTGGATGAGCAAACTTCTAAGGAAGGACTTTATGAGTTCTGACGCCCAATCTCTCATCTCTTTTCACCATTCTATCGATTGTGCCGGGGTTTCAGGGCAGGCTTGGATGTCCAAAAGTCATAGATGAATGAATGGTTGTGTTTTGTGTTCAACACTTGTGATCTAAATGCTACGACTCATAGATATGAACAAAGAGGAGCCCGGGGCTTCATGGCTCTCCCTGAACATTTCAATAGCAGCCCGTAATCGTACGTAGCCAAAAATATTTTATATCCGTTAATAAGATGAATTACTTGTTTTCCACTTTTTAAGCTGACAATTTGGGACATGTTTTCACGACTTTTGAGGAAGAGGCTCTCCAAACTATGAGTCAATCCTGCAAAATGATTCAACATAATATCAATTGTGTGTATTAATAGTATCACTAGATTATAATTTCATTCTTCTTGTTTGTTTTATTTACTTTCTAGTAAAATATAGGACGTGTAAATAAAATTGATTGATGGAAAAGAGGGCTCAGAGAGTCCCAAACTGTAATTGCCCCTCTTCTTTTAGGGCGCGCACGCATACGCTGCTGTAATAATTAGGAACATATGAACTGTGCCGAAACCGACACTCAGGGCAGAGCCTGTCTCCCGCGTAGTAGGGGAACAAATCATTTCAGACTAAGCGTGGGAAGGTTCAAGAGCGAGGCTTCTTGGTCAGCTGATGCCAAGCGATCGGCGCCTTTTCCCTGTCATGCAATCGAGTTTCAATTGCATCAACTTTCGCCAACATCAAATGCATTGTAATGTCTTGTCGAACGACGGATGGAAAGTTGCCCAGTAGCAGTGGATGGTTACGTTGAAGCTACAAACGCCTAAACAAAATTTCAGCTCAAGCAAAGTGAAAGGTTGTTAGTTTTTGTTTTTTACTTTTTCTCTCTGTAGTATAGAGAGGAAAAGTAAAAACATAGAGTAGGATACGTCATGCAGGAAAGTATATTTGTAAATCCGTGTTTAATGTTTTTTCAGATGTAACTTTGCACACACGTAAGGATTAACATTATGTTACTGACGGTCGAAAGGTAATTAAATTTGCTGCAAGTTCCAACGAGATACAATTTTATGACCGAAAATTGGGATGTGTAGATCGATGTAGTAGAAGTGTCAAGCATAACTCATGTCAGATTAGAAGCTTTTAAACTGAAATTTGGTAAATGGTAAAACTTGAACTCAGGAGTAAGATATTGTGGCAGAAGATCATTAAATTCATTTTTGAGGGTGAATTATATGAAACGCCTCTGACATTTTCAAAATGTTCTGGAAAATGGCTCCAATTTTTTTTCTCTGATCTTTTTCTGACACGGAAGAATCTGCATTTATAAAAATGATATCATATGTTCAGAAAAACTTATCAAACTATGAAAATTACAGTACTCAAATTTATTTTCGGACCCCCCTACACGTTTATTATTAAAGTTAGAGATTTCTTTCTCATCGTAATTTATCCCTGAATTTTATTATCTTTATTTATATTTGCGAGTTAATTTCAAGTTAGAGTCGCTTATCGCATCCTAGCTTCCATTTGCTATGATCTTTCCAGTTGTTTTCTTGCAGGTTTCTTCTATCCATCGCTTTATTTACTGCATCCTTCCAAAGTGTGCTCGGTCTCCCTCTTCTTCTTCTTCTTCTTCTTCTTCTTCTTCTTCTTCTTTCAGCAGGGGTCCATTCGGTCATTTTTTCGGCCACCTTCCCTCATCCATTCGACGCACATGTCGGAGGTACTTTGCCTCGACAGTGTCTAAAATTGTGGTCCCTATGTTTAGCCTTGCAAGCACATCTTCATTCCTTATTCTGTCCTGAATCGTGAGCTGACAACAACGTCGCCAATAACCCATTTCTGTTGTTCTTAATTTCTTCTTTAGTTGTTCCGTTGTTGCTCACTCTTCTGCTCCATAGGTAACAATGCTCTGTACAATAGACTTGTACATCTTTATCTTCGTGCAAGGTCTTATTTGTGTGCTCCATATAGTATTGTGCAGCTGTTTGGAAACTTGTTTCCCTCTTCTTATTCTTTCAATAATTTCAGATTCACTTTTACCATTTTTGGTAAACATTACTCCAAGGTACTTGAAGCTATCGACTCCTTTGATAATACCACCTTCTAGCATCAAATTTCTGTTTACATTATCAGCTACAATATATTCAGTTTTAGAGATATTTATTGTATTCTTCATTTCTGGTATTCTTCAAACAGCTTCCTCAACATGTAATGGATATCATCTTCATCTTCTGCCAATATTCAATTGGTCGTCAGCAAAAAGCAAAGTGAACAGTTTATCCGTTCCGATTGAAATTCCCATATTCGCGCAAGTTCGCCTCCATCTCTCCAGGGCAGATGTTAGATATATGCGTGTGGGAGCGATTGCACATCCGTGTCGCAGACCTTTGGTGACAGGGAATTCTTCAGATATTCTTCCACCTACCTTCCACCTACTAGTACAATTAACGTGCAAGTACTTTCACTGCTCTCATATGCAGGTCACAACTCCATTTGCTTTTATTGCTACCCACAACTTGCAGAGGGGAATACTGTGATATGTGACATATACTAAATATATACTAAATGTGATATATACTAAATCGATGAAGACGAAGTGGGTTTCAAGGTTTTCTGCTAACCGTTTCTCTAGAAGCTGCTTTAAACAGAAAACAAAATCCATACATGATCTTCCGGCACGAAATCCATTTTGTTCTTCTAGCTCGTGTATCTGATTTTCAATTCTTTGTTTTATAATTTTGCCATAAAGTCTTGAAAGAGAATGAGTCACGCTTATTCCTCTGTAATTGGAGCAAACACGTCTCTCTCCGTTCTTATAAATGTTCGAGATATAGGCAGTTTTCCATTCAGGGGACACTATTTCATTCCTCAAGAAACAGCTGAAAACATATGCTAACAGCTCGTGAAGCAAGTCCGTCCCATATTTAAAACGTTCTATGTGGAGTCCGTTCGGTCCAGGCGAGCGTCCATTTTTCATGAATCTAAGAGAACTTCCTTTATCTCTTTAACTGAGATGACGTCATTTTCAGTAACAATCTGATCTGAGAAACTTCTCATTGTCTAATTGAGTAATAAATTCTGGACGATCTTCAGTTAACAGCTTCTGGTGATAAATTTTCCACTCTTTTAAGGGAATAAGACTTATGGGCATAGTCTCCTTTCTATTTGTTCTAAGAGAATTCAATGTTTTCCATGCTTCAGTTGGCTTTCTATATCCTACATGCTCATCAATAGTCTTACATATTTTTATTTCACATTTCATTTTTGGCTTTCGTTACTTCTTTCTTTACTTCCTTACAACACTGCGAATAGTACTTTCTATCCTCATGGTTCCTAGTTCTCAGCCATATATTATTAGCTTCCTTTTCTTATTTACGATTTTCTCCACATTATCATTCCACCAAGGATTTTTACACGATTTATTTTTATTAGGTTTTGGCAGTTCTCCAAGAGCTTCTAATGCGGCATCACTGACACATACCATAGTACATATTTATTGCAGCAGAATAGGTTATATCGTTCAGTTTGGAACACAGTCTAGCTTTGTACAAAAACCTAATAGAATCGTCATTGAGGGATTGAAGATTTTACTGAACGGCTTTTGGCGTATCACATCCATAATCATCTTCATAGCGCATCTCGGTAGACACTTTCCATGGGAGAACAGTTTTTGCTCTAACGAGGTAATGATCCGTTTCGCATTCTGCGTCTCTCTCTCTCTCTCTCTCTCTCTCTCTCTCTCTCTCTCTCTCTCTCTATATATATATATATATATATATATATATATATATATATATATATATATTCTGACATCTTGAAATTTTAGCAATGTATTTTGTCTGCTAGACACATAGTCAATAATTGATTGTAGATGAAGAGTAGGTCGAATCCAGGTAAATTTATGTATATTTTTATGTCGGTAGAATTCGTTCCGAATTTTCAGGGAATACTGTTGGCAGATGTCAATTATCCTTTCCCCGTGTTATTTACCTGATTTTCTCCATAAGATCCTACAGTTGGGTCACTTATTTTCGAATCAACTCTAGCATTAAAATCCCCCAGCAAGAGTATTTCCTATCGGCTACTGATGTTGTCCAAAATTTGGCCCAATAGTTCATCGTGTTCATCCTTAACCTCAAAAGTCTCATCATTTGATAGTGCATATACGCCAATGACTACAATATTAAGTTAAAGAATTCAATCTAACTACTCTTGCCAATAGAAGAGTCTTTGCTGAACAATTGTTCTTATTTAAAATAGTTAATGGTCTATCAGATAGCAGTGAATTGCTGTCACAATTGTCATTTAATGCACGAGTATCAAATTTAAGAGGACGAGAATTATTATATTTCAATAACCAAATACAACATCTCACAAATATTCACCACTCTTGAGAATGTCTTCAAAATTCAATGAATTCAGTAGAGTGTGGGATTTAGACTTTAGTTTTTCTTTGCTAAAATATAAACAGAATTTAAATAAAATATAGAATGATCACTGAATGTGGATTGTGTTAAGTATTGCTCGCTATTATGTTCCGATTATTCTGTAAATGTGGTTTTCCATTTTTGTATTACTGTCATTTTATACTCATTTTTGTTCCTTTTTTGTAATGACTGTTTTGAAGATATGTTTCCATTTTTGTTTATCTTACTGGTGTGTTATGTTTTATCAATTTTGCAAAAAGATATATTCTTGTAATCGGACTTCTGTAATTTAGTTTTGTTATTTCATTTGAAACTTTTTTTTATTATTGTGTATGTTTTGTATATTTTTCCTAGTAATGCCTACTGTAATTGGGGCTTTGCCCTGTTGTGGGTAATTAAATAAATAAATAAATATTATATCCTTTCAGTACAAGCTCTACTTTAATAATTTGAATTTTTGATCTTTAAATAATGAATACTTTTTTTAAATCTATGAAAAGTGATTGTGAAATAAATAGTAACTCCAACATGAAGTGGAGGAAAAGATTATGTATACAGCTAATTACCAATAGTTTTCACTTGTGTCGCCTATAATTTTAAAGGCACATTAATTTCGGTGTGTTTCTTAGAACATTTCTTTCGCAACATATTTCGAATTGATAGTCTGCTCTTGGGATTTTAATAACCAGATTTTGTTTACTTTTTCAATCGCCTCAAAAATTACACAAAGGATATCACAAAAGCAGTGAACGTCGTTGACCACCCTCAAGATGACGGAGGCTGCAAAGCGAAAGATGCGTGTGGCGTCTGCCATCGTTATCAAACGCGCGATGATACCTCATTGAACTGTCACAGGACTGGCTGATAGGGACCAATTAGAAGGAGCAGGAGAGAGACCTCGCTAATGAGAGGGAGGGATCTCAACAGTCAAGGGGAATGAGCCCTGGTCTTGGTATTGATTGAGATGCACTCACTTAGCTTAACTTCTTGCTATGACATTAGTTATGCACAATTTGATCATCTGAGAAGGTCCTAAGAAAGGTTATACCGTTTGCACGTGGCACACGTTCTCCATCCAGCTCTCGCTCTCGCAGCACTCACCCGTCATGGCGCCAGTCACCGGCCTCGACGACAAGAAGTCGGAAGCTCTAAAGAAGGTGGTTTCTAGGGGGGCATGGGGTTATATGAGCTCGGGTCACGTGACATTGATGTTGAAGTGCGGGTCGTTCCAGTTGCCAGACCTTTCGCAAAACCACTGCGTCCCAGGGCGCGCCCAAGCCTGTTTCTGCTGACTGCAGTCCGTTTCTGGGCTGGTGAGTCGTCAGCAGGTCGCGCCACGAACACCCGTCTGCACCGCGTCCCCGTGATCCGAATAGCTCACACCCATGGCGCTTACTAAATACACTTACAATTTACCTTATGTGACAGTACGCCGAATGGGAAGTTGGCTGCTTACCTGGGAGCGAGGGCATTACGAAGCGGTATAGAGCAGTGCATGAACAGGCGTTTACTACTGTACCAATTAGAAACCACGATACGTAAATTCACAATAAAGGTGTGGGACGGTGTCTATAAGACGGGCATGACAAAAAAAGTACGGATTGTTGGAATGTGACATTGAGACTTAAAATTACACAATCGTAAGACACTCGTCAAGCATAATTGAGATATTTTCTTTTTTCGTTTCCATTAGAGGTTAGCAAGCCATTGGCGAAGTAATGTAATACAATCCAATATATATGCAGTATTTTTAATGCAATGTTTTTTACACTGATGACCTGATATACAGAAATCTTTGAATTTTCAATTGTCTCTTCTATAACATTCATTGGAGGTAGGTCATCATTATCTAACCCCGAGCTCAACTGTGAAAAGATGTAGAAATTTGAAATTAAAGAATCCTCTAAAATATTCACCCAGAAATGGCGTGAGATACCGTGCCTCCTAGAATCACCTGTAGTGTTGACAGTAGTCTCAGGGAAAGTGATGATGAGGCGGTGGAGGGACACCGAGCCGTTACCTCCTACCTTCCCCCTCTCCCCCCCCTTCGCAGAGCGCACTGAACCGCGTTGCAACGCTCAACACGAACAATTCCCCCGCTAAGCGTAGAGGGCAACCGGACATCAGGGACAATTTTACCCTCGCCACACAATCACCGGCTCACTTCGCTGGCTGCGCTGACTCACGGGCTTTCGATCCATTGCGCTCCGCTTGCGCCGCCGCCGGGCGGGCACTTCCATCCCACCACCAGCGCAAGCGGCGGCTGGTCTTCGGCAGTTCATGCACATGTCGCAGGTGGCGATACGACATCGATAACAAAACTCATTTTCGTTATATATATTTTTTTGTAATGATTGTTTTCAAGATGCAATGCTTCCATTTTTTAATTTTTGTTGTTGTTGTTGTTGTTGTTGTTGCGCAAAACCAAATTGGTGGTGATATACAAATATGTTTGACTACAAATACAACACGAACTGTACATTTTTTTTCAATTATTTGAAGGTATTAATTGATGTCATTGCAGGGCCTTTGACCGGGAGGCCGGAGGGTTTCAAACGACAATGACAGGATTTTCGACGGTAGGTCGGCGCCATCTGTTTTTATATAATAAGATATAAACAGATGGTTATATGTTATCTATGTTTCCATTTTTGTTTACCTTACTGGTGTGTTATGTTTTATCGATTTTTGTAAAAAATATGTAAGCTTGTGATTGGATTTCTCTGATTGACTTTCGTTATTTCATTTGAAATTGTTGATTTTCTTATTTGTTTTTCTTGTAATACCTACAGTAATTGGGGCTTTGCCCTGTTATGGGTAAATAAATAAATAAATAATTTTTTTTAACTTCCATCTTACCAAAATGTTCAAAATTGAAACATCGATATTAATAATACATAGACCAAAAACCATCGATAGTTTTAACCCCACTCTACTGCTAGCGTCCGTATGACCCGGAAAGCATATTAGGAATAATAAAAAAAATTGTACGATCTACCAGTTTATAAAATGGACTATTATTACACAACAACATGTAATGTAAATATTGACTTCAGTTACTGAATTATTAGCACTTAGTAGTATCTAATAAGATATAAACAGATGCTCTCTCTCTCTCTCTCTCTCTCTCTATATATATATATATATATATATATATATATATATATATAAAACGTGAAGTACATACCAATGTACTAATAGGGATATTAACTGAAGTTGGACCCAGCCTCCTAGGCCACACCTCCAATATTTTTCTTCAAGGAGCTGCTTCAAACAGGTGAAAAGTCCCAGAACTAAATCATAAACACACTCCCTCGCTGGGGAACCGCTTGTTGGCAGTAGGAGCGAGCTTTCTGCAGATTGAAGTTGAGTGTAGTATCCTGTCGTTTGTGGAATTGTTGAAAGCTTCATTTGTGACGACATTATTTCGATTCTGTAAGGTTAAGGTTCTGTAAAGGTTAGTTTTTACTTTCTGCCGACTGATTACTCAGTATAGAGAAAGTTGTGTAATGCCGCCGGAAAAAAATGGTGAATTTTCGACACAAGAACTCTTAATTGCAAACCTCTCTGGTAACGTAAAGTGGATAAATCCAGATGCTAAGTTTAGAAAAGAAATTCTCTAACATATGATCTTCTTCAACATCAAGGATTAGGTCTGAAGGCCTGTTCGTCCTCTTCAATGTTAATATCATCAATCCACCGAGTCCTCGGCCTTCCAACTCTTCTTCAGCTAGCCGGTACATAATTATTATTTGTTAAGGGAGTCTCACGTCGTTCATTCTTATAATACGAGCTTACCAATTTTGTTTCTGTTTTTCGACACTTCCTAAGAGGTTAAAAATATTTAGTTCTTGTCGTATATCCACATTTTTCTTGTGAGCTATAAATAATAGTTAGCAACACTTCCCAAGAACTTCATTTCGTTAGTTTGAATTTTTCTTTTCGATGATCTATTTAACGTCCAATTTTCACACCCATAGGTTAGTATTGAGACGGCAAGAGTTTTATAAAATTTTAACTGTCTCTTCGGGTTTTATTTTTTTAAATTTTTTTCTTATAGTTCAACTCATTCTCTGGAATCTACTCTGGTTCACAGCAAGATCGCCTTCTATTAGATAAGATACACTGCAGCCTAAGTAATGAATGGTGCAAACTTTTATTATGGAGAACGCTTTTCTGGCGAAACTTTTATTATTATTATTACTTTCCCGTATACATACGTATGTACGTATATACGTATGTACGTATGTAAAACAATTGAAAGCAAAATGTGTCTGTCCGTTCGTCCGGTGTATGTGAACAACACCAGCGCCTCTACCATGCCCACGATTTTTTTCAAATTGAAGAAATCTCTGTCAGTCTGGCGAGAGTCGAAGCTCTGCGGTTTTGAAAAACATTCATTAATTTTTGGGGGTTCTTTACTTAAAGACCCCCGGACATTTTCAAAATTATCTCAAAACGGCTCCAAATATTTTCTTTAAATTTCTTATAAGAATAGTGTAAAATGTGGCATAGGTCCTATTTTCACGGTTAACTCTGAATTTTCGAAAATTTCTAAAGTTTCAATTTTTATTCGGCGTCTTCCTACAACTACGTAATTGAAGATAGAGATTTTTCCATCAGTGACTTCTTTCTTTACAGTCATGTACAGTTTTTTGAAAACATTAGATTTCGCGCAATATTGCGTGCAATATGTGCAATTTTAAAAAATTACGAAAACAAGATTTTCTCAAAAACGGCTACAAATGTTTTCTTAAAATGTTTGCCAGGGATAGAATGTACTCTGTGAGATGACAAACTCGGTAGAGCTATATTCTTTTGTTTTTTCCAAAATTACAAAACAAATTTTACTTGTATCTCACGTCGTTAATATTTACATTTGCGGCGAGTTTTTCACACCATTTTATTTATGATTATATGTTCTAATAATGTCAAGTAAAGATTCTCAAAAACTCAATAGTTTGCGGTGAAAACTAGCTCAAAATTTTGCATTTTCAGAAACGCTCAAACGTCATTAACTCAAAAATGGCTCCAAAAATTGTTCTTCTAACTTTTCGAACGGATAGTGCAAATTACACTCTTTAATATGACGCATAGTTCATTTTGAGGTATTTGTTGTTTTTCCAAAACGTACACAAATGAATTTTTTTGGAAGATTTCTCACACCGTTAAAATGCACATTTCCTACAATTTGTAAACACTATTGTATTTGTGAGTTAACAAATATGAATTCATGGAGTCATGAACAACAAACGAAATAAAGAAAGCAGAAGTCCTTGCTCGTGATCTACTGAGCATGAAGAGACATTAGAAAATGAATCTATTGTCTCACTGAAAGCGACTAATATTAATGCTGTCTCCATGTTCTGTGAAGGGTCTGGTCATTAAATTGGCATGGGAAATAGTGAGCAATGCTAACAGTGAATTTGTGTAGAATGTTTGGGAGCGGAGAAAGATGAGTACGTTGGTGATACGTGTATTTTCTCCCATATGCGATAGTGCGAAAGTTCCTCTGCATTTAAATATTGTCAAATAAATGAGTATCAAACAAAATGTTACTCTTCTTTTCTGTAAGGTATCATAGATCATTTAAAGTTCTCAATTTGGGACGAAGAAAGGAGGCACGAATTTGGAGCACTTTTTCCAAAACTTCATTTTGTATGCTTGTTAAAAAAATAACGAATGACGAAATAAAGGATAATCGAAAACCGCAAACAGTCCCAAAAGAAACAGTTGTAGGAATGAATTGGTTACCGAAGGTGGTAGGAGGAAAGCGAAGATAAAATATTTGTATTGGACATGTATGAAGATGGTTAATTAAAAAAGGAGGACTATAATTAGCTTGCAGGTCATCAGTTTTCATTATTATGATTTACACTTCCTATTTGTCTAAATGGAATTTCAATATTAGCCTAAATTATTGAAAATAATTTAATGCAGACATCATTGCCCAAAATGATTGGAGTATATGAGTTTATTACTTACACTACCTT
Organism: Acheta domesticus; assembly: GCA_031308135.1. NCBI lineage: Eukaryota > Metazoa > Arthropoda > Insecta > Orthoptera > Gryllidae > Acheta > Acheta domesticus. The sequence goes on along the minus strand of JAHLJT010009419.1, from coordinate 20,572,513 downwards.
TCCTTTATCTTGTAACGGTACCAAGTGGTACAATTATATTAATCTTTAAAATAATTAAATAATAAAGTAATGGCAAAACAATAATTACATAAAACGATAGCCAATAAGATAATCTGAAAATTAATTGTGATGAATCTTGAATTAAGTTTTGATGAATCTTGAGGCAAATTTGCCAGCAACACTGGAAATCTGTAGCCTGGCGGATGATTCCCAGGAATTTGAGCCCATTTCGGGGTAGACCAACAGATAAATCTCAAAGTACTCGGGTGTTACAAACAAGCAAATATGGATCCTTTTTTGTTTGGAACTATGGATGAAAATGTTGGCAAATATCAACTTGGTAGACAGATTTACATTAGTTTGGTGCAAACCGCAATATGCGGGACTTCCCGGGCTTCCTCTTTGCTAAGAAGGTTCAGAAAGTGCAAACACGGGTGGAGACTCGTTACTTTATGGAGGTGATGGAAGCTCATTTCAATTACGCTAAGTGCTAGACATTTCAACGAGTGGATCGTGTCTGTAAGAATTCTTTTTAAAGTAATTGCCTACATGCAAATGGGTTTAAAACGCTACACAGCAAAACATCTTTCTACATTACTCGTTGGCTAGCTAATTATCCAACATCATTTGTCGTAAGATGTTTATCAATTCATATTTCATAACTAATAACGGTAAAGACGAGTGAAAAATCATCTTTTTTACCGCCCGAGCGTACCAGCGGTTGACTTCGACTCCGGCAAAGTGTCGGAAATTAAATTATGTGTTTCATTGATTGATAGTTGTAACTGCCTAATAAATTGTCTTATTATAATTAAAACATCCCATTAAATTTAAAGACAGTTAATTATTAAAGTATTTTTATATTTCCATTTTCTGCAATCGTTTCGACGAACTATTTCTCATCATTTTCAAGTACTGAAAAAACATTTTTATAAAGATTTTCTTGAATAAGTTACAATTTTCTAGGTACTTATTGTTCAAAATCTTCGTCGCTTACCTAGAGCAAATTGATATACTTTTTGATTCGTATTATAAAAATCGTATTACAAGGTGGTGTATAATTGAATTTAAACAACCTTAGTCCAAAAAAAAGTTTTTCAGGTGAGCAAAACAATGTGGGGCGGTTTTTGTACCGGTGTTTTTTTGTTTTGTTTGTTTGTTTTTCAAAAAATTGAGAAATTTGTATATGATAAGATTGGACTATGATTCTTTTATCAAAGTTACGGAGCTTTATCTCAAACTTTCGAGGTTAATAACTACGGACAGGGGCTGATTTTTCTTACATCACAGTCAACAAATGGAGGCTATGAAGCTCTAGCAACAGTTCTAGCATCTCAAAATCACACTTTTTGGGCTAAGATTGGGTTTCTTTTAAAATCCTTCAATTCAATTTAATACATATTTTTCCATATTAAAATGTTTTAATGTTTTTAACTTGGATGAATCTTTGGCGTCTATCCAAAACGGCTTCGTTCGTAGTTTCCGTAATTTTCCTGACCCCTTCGTGTGCCCTAGGCGTGTGACGCAATCGTAGTGCTCCAAGAATATCAACGGTCACGGATTTCGAGCGTTTGGCAACAACGCGTTGAACGAAAAGGGGGCAAGTTGATCAGAGGCAGCCGCTGATTACGGTGGGAGTATGGGAGACACGTTTCAGTGCATTTCCAGTTGAAGTTTTTTCTCTATGCCATTTATCTACAATAGTACAATACCAAAGTACTGAAGACGATGTGAAGTTAACATATAGAATTTGCGATCTAATATGACGAAATATCTTCGTGGCTTTACAGAACGCTATTTTGTACCTCCATGAATCACGAAACGCTGAGCTATGTCCCGGGGCATCGTCCGCGAGACCAGAGAGTCTTGTGGAGGCCATCCCCAAATCCCCAAATCCACTACCAATAAATTGTCCATTTAACGCCTGCGGTCACACTGACCAAACACCTTTGCACCAACGAAGCACTACTTGCCGTCCTCGATGATTCTGCGATTGTTTCTCGAAGGTTCTACAGTGTCATTGATACTTTCCATTCCAGAAGGTTCTTACGCGAATTATTCAAATATGTATTGCATGCAGACAGAGGTTAATCTAAACAGACAGCGAGCATCTGACCGCGTGAGGCAACTCGCGTCCTCAGCACGCATTTCTGAATTTCTATTAGAAACTAGTACTGCTACAACACTACATACTTTCTCGCATTATTTGCAACGCACTCTATTACATAACGTGTTAAATGAAGTAATTTACATACATACGTTTGTATAAGAACAATATTAACCACTTTTTCGTTCCGAGGGCTCGACAATAATAGTTTTTCTGTCGAAAAACGCGGATATTCACCGCATGATTACAACTCTTTCTCTTTACTAATTATCCTAGTAAGGAGAGGAAGTAAAAATTATTATTCTTTCAAATTATTTAACAAACGTCATATTTGATTTTGTAGTTTCTTGGTACGATAAAATGGTTTTACGACTATTGTAAGAAACATTCTTATTTTCAAAAAAATTGTCATGACATGAAGTGTTAAGTCAGGCGACGGTTTGCTGTAATATAGACTTGATCGTTTTCTAAATAGAAATGTTGGCAATTACGAGCTCAATAAATTTTGTTCTGCACACATGTATACAAAATCATTAAAATTTGATTTCCCCACTTACAACTAAATGAATTCTGGGTAGATATCTCAGTGCCATTATATATTAGATAATCGCGTATTTATTTGAGCATTGTAGTAAATTTTGACTATTGGCTCCAGTTCTCACAATCCGAATATCAACTCCGGAAGTGTTGCCAACTGCTATACCAATGTTGAGTATACCACGATCACCACAGTTTTATCGAGGAGTGTAGTAAGTAGTACTCAGGCGATAAAGTTCATAACTACTTCCTGTCATAAACATTTGGACAGTGCAATCGTTTGTTGGGGCAAGCCTCCGTTATTTCGGCTTACAATTTTAGAAATGTGAATTATAACTCACATACTTTATCACGCTTGCCACCAGTGCAGCCTCATATATATTACTCAATCCTGTTATAATAATTTTTCCAATTATTCATTGCATCAGTCCTGTATGTCATCCGACGCTATGCTGATTATATTCTCACTTTATACAGCAGTGTTAAATAGAAAAGACCTCAGCAAACATGGCTTTCAATTAATTACTACACTCACAGAACTTTAATGATTTAATCAACGCAGCTATCAAAAATACGTAATTGTAATCTTTTGTTATCTGGCCTCTCATCGGTGTGAACAATCTGCTCGCGCAACAGGGCAAGTTCAATGTAGAGGAAATCATTGTAGCGCGCACATCTGTGCCACTCCGTTCCATGTTAACAGGTAATTGTGCATTTCTTCAACTGTTCTAAATTCAGTGAACAAGTAAAGTGCTAGCAGTAATAACCTCTTCAACTCTGCATTCGATCATTATTCTACCATTATACTAGAAGTTATAACGTGCTTATCATACAATCTCAGCAACTTTCTATTAATTAATGAATCATGACCAACCACGAGATAGGGCATGGAAAGTTCGCACAGAACTTACGTTCAATACAACTGCTTATCAGCTTTCAATTTATTTGCTGTAATATGGTCTTTCACTGGAAATTCGTATTTTTTAATGAACTATTCAATGGTGAAAGAAGAACAGTGATCATCTCGCGAATGTTGCAATGCCCCCCTCAGGTGTTACACAACTGATAAGCTGCATGAAATTAGTCTCCGCCGAGCAATTCATACCGCTCAGAATGTTCCTGTGTTTAATGTGTGGTTCCTCAGTGCACATTCAACAATGATGGCATCATGCCATGACGCCAGCCAGCTGTAATGCAACTCTGGTGTCATTCGTTCTTCTAATTTTCTATTGATATAAAATCAAGTTGAAGGCATACTCTTATTTATTATTATTATTATTATTATTATTATTATTATTATTATTATTATTATTAGCCTATACAATTAGTTAACTGACTTAGTTCACTATTCTGACTATGCTTGTTATCGACAATTTTCATTTGCATAGCTACTTTAACTGATTGTTCATTGATACCTATAGTTATGCGTTTTGTGTGATATTTACACTTTCGTTAATCACTTATTGTTTTTCACTTTTCTGACGCTTTTTTTTTTACCTGTTTCATTATACACTTTTCACTTCGTTGTTATCCTTTTTCTATTTTTGCAGAGCACGAAGATATTCATGTTAAGTTTGACCTCCACGTCGACTTATCTTGAGCCACTTGTTGCCGACTGCCTGCCTGAAGCTGTCCGACCATCGTTTGTGTTGCCTTCCAGGGTGTCGCCAGCCAATTCTTGGTTCTCGTATTGTTGTTTTGTGTGACCATCTTTTGTCGTTGTGTCTTACAATATGTCCGCCCCATTTGCACTTCAGTTTTTCAGCTTCTTCTGTTGCAACTGTTTTTCTGTTCTTGTTCTGTTTATTTTGGTTTGCGCCTTATTTCTGCGCATGTTACGTGGTCTTTGAGGGAGATATTGAGATTTTTTCTATCTTCCTTTGGCACCTTGATATTTTTAGTTTTTGAGCTGACGTAAAGGACCAAGTCTGGCATCCGTAAGTTAGTGTTGGTAATAGATAAGTCTATTATTTCTCTCTTTATTTTTAGGTCTATATGTTGGTCTAGAAGGATGAAGGAAATACTCCAGATTAATTAGAATATTAATTCATGTGTCTGTCAATTATGTGTCAGTTTATTCATTTTAATTATATATATATATATATATATATATATATATATATATATATATATATAGTTAAAGGTGAATTTCTTGTGTTCTGAATTTCCTTTCACTGTGACTCCTTTCACTGAAGTTTATTTTAGGAAGCTGTTTTTAGGGCAGGTATTTATGTAGGTGTCAGGACGACCTCCAGTGGCCCTTCGAAAAAAATAATTAATACGTTTATTTGGTTAAGTAGTAAAAGCTATCAAGGTAAGTGGTGTGAGTAAACAACAGTCCACTGCTTTGTTTGACTGGCAATCTTCTCCATCATTCTAGTAGCCTTTACGTAGTTATCATTAATGTACTACATAGGATGAGTGACACAATATCAAATGCTTAGGATTTTGTCACTTCAAAAATACTTTCATCAAAAATTAATCCAAAAATTTCAGCGTATATGGTCATGTCACCAACACCGCATTACTCAATCGATATTATTCAGCTTCACCAATACGTAGAATGAAATTTGAAACAAAAGAGCTTATTTACCAAGGGGAAGGAGGAGAACACTTAAGTGGTGATTGAAGAACAAAAGTCTTCTGTCATTTTTAGTATTTATTGTTATTATTTGAAAAGAAAAATAAGTTAGTACTGTGTCATTTGAGTGTCCACACCGTGAACAAAACTGTGCCACTAGGGCAGAAATTCTCAAATGGGCGATCCACTTGTCGAGTTGTGTTGGTCGTTCTCTCTCTGAGGTGAGAGAACAAAGTGCGGTCCAAGTTCGCACTGCGTTGCTGCAACTAGTCGGGGTAAAGAGACAAACACCAACTCCCGTTGCCAGCCATTGTATTTCAAAATGAAGGGGACAGAAAAATCTAGTTACAGCTTACCACTAATTGTGCCCCTCTCTTGTCGAGCACCCTTGCTTATATACCAGATTCCTGGCGGGTGACTACAAGCCATGTGCCTCCGGCAAGGGTCAGACTGCCGCCCGGTGGGGAATCCGCTCTTACGCTCTCACTTTTGAGAGATCTTCCTACGTGACCTCAAGTAGACACAAGTGCACACGTGCCCAAGTGACCACGTGTTTGAGTGGATTGCCATGCTACATCTTAGTCTCAATTTCCTGAACGCTGTTTCTTAATGTTAAACAATAATACAACTTTCGAATTGTAGGTGTCTTCCGGTTGCTCAGGACGTGGTACTTCGGCTGATGTGGTCACAGAGGTGTGAGGCACATCTGTGGGATATAACTACCGTATTCTTACCCAGCGCTTATCTTCGGGCAACCAGAAGGGAACGGCTCGCAATAGAGACAGCACGACGCGACGGAAGGGAAAGGACGGCGCTCAGACGCGATCTGCTGAAGTCTAGTGAAATACGATTGGAACGCTAGCTACCGAAGGCAGTCCGATTTGGGAACTGGCATTTGAGTATCCCTGCTCTCGGTATACACCGTGAGTCATTTCAATGCTGACAGATCAGTAATAAAAATGGCGCTTGCTTGCACATAGTTATGATGGCCACTGAGTGTCAGTAATGATCAGGCAAGCAACAAATTGATGCAAGAGCGCACAGTAGCTAGACCTTGCCCACCGACCAAGCCTGCCGTATTATCATGCAGTCGCTAGTCTCTGAGCAGCGAGCAGAGCTGTTCCATGTGCACGCTCTACTCAACGAGCACATGTGTTTCATGAGCATGCAGTTATTAGTCCCTGCCCGGACAGTAGAATTATAGCCCGAACTTGCAGTCGATAGATCCCAGCAAGCAAAACTGACGCAGTCTAATTGTCACTGGGTGAAAAGATTGGTCTCATGTTCATGCAGCCTCTACTCCCCATCAGCGAAAAGATCTGTCGTGTGAACATGCATCCTAAACCCTGTCCAGCAAGTGCCAATGTCACGTGAGGGTACAGTCACTAGTCCTTGCCAAGCGAGAACAATTATCGCCGGAGTGTGCAGTCGCTAAACGAGAAGAATTGACGCACTCTAATAGTCACTAAGCAAGATCTGTCTCATCTCCATACAGTCTCTAGTCCCCGCCAACGAGCAGAGGTGTCTCGTGTTCGTGCAGTCTCTAGTCCCCGCCAGCAAGCACAGCTGCCTCATGTGCGTGCAGTCTCTATTCCCCACTCAGCGAGAAGAGCTGTCTCATACGCGTGCAGTCTCTATTCCCCACCCAGCGAGCAGAGCTGTCTCATGTGCGCACAATCACTAGTCGCCGCCCAGCGAACAGAGCTGTCTCATGTGCGTGCAGTCTCTAGTCCCCGCCCAGCGAGCAGAGCTGTCTCATGTGCGTGCAGACGCTAGTCACCGCCCAATGAGCATAGCTGCCTCATGTGCGTGCAGTCTCTATTCCCCACCCAGCGAGCAGAGCTGTCTCATACGCGTGCAGTCTCTAGTCCCCGCCCAGCGAGAAGAGCTGTCTCATGTGCGTGCAGTCTCTAGTCCCCGCCCAGCGAGCAGAGCTGTCTCATGTGCGTGCAGACGCTAGTCACCGCCCAATGAGCATAGCTGCCTCATGTGCGTGCAGTCTCTATTCCCCACCCACCGAGCAGAGCTGTCTCATACGCGTGCAGTATCTAGTCCCCGCCCAGAGAGCAGAGGTGTCTCATGTGCGTGCAGTCTCTAGTCGCCGCCCAGCGAGCAGAGCTGTCTCATGTGCGTGCAGTCTCTAGTCCCCGCCCAGCGAGCAGAGCTGCCTCATGTGCGTGCAGTCTCTATTCCCCACCCAGCGAGAAGAGCTGCCTCATGTGCGTGCAGTCTCTAGTCCCCGCCCAGAGAGCAGAGCTGTCTCATGTGCGTGCAGACGCTAGTCGCCGCCCAGCGAGCAGAGCTGCCTCATGTGCGTGCAGTCTCTAGTCCCCGCCCAGCGAGCAGAGCTGCCTCATGTGCGTGCAGTCTCTATTCCCCACCCAGCGAGAAGAGCTGTCTCATGTGCGTGCAGTCTCTAGTCGCCGCCCAGAGAGCAGAGCTGTCTCATGTGCGTGCAGTCTCTAGTCCCCGCCCAGAGAGCAGAGCTGTCTCATGTGCGTGCAGACACTAGTCGCCGCCCAGCGAGCAGAGCTGCCTCATGTGCGTGCAGTCTCTAGTCCCCGCCCAGAGAGCAGAGCTGTCTCATGTGCGTGCAGAGGCTAGTCGCCGCCCAGCGAGCAGAGCTGCCTCATGTGCGTGCAGTCTCTATTCCCCACCCAGCGAGAAGAGCTGTCTCATGTGCGTGCAGTCTCTAGTCGCCGCCCAGAGAGCAGAGCTGTCTCATGTGCGTGCAGTCTCTAGTCCCCGCCAAGAGAGCAGAGCTGTCTCATGTGCGTGCAGACTCTAGTCGCCGCCCAGCGAGCAGAGCTGCCTCATGTGCGTGCAGTCTCTAGTCCCCGCCCAGAGAGCAGAGCTGTCTCATGTGCGTGCAGACTCTAGTCGCCGCCCAGCGAGCAGAGCTGCCTCATGTGCGTGCAGTCTCTAGTCCCCGCCCAGCGAGCAGAGCTGTCTCATGTGCGTGCAGACGCTAGTCACCGCCCAATGAGCATAGCTGCCTCATGTGCGTGCAGTCTCTATTCCCCACCCACCGAGCAGAGCTGTCTCATACGCGTGCAGTCTCTAGTCCCCGCCCAGCGAGAAGAGCTGTCTCATGTGCGTGCAGTCTCTAGTCCCCGCCCAGCGAGAAGAGCTGTCTCATGTGCCTGCAGTCTCTAGTCGCCGCCCAGAGAGCAGAGCTGTCTCATGTGCGTGCAGTCTCTAGTCCCCGCCCAGAGAGCAGAGCTGTCTCATGTGCGTGCAGACTCTAGTCGCCGCCCAGCGAGCAGAGCTGCCTCATGTGCGTGCAGTCTCTAGTCCCCGCCCAGAGAGCAGAGCTGTCTCATGTGCGTGCAGTCTCTAGTCCCCGCCCAGCGAGCAGAGCTGCCTCATGTGCGTGCAGTCTCTATTCCCCACCCAGCGAGAACAGCTGTCTCATGTGCGTGCAGTCTCTAGTCGCCGCCCAGAGAGCAGAGCTGTCTCATGTGCGTGCAGTCTCTAGTCCCCGCCCAGAGAGCAGAGCTGTCTCATGTGCGTGCAGACTCTAGTCGCCGCCCAGCGAGCAGAGCTGTCTCATGTGCGTGCAGTCTTTAGTCCCCGCCCAGAGAGCAGAGCTGTCTCATGTGCGTGCAGTCTCTAGTCCCCGCCCAGCGAGCAGAGCTGCCTCATGTGCGTGCAGTCTCTATTCCCCACCCAGCTAAAAGAGCTGTCTCATGTGCGTGCAGTCTCTAGTCCCCGCCCAGAGAGCAGAGCTGTCTCATGTGCGTGCAGTCTCTAGTCCCCGCCCAGAGAGCAGAGCTGTCTCATGTGCGTGCAGTCTCTAGTCCCCGCCAGCGAGCACAGCTGCCTCATGTGCGTGCAGTCTCTATTCCCCACCCAGCGAGAAGAGCTGTCTCATGTGCGTGCAGTCTCTAGTCGCCGCCCAGAGAGCAGAGCTGTCTCATGTGCGTGCAGTCTCTAGTCCCCGCCCAGAGAGCAGAGCTGTCTCATGTGCGTGCAGTCTCTAGTCCCCGCCCAGCGAGCAGAGCTGCCTCATGTGCGTGCAGTCTCTATTCCCCACCCAGCGAGAAGAGCTGTCTCATACGCGTGCAGTCTCTAGTCCCCTCCCAGCGAGCAGAGCTGTCTCATGTCCGTGCAGTCTCTAGTCGCCGCCCAGCGAGCAGAGCTGTCTCATACGCGTGCAGACTCTAGTCGCCGCCCAGCGAGCAGAGCTGCCTCATGTGCGTGCAGTCTCTATTCCCCACCCAGCGAGCAGAGCTGTCTCATGTTGCGTGCAGTCTCTAGTCCCCGCCCGGCGAACAGAGTGTCCTCATGTGCGTGTAGTCTCTATTCCCCTCCCAGCGAGCAGAGCTGCCTCATGTGCGTGCAGTCTCTATTCCCCACCCAGCGAGCAGAGCTGTCTCATACGCGTGCAGTCTCTAGTCCCCGCCCAGCGAGCAGAATTGTCTCATGTGCGTGCAGTCTCTAGTCGCCGCCCAGCGAGCAGAGCTGTCTCATGTGCGTGCAGCCTCTATTCCCCACCCAGCGAGCAGAGCTGTCTCATACGCGTGCAGTCTCTATTCCCCACCCAGCGAGCAGAGCTGTCTCATACGCGTGCAGTCTCTAGTCCCCGCCCAGCGAGCAGAGCTGCCTCATGTGCGTGCAGTCTCTATTCCCCACCCAGCGAGCAGAGCTGTCTCATACGCGTGCAGTCTCTAGTCCCCGCCCAGAGAGCAGAGCTGTCTCATGTGCGTGCAGTCTCTAGTCCCCGCCCAGCCAGCAGAGCTGCCTCATGTGCGTGCAGTCTCTATTCCCCACCCAGCGAGAAGAGCTGTCTCATGTGCGTGCAGTCTTTAGTCCCCGCCCAGCGAGCAGAATTGTCTCATGTGCGTGCAGACTCTAGTCGCCGCCCAGAGAGCAGAGCTGTCTCATGTGCGTGCAGTCTCTAGTCCCCGCCCAGCCAGCAGAGCTGCCTCATGTGCGTGCAGTCTCTATTCCCCGCCCAGAGAGCAGAGCTGTCTCATGTGCGTGCAGACTCTAGTCGCCGCCCAGCGAGCAGAGCTGCCTCATGTGCGTGCAGTCTCTAGTCCCCGCCCAGAGAGCAGAGCTGTCTCATGTGCGTGCAGTCTCTAGTCCCCGCCCAGCGAGCAGAGCTGCCTCATGTGCGTGCAGTCTCTATTCCCCACCCAGCGAGAAGAGCTGTCTCATGTGCGTGCAGTCTCTAGTCGCCGCCCAGAGAGCAGAGCTGTCTCATGTGCGTGCAGTCTCTAGTCCCCGCCCAGAGAGCAGAGCTGTCTCATGTGCGTGCAGACTCTAGTCGCCGCCCAGCGAGCAGAGCTGTCTCATGTGCGTGCAGTCTTTAGTCCCCGCCCAAAGAGCAGAGCTGTCTCATGTGCGTGCAGTCTCTAGTCCCCGCCCAGCGAGCAGAGCTGCCTCATGTGCGTGCAGTCTCTATTCCCCACCCAGCGAGAAGAGCTGTCTCATGTGCGTGCAGTCTCTAGTCCCCGCCCAGCGAGCAGAGCTGCCTCATGTGCGTGCAGTCTCTATTCCCCACCCAGCGAGAACAGCTGTCTCATGTGCGTGCAGTCTCTAGTCGCCGCCCAGAGAGCAGAGCTGTCTCATGTGCGTGCAGTCTCTAGTCCCCGCCCAGAGAGCAGAGCTGTCTCATGTGCGTGCAGACTCTAGTCGCCGCCCAGCGAGCAGAGCTGTCTCATGTGCGTGCAGTCTTTAGTCCCCGCCCAGAGAGCAGAGCTGTCTCATGTGCGTGCAGTCTCTAGTCCCCGCCCAGCGAGCAGAGCTGCCTCATGTGCGTGCAGTCTCTATTCCCCACCCAGCGAGAAGAGCTGTCTCATGTGCGTGCAGTCTCTAGTCCCCGCCCAGAGAGCAGAGCTGTCTCATGTGCGTGCAGTCTCTAGTCCCCGCCCAGAGAGCAGAGCTGTCTCATGTGCGTGCAGTCTCTAGTCCCCGCCAGCGAGCACAGCTGCCTCATGTGCGTGCAGTCTCTATTCCCCACCCAGCGAGAAGAGCTGTCTCATGTGCGTGCAGTCTCTAGTCGCCGCCCAGAGAGCAGAGCTGTCTCATGTGCGTGCAGTCTCTAGTCCCCGCCCAGAGAGCAGAGCTGTCTCATGTGCGTGCAGTCTCTAGTCCCCGCCCAGCGAGCAGAGCTGCCTCATGTGCGTGCAGTCTCTATTCCCCACCCAGCGAGAAGAGCTGTCTCATACGCGTGCAGTGTCTAGTCCCCTCCCAGCGAGCAGAGCTGTCTCATGTCCGTGCAGTCTCTAGTCGCCGCCCAGCGAGCAGAGCTGTCTCATACGCGTGCAGACTCTAGTCGCCGCCCAGCGAGCAGAGCTGCCTCATGTGCGTGCAGTCTCTATTCCCCACCCAGCGAGCAGAGCTGTCTCATGTTGCGTGCAGTCTCTAGTCCCCGCCCGGCGAACAGAGTGTCCTCATGTGCGTGTAGTCTCTATTCCCCTCCCAGCGAGCAGAGCTGCCTCATGTGCGTGCAGTCTCTATTCCCCACCCAGCGAGCAGAGCTGTCTCATACGCGTGCAGTCTCTAGTCCCCGCCCAGAGAGCAGAGCTGTCTCATGTGCGTGCAGTCTCTAGTCCCCGCCCAGCCAGCAGAGCTGCCTCATGTGCGTGCAGTCTCTATTCCCAACCCAGCGAGAAGAGCTGTCTCATGTGCGTGCAGTCTTTAGTCCCCACCCAGCGAGCAGAGCTGTCTCATACGCGTGCAGTCTCTAGTCCCCGCCCAGAGAGCAGAGCTGTCTCATGTGCGTGCAGTCTCTAGTCCCCGCCCAGCCAGCAGAGCTGCCTCATGTGCGTGCAGTCTCTATTCCCAACCCAGCGAGAAGAGCTGTCTCATGTGCGTGCAGTCTTTAGTCCCCGCCCAGCGAGCAGAATTGTCTCATGTGCGTGCAGACTCTAGTCGCCGCCCAGAGAGCAGAGCTGTCTCATGTGCGTGCAGTCTCTAGTCCCCGCCCAGCCAGCAGAGCTGCCTCATGTGCGTGCAGTCTCTATTCCCCACCCAGCGAGAAGAGCTGTCTCATGTGCGTGCAGCCTCTAGTCGCCGCCCAGAGAGCAGAGCTGTCTCATGTGCGTGCAGTCTCTAGTCCCCGCCCAGAGAGCAGAGCTGTCTCATGTGCGTGCAGACTCTAGTCGCCGCCCAGCGAGCAGAGCTGTCTCATGTGCGTGCAGTCTTTAGTCCCCGCCCAGAGAGCAGAGCTGTCTCATGTGCGTGCAGTCTCTATTCCCCGCCCAGCGAGCAGAGCTGCCTCATGTGCGTGCAGTCTCTATTCCCCACCCAGCGAGAAGAGCTGTCTCATGTGCGTGCAGTCTCTAGTCCCCGCCCAGAGAGCAGAGCTGTCTCATGTGCGTGCAGTCTCTAGTCCCCGCCCAGAGAGCAGAGCTGTCTCATGTGCGTGCAGTCTCTAGTCCCCGCCAGCGAGCACAGCTGCCTCATGTGCGTGCAGTCTCTATTCCCCACCCAGCGAGAAGAGCTGTCTCATGTGCGTGCAGTCTTTAGTCCCCGCCCAGCGAGCAGAATTGTCTCATGTGCGTGCAGACTCTACTCGCCGCCCAGCGAGCAGAGCTGTCTCATGTGCGTGCAGTCTCTAGTCCCCGCCCAGAGAGCAGAGCTGTCTCATGTGCGTGCAGTCTCTAGTCCCCGCCCAGAGAGCAGAGCTGTCTCATGTGCGTGCAGTCTCTAGTCCCCACCCAGCGAGCAGAGCTGCCTCATGTGCGTGCAGTCTCTATTCCCCACCCAGCGAGAAGAGCTGTCACATACGCGTGCAGTCTCTAGTCCCCTCCCAGCGAGCAGAGCTGTCTCATGTCCGTGCAGTCTCTAGTCGCGCCCAGCGAGCAGAGCTGTCTCATACGCGTGCAGACTCTAGTCGCCGCCCAGCGAGCAGAGCTGCCTCATGTGCGTGCAGTCTCTATTCCCCACCCAGCGAGCAGAGCTGTCTCATGTTGCGTGCAGTCTCTAGTCCCCGCCCGGCGAACAGAGTGTCCTCATGTGCGTGTAGTCTCTATTCCCCTCCCAGCGAGCAGAGCTGCCTCATGTGCGTGCAGTCTCTATTCCCCACCCAGCGAGCAGAGCTGTCTCATACGCGTGCAGTCTCTAGTCCCCGCCCAGCGAGCAGAATTGTCTCATGTGCGTGCAGTCTCTAGTCGCCGCCCAGCGAGCAGAGCTGTCTCATGTGCGTGCAGTCTCTATTCCCCACCCAGCGAGCAGAGCTGTCCCATACGCGTGCAGTCTCTATTCCCCACCCAGCGAGCAGAGCTGTCTCATACGCGTGCAGTCTCTAGTCCCCGCCCAGCGAGCAGAGCTGCCTCATGTGCGTGCAGTCTCTATTCCCCACCCAGCGAGCAGAGCTGTCTCATACGCGTGCAGTCTCTAGTCCCCGCCCAGAGAGCAGAGCTGTCTCATGTGCGTGCAGTCTCTAGTCCCCGCCCAGCCAGCAGAGCTGCCTCATGTGCGTGCAGTCTCTATTCCCCACCCAGCGAGAAGAGCTGTCTCATGTGCGTGCAGTCTTTAGTCCCCGCCCAGCGAGCAGAATTGTCTCATGTGCGTGCAGACTCTAGTCGCCGCCCAGCGAGCAGAGCTGTCTCATGTGCGTGCAGTCTCTAGTCCCCGCCCAGAGAGCAGAGCTGTCTCATGTGCGTGCAGTCTCTAGTCCCCGCCCAGCCAGCAGAGCTGTCTCATGTGCGTGCAGTCTTTAGTCCCTGCCCAGCGAGCAGAATTGTCTCATGTGCGTGCAGACTCTAGTCGCCGCCCAGCGAGCAGAGCTGTCTCATGTGCGTGCAGTCACTAGTCCCCGTCCAGAGAGCAGAGCTGTCTCATGTGCGTGCAGTCTCTAGTCCCCGCCCAGCCAACAGAGCTGCCTCATGTGCGTGCAGTCTCTATTCCCCACCCAGCGAGAAAAGCTGTCTCATGTGCGTGCAGTCTTTAGTCCCCGCCCAGCGAGCAGAATTGTCTCATGTGCGTGCAGACTCTAGTCGCCGCCCAGCGAGCAGAGCTGTCTCATGTGCGTGCAGTCTCTAGTCGCCGCCCAGCGAGCAGAGCTGTCTCATGTGCGTGCAGTCTTTAGTCCCCGCCCAGCGAGCAGAGCTGTCTCATACGCGTGCAGACTCTAGTCGCCGCCCAGCGAGCAGAGCTGCCTCATGTGCGTGCAGTCTCTATTCCCCTCCCAGCGAGCAGAGCTGTCTCATGTCCGTGCAGTCTCTAGTCGCCGCCCAGCGAGCAGAGCTGTCTCATGTGCGTGCAAGTCTTTAGTCCCCGCCCAGCGAGCAGAATTGTCTCATGTGCGTGCAGACTCTAGTCGCCGCCCAGCGAGCAGAGCTGTCTCATGTGCGTGCAGTCTCTAGTCCCCGCCCAGCCAGCAGAGCTGTCTCATGTGCGTGCAGTCTCTATTCCCCACCCAGCGAGAAGAGCTGTCTCATACGCGTGCAGTCTCTAGTCCCCTCCCAGCGAGCAGAGCTGTCTCATGTCCGTGCAGTCTCTAGTCGCCGCCCAGCGAGCAGAGCTGTCTCATGTGCGTGCAGTCTTTAGTCCCTGCCCAGCGAGCAGAGCTGTCTCATACGCGTGCAGACTCTAGTCCCCGCCCGGCGAACAGAGTGTCCTCATGTGCGTGTAGTCTCTATTCCCCTCCCAGCGAGCAGAGCTGCCTCATGTGCGTGCAGTCTCTATTCCCCACCCAGCGAGCAGAGCTGTCTCATGTGCGTGCAGTCTCTAGTCCCCGCCCGGCGAACAGAGTGTCCTCATGTGCGTGTAGTCTCTATTCCCCTCCCAGCGAGCAGAGCTGCCTCATGTGCGTGCAGTCTCTATTCCCCACCCAGCGAGCAGAGCTGTCTCATGTGCGTGCAGTCTCTAGTCCCCGCCCAGCGAACAGAGTCCTCATGTGCGTGTAGTCTATATTCCCCACCCAGCGAGCAGAGCTGCCTCATGTGCGTGCAGTCTCTATTCCCCACTCAGCGAGCAGAGCTGTCTCATGTGCGTGCAGTCTCTAGTCCCCGCCCAGCGAACAGAGTGTCCTCATGTGCGTGTAGTCTCTATTCCCCACCCAGCGAGCAGAGCTGCCTCATGTGCGTGCAGTCTCTATTCCCCACCCAGCGAGCAGAGCTGCCTCATGTGCGTGCAGTCTCTATTCCCCGCCCAGCGAGCAGAGCTGGCGCACGAGCGTGCAGTTGAAGCCGCAGGCGGGGCAGGCGGGCGGCTGCGTGAACTGCAGCACCACCACGACGTAGCCGGCGACGGAGGCGAGCAGCGTGAGGAAGAAGCGCAGGTCGAGCGGGAAGATGCCGCCGGCGGAGAAGCGCACGGGGTGCGCGCGCAGCTGCAGGAGCAGCAGGCGGGCCTCGCGCTGCGCCCCCGGCCCCGCCCCCGCCGCCCGCGCGCGCAGCAGCAGCGCCAGCCCCGCGCCGCCCCCGCCGCCCGCCGCCGCCCCCGCCGCCGCCGCGCTGCCCGCGCCCCACGCCACCGCACCTGCCACGCACGCCAACCGAACACGCTTTGCCATGAGATTAATATAATATATACACACACTCGATAGATTTTGCTAACATTTTCACACTTTGTTCTTGTTAGTATCGGGAGAATATGATTTGAAAGATGCGAATTAAAACGGACATGTGTAAGGGTTGACCATGCAGAATTACTCGACGCGACGGACTAACGCCATTCCCAGAGGACCCTGCTTCAAGTGCGATCTATCGTCATGTTTTTGAATTACACGCCTCGATTCGACTCGTAATATCTGAAAAGCTTCAAAGATCTAGAGCAGGAAGTGTGAATAAACGCACGCACAACATTGTTCAATATTTGATTTTTAAATTGTAGAGAAATTTAATAAGTTAATGCAATGTTAAAGTATAGTTAATATTCACTGAATAAATTGATTTTCAACTTGAATTGTATTGATTTAATACGCTACAATAGCAATAAATTGCCGGGCCCTCTAGTTAAAAACAAAATGATGTCTAAGAATACATATTTTCCATGTTATCAAAAGAAATGTCTAATATTAAAATATTCATTTTAGGAAGATTCTTTTCAATATGAAACCCATAATTTTTAACGGCTTTTTAATTAATCCACAAGTGAAATGTGCAGCACAGAAATGTCCAAAGAGAAAAAGTGCTAAATGTCAAAAATAAAAAACGCAGTATATAATAGGCAGAAAGTTCACAAAGACATTTAATGTCTCTTAGTCACAATAATAAGAAGTTTCTTTAGAGTGAGGAAGTAATAAGGATATAAATCAACTGCTCATTGAGACTAAAATACGAGTACCCATTTTTTTGCCGATCTGGAGGCAATTGTTTTTTAATTTCAAGATATTGCAATCTTCAATATGCTGAGCACAATCACTGTGGAAAATAAATTTTCCTTAGAAAATTGTGATAATTTTGGATAAATAAATCTAAGACATGATAAATGATTAAACATGTCACCACATAGAAGGACACTTCCAGTCACTTAACTTTTCGTATCAGAACCTACAGTACTTTATTCGTAATTGACATAACATGTATTTGGACATTTATGAATGAAACTAGTTTCTGGATGTAATTTTTATATTGCACAAATGCCTGGGAAATATTTTTCAATAATTTGGCACCCTACCTCCAAAGGCTGCATTCAAGAAGATCATAATTAGAGGCAGGTACCAAGGTGTGATTTGTAATATGTCGTTCTGCAGAGCTGTAATGAATCCTTGCAACAAACAAACCAACATCAATAAAGAGAACACGTAGACTGAGAGCAACATGAGGCTAAAAATCTTCTCAAGTAGTAAGCACATTTCTTGAATATGGAAATGGATCTTCCTCAAAGAAACAATCCTTTCCTCTATGTAGAGATTTGTAGCACCAACTGCTTGAATTGCACTTTTGGAATGTGAGAATGTTTTGCACACTTTTTGCTTTCTCAAATTTACTATTTCAAAACGTCGTTCATGGTTCAGTTGAAGTTCCTTTAGTAGTTCATCTACCTTTTCGTTCAGTGTAGAAAAGTAAGTTTTAATTATCACAGAGAAACAATAAAAACCATAACATATAACGAAGACCTTGCTGAAGAGACAGCAGCCATGAAGAAATGTAAATATTGACATCTTCGTACGATTTAGAACCCATATCATCAGTAGGAAAACCATGAAAAAGGAGGTAAATGCAGTAATGGCAAGAACGCACGCCGGTTGAATTACGCATTGCAACTTGCGAATATTTATTTCTAATGCTATTTCAATGTCATCCATCAGCCTGAACAGTTCACACCAGTGCTGGGGTGTAGATGGCATAACAGACCTCATCAAAACATGTAAAACAAGTATAAAACTTGCGATCTGACTCGCTCTGGCTAGAATAATGCTGTGCTTAGGTTGATCGCTGAAATCTCCCGATGACGTTGCTTCGTAGAATATTGCAAGTATTGAACTTGTGACGAACAAAACAATATTAACAGCAGTGAGGATTATTCCAAGTTTAGTACGAACAACACCGTGAGATCGAGTATAAGTATAAGGTGCCATTCCTAATAGTTTCGCGAAGACCAAAAATGGCAACAGTCCTTGCACGCATCGAGGTAGAAGCGCGTGAGTCAACATGCTTCACAATAAGTTTTCTTTTAAATTACCAATTTCAGAGAAAGTATTTCCAAAAACCACAGTTTCCAACGGGTTTGGATTTGATATTATGCACAAAGTACTACTATTGCGTATTCTAATGTTTTCTCTCTTATTTTTGTGCCAGTCTTTTCCTCAGAAATTTACAAAGTGCGAAAGGATGAGGGACTAGTTATTAAGAAGAATTAAAATTTGACACTTAAATGCCAATGAAAATGAATGAAGTATTAAGTACGTTAACAAACTCTGCTTCTTTTATGATTAAAACGATATTACCACTTAAATAATTAGAATTGATCTAAGGCGAAATATCATTAAGTTGATGAAAGAAAACCCATTTATCTTGTGATTTGCTGTTTCCTTTTGCAGGAATGTACTGTAACCTATTGTTACTTTTGCGCCTTCTACGTAATTACGTAGCAAAGAGTAAATATTCGCAGCGCGAAGCGGTAGGTCCGTCTATCGGAAAAATGGTTAAAAATTGCTTCCAGACGTAGTAAATTAATTTCTCTAATGCAACAAGAATTACAAAGGTAAGCTATCCGCTTTGAATCATTTCCCTAAGTGCCCGGGTCCGAAAGCATCTCAAGGAGACTTTATATGTGAGTAATGCTCCGCCGACTTCGCAACCAAATCAGGGCTCTCTCAACATTTGCGCCATGCTCATCCAGAAGCAGCTAATAAAGCTCGAGCTACGAAGGCGCATCGTAGTGGTAGGACAGCTGTGCTTAGAGCAGGGTGAGTCTTCTCTTCCGAAGATATTATGAAAATGGCTGCTTTGGAAAAAGAACAACCAGAGACGTCGAACGACAGTTTGGCTGCTGATCTGTGCAAGCCCGCCCGACAGGTGGGTGAGAAAAGAAAAGTGACTAATATCGACGATATTTATTAGCCATTGGAGCTGAATGTATTATGACTGCAAAATCGTCGTCACCATCTTATGGTCGGAGATCCAATGATTCAGCTAGACCTTCTACTAGTGCTGCTGTTAGTGTATCGCCTCCCAGGGTCAGTAGCCCTCTGAAGACTCCAGTGAGTCAAATCTCTATGCTGATTTCTTCATCTCCCCTGCATCGAAGGCCTAACCTTAAGGCAGGAAGAAGGCCAGTGATCCCCAGCTCCGACACTTGTCCAAAGGGAGCGGAAACGTCTTTACAGGTAGAGATAAGCAAACAGCCTTGTACCGTTTCCCTTCCAAAAACTCGGTTCAGAGGCAGTGGCCCTGAGGAACTTGCAATGGTAGACATTGTGTCCCTGGAAGCAGGAAGGGGGCGATCTCCTAGAGGCCACTATAGTTTCAGAAATGAATCCGGAGCTTTCGTCTGTGCCCGTCCTCTTCGATTCAGTTTTATCTACTATTGACACGGTCAATTCCGACACCGCTGGTTGGTTAGGACGGGACCAAACTTTTATTGAGTCCCTGGCTGCTATGACACCCGGAGACGTAACTACTGAAACGTGTCTCAACAGGGCCACACCAGATACCAAGCCTAATTGGAAGGAAAACATTTCAACTTGTATAGGAAAGTGGGTTACTTCTCAAACTAATGTAGATCAAGAACTAGTTGAAATGGGAAATGAACTCAAACGAAATATTCAATCTCAGGACCAACTGAACGAGACCTATGCCAAGTTGGTGGAGATTTTGGGCGGCTCCTCTGTACCTACCACCACCAGTCCCAAAAGGCCCCGTAGACATGGAGGCCAACGCGCTAGGAAGCGCTACTCTTATGCTAGGGCGCAGGACCTTTTCAAAAATGATCCAGCGCTTTTGGCAAAGTGCATTAGAACGGGGATTGACTGTATTAGTGTTGATCAACAGCGCCTTAATAGGGATGAGGTTTATTACCTATACAAATCCATTTGGGGTAACACGCCCCCTATTCGGCTTTCCGAATTAAGAGATGGCGATAAATGGTCCACACCTGAAATAGACCCAGACAAAGTACTTTACGCGGTACAAGTTGCCGAAATTAAATGTCGTCTGGCTGGAATGAAAAATGCCACGGCTCCAGGACCAGATAAGATAAAAGTGACCCACATATTCTCAGGAGCAAAAATTGAAATATTGTCCCTATTGTACACTCAAACTTTTATACAGTGGCTTTGTGCCTTCCGGGTGAAAAAACTATCGCACCATCCTCATACTAAAAGGGGGTAAGGATAATAAGTTTGTTACGAACTATCGCCCCATCACAATTAGTTCTCTGCTGTGCAGAATCTTTTGGGGCATCATGGACAAACGCATTCGATCCTTGGTGAAGTTCAATCCACAACAGAAAGGGTTTATCCCTGAACCTGGCTGTTTTGCTAACGTTCAAATTCCTCACGAAGCCGTCTCTGACATGAAGAAAGGTGAGGGTGGTGTCGGGGTTGTGCTAGACATATCCAAAGCTTTTGACACTGTTCCTCATGCATTCGGTGGTGTCTATCCAGGAAAGAGATCCCTGACGCCTTTACCAATTTGGTAATGGACTCTTACGCCGACGTTTCCACCATTATTCAGCACCCTTCCAAAGGAATTGAGGTGCCAATTTTGTAGAGGGGTAAAACACGGGGACCCCTTGTCCCACTCCTTTTTAATCTCACTATGGAGTGCCTGCTTGAGAAATTGGAAAATATGTCAGGATACACGCTATTGGAAAGGAGTGCGTCCATGTTAGCATTTGCTGACGATCTGGTGCTGTTAGCACAAGATGCCCCAGAAGTTCAAGAATTGGTTGATATTGTGATAGAATATCTTGGGGCCCTTGGAATGACATTGTCTGTCTCGAAGTGTTCATTATTTCAAATTACAACCTTTGAAAGATCCTGGTTCATTGAGGACCCCTGTCTGAAAAGGTTAGGGGAGAGAATTTCTATGGTCAGTAATGATCATACTCTAACATACCTGGGCATGAACTACTCTACCTGGAACGGCTTCCCACGTAAAGAGTCCATATCGAACTTGATGGACGCAGTGATGAGGCTTCAGAAGGCGCATTATGCTAGGGAACAGGACCTTTTCGAGAATGATCTAGCGCTTTTGGCAAAGTGCATTAGAACGGACATTCACTGTACTAGTGTCGATCAACAGCGCCTTAATAGGGATGAAGTTTCATGCATATATAATGCCACTTTACCTTTACCAATTGGTATTATCGATGCTATCTATGTCGATGCTCAGGGAAGCGCACAGTCAAATCGGAGTCACAGTCAAACAGTTCTTACATCTACATATGAGTACTGCAGATGGCTTATTCTACCTGGCTAAGAGAGATGGAGGACTGGGATTGCTACGGTTCGCCCAACACGTTCCTAGGGTAGCGCTGAACCAAGGACTACGATTAGAAAAATCTTCAGATCCTATTTGCAGATAGCTGAGCTCATGTCCGAGTTTCTACAAACGAACATTAAAAACCGCCAGAACACAGACTCAGCTGGCCCTACACTGAACAAAATTGAATTGAATTGAATTGCCTTATTTTACGTGGCGAGACTCGGGCCATGAGGCCTGCTCTTCCGTCTGACCACGCAAATTTCGCTACACTCCTTTCCCCGGATAGAGCGGAAAGAAGGTATTCCATGGGTGACGGAACAGGTGATTTTGAATTAAGCTCAGAGGCTTCATTTAGGCTTGAGGATCTTTTACATGCAAGTAAATCTACTAACATGGGACAGCCGGCTTTACTTCCCCTCCGAAGGAAGGGATACGAAGGATTTTTTCGCCCCTAAAAATCCTCGGCTTCGATCGGGTTTGAACCCGCGAACTTGGGTATAGCAGTACGTTACGCTAAAGGGATTTAAGGGCTTATAAGAAGAAATGCGCCGATGACGAGGTAGCCGCTTGGGTGAAGCTGGGATTCCAAGGAAGAGCGGTTAAGGCGCGTATAAACGATCCGATTGGAAATGCCTTTTTGAAAGATTATAATCTTCTAAAACCTGGTCTTTTATAACAGCACTCCAATTGAGATCAAATACCGCTGCCAGCAGTGCAATACAGCAGTAGAAACCATGAATCACATCCTCGGTCAGTGCATTTTTACGAAGCCAGCAAGAATAAAGCGCCATGAGGAGATCAAAAATTTTATAGAGGGGAAGATGCTTCGGAAACCGGACACTGTGGTGTCCACGGAAGCCACTTTCTCTGTTGCCGAAGGGGTTAGACTCAAACCTGACCTGGTAATAAAAAGCCGAGATGTGACTGTCCGCCACGAGGATGGGTCTAGCCTTCTAAAAGCAGGAGAGGAAAAGGTGGTAAAATACCAACCAGTCATTCCCCTGGCAGCCCAACTTCATGGAGTGCCCAACGCCATAATCCTGCCAGAAGTGGTTGGAACCTTAGGGGCTATGCCAAGATCCACAGTCAGTGCCCTCAAGTCGTTGGGGATCACATCTCGAGGCGATCTACTATCTCGTTAATTGCTCTCAGAAGCTCTATCAAGCTCTACACACAACTTGTAAACTATTATGGAGCAATTCAGCATTGCTGGTAGTAAATGCAGAAAAGGAACGTCTTGGTCCTGTGAGGAAGTGTAGGGAACCCAGGGGATCCTAAAATGCCTAGGAATTACTTAGTTACCACGAATTTAAGTGGGAAGTGTATGGTATTTAATATAGCATAAAGAAAAATTGTGTAATCAGAATCCAGTTTGTTGGTTCTTGATATCGAAGTGTTGGTTTACGGCAAAAGATAACCCATGTAATTCTACCGTAAGCCAGTATTTCGTCAACGTGGGCCAACAATAGCAGCTAATGTGTGGTCACTTGCGCCTAAACCGATTAGACTATTTTTTCCAAACGTGACGGACCCAATCGATCTGCGCGGTGTTGAAGTCCTTGAATTTGAAATTAATATTTTGTTTTAGAATGTAATTTTCATGAAATCTCAACATTTTCCGCAACCGCAAATTTTGTCAAAAATTGCGACGGATCCACGCCGGTTGAAGATGCCTGTTTTGGGAAACTCCGCAAACAGACGGGTAGGTCGGATCTTGCACACAAAAGGGGGAAGTTCACCGCCAACTCCAGCGATGAAACATGTGCTACACATACATGCTTTAGCAGTTGACGAGCCACAAATCACTAATCAATCAATTATCAAGAAGCTCTGACTAAATGTCCCGCAAAATATTCTGACAATTTTCGTCCTAATGAAATTCCACATTCCTTTACTCGGGAACACTTCAAGTAATTAATGAACATCACTGAGACCACCGTTTTCGCGTTCCCTGCCAGTCAATATGGGAGACAACGTTGCCGGCAACGCTGGGAAACTGTAAACTGGAAAAAAATTTCTTGTGATTGGAGTCCATGCCGAGGTGGATCAAGGGATAAATCTTGAAGTACTCACGTATTACGAAGAAATTTCGAAATGCACAGAAAACTCAAAAGTTTGCTGTTAAAAAGATCTTCAAATTTTGCTTTTTTAGTAGCGCTTAAAGCCATTTTCTTAAAAATGGCTGCAAATCATTCAAATAAATTTGCCATTAATGACGAGGTTATATTGTTATTTAGTATTCTAAAATTAATTTTTCCATTCTACCATTAGGAAACCGAAAAATTAAGAAAATGTCAAAAATGTACTTTGGGTGGCGATAGATGGCAGCTGGCACGAGTATGAAGCAATTCGGAATCGTTAGCCCAGACCCAAGGAAACATAAAGCAAATACGTGAAATTCTGTGCCAGTCTGTAGCACCACTAGTTCTTGATCACGGCCCGACAACGAATTTTTTCAGCCGGAAATTCGTCATTTTTTGTGCAGCGTTACATAACGTTCCATACACTACGTATATACGTACGTATACTGAAAAGTATAAAGCTGAAGGAATTTTTTGAAATTTTTTGAAAAATGTTCCTGAAACTTACACTACAAAACAAAATATTCCATTCGAATTCAAGGGACCACAACTCCGTCCAGATCGATTGAGAATCGCCAGTTTTAGAAAAAAAACGTCTAAGCAGTTTAGGTAAAAGGGTTGACTGTACATTGTCCTACCATTGACTCGAGATGCCAAAACATTGGTTCCGAGCACACGTAAATGCGTTTATTTTCCCTACACCAATATTTTGGAATAAAGGGCAAACAAATGTTGATTCTGACAACACAACGTGTTAGAAAATTTAATTTGCTACATAAAAGACTAATTAATCAATTTTTTGATAACAGTGACAGACAACACGAGTTTTTCTAATGAAACACCACCTCCTTGACAACAGCATTTCAATATTTTCTCAATACCACGTAATAGGCGAGAATGTCACAATCGTTTCGAGATATTGCTGAAAAAGAAACAACACACACTATATAAATGGGTTTTCTTTCATTAACACAATGATATTTCACCTAAGATAAATACTACACAGTAAAGTGGTAACATCTTCTTAATCATAAAAGAAGCAACTTTATTAATGTATTTAATTATTCATCCATTTTCATTGTCATTTAAGTGTCAAATTTCTAAATGTCCTTGAGATGTCGTCGTTCATTCTGTCACATATCTTTCGGGGAACTTTGCGTTTTGCTCAAGTCAGACGGTTCGTGATAAGATTCTGACAAGAGTGGCATAAAAATAAGGTTTAAAACATTAAAATTTGTAATATATCCTATTTTTGACACATCCATATTACAAACACACATATTACAAAATTTGTAATATCACATCCAAATCGATGGGGAAACAAGTGTTTTTTGGAAACACTTGCTCCGGAATTGACAATTCATAAGAAAACGTATTGTGAAGATGTCGACTCATGCGCTTCTGCCACGATGCGTGCAAGGAATGTTGCCATTTTTGGTTTTCGCGAAACTATTCGGAATGGCACCTTACACTTTTACTCATCTCACGGTGTTGTTCGCACTAAAATTGGAATAATCCTCACTGCTGTTAATATTGTTTTGTTCGTCACAAGTTCAATACTTGGAGTGTTCTACGTAGCAACGTCAGCGGGGGATTTCAGCGATCAATCTAAGCATAGCTTTATTCTCGCTAGGGTGAGTCAGAGCGCGAGTTTTATACTTGTTTTACATGCTTTGATGAATTCCGTGATACCATCTACGCCTCAGCTCTGGAGTAAACTGTTCAGGCTGATGAATGACATTGAAATAGCGTTAGAAATAAATACACGCAAGGTGCCAGGCGTAATTCAACTGGCGTGGGTGCTTGCAATTACTGCATTTATCTCTTTTTTCATGGTTTGCCAACTAATGATGTGGGTTCTAAATCGTACGAAGATGTCAATATTTTCATTTCTTCACGGCTGCTGTCTCTTCAGCAAGATCTTCGTAATATGTTATGGTTTTTTTTGTTTCTCTGTAATAATTAAAAGTTACTTTTCTACACTGAACGAAAAGATAGATGAACTACTAACGAAACTTCAAATGAATCATGAACGCCGTTTTGAAGTAGTAAATTTGAGAAAGCAAAATATGTGTAAAACATTCTCACATTCCAAAAGTGCAATTCAAGCAGTGGGTGCTATAAATCTCTTCATAGAGGAAAGGATCGTTACTTTGAGGATGATTCATTTCCATATTCAAGAAATATGCGTACTACTTGAGAAGATTTTTAGCCTCATGTTGTTCTCAGTCTACGTGTTCTCTTTATTGATCTTGGTTTCTTTGCTGCAAGGATTTATTACAGCCCTCGACGAGGAGGACGAGTTCGCAGAATACAAAGTTGTGTACCTGCCTCTAATTGTGATCTTCGTGAATACAGCCTGTGGAGGTAAGGGTGCCAAATTTCTGGAAAAATGTTTTCCAGACATTTGTACTTGTAAAATGGTAAAATTACATTCAGAATCTATTTTCATTCGTATATTTCCAAACACATGTTGTCTTGTGCAATACATTCAGTAGGTTGAGATACGAAAATGCAGGTATTCAGCAATGACGATCTGTATGTTAACATGTCCTGTATATTTATACGTCTCAAGATTATTTAGCCCAAATGTTCACAATTTACGAAAGAATATTTAGTTTTCACAGAGATACAACTCAGGAAACTGAAGAATGTAATATCTTCCCATTACAAATAAAGTACTTCAGACTAGTAAAATAAATGATACTCGTATTGCAGTTTTAAAGAGCAGATGATTTGTAATTTAATTACTTGAGAATACTTGGAATATTATTTATTTTATAATGATCACCTGTCGTTAAATGCCTTTCTGAACATTTTAAATTTTTGACAACTGGCACTACTAGCTTTGGGCATTTTGCATTTGGACATTATTCGAGATATAACCATTAAACAATGAACTTTTTTGACCCTCTGAAATTCCTCTCTAACCATAATAATACTTTATTTAAAAATACTATTATTTATTTTTCTCCTTCCCCGTCTTAACTCAGTATTTACGCTAATTATTTAATTTGTTCGTTAACCGGTGACGTGCGGTCTCAGTGGCCGGCGAGGAAAAATAAACTCTCTGTTCTCTCAACCGGTGTAACGCAGGATGTTTTGGTTCGCAGTATCTTCTTATCTCTTTCTAGACAATGTTCGGGCGTGAGCTAGCTTACCTAGTTGCAGCCGTTCGCTTCTGAGAATCAATTGAAACTATGGATCGGTCTCGATGACCGCATCTCACGAGTAGTACAAGTTTATAAGTGGTAATGCACGTTTATAATTAGGAAATAATTTTCATTTAACATTGTATTTTCTTATTAAAATAAAAGATATATTATGTAGTTAATATCGTTTCAATGCCCTTCTATGCGTACTTTAATCGTGAACTGTGAAGAAAATATATGGAGCAATAAATATCTGAAATTATCTGTGAGTAATTAACAATAATGTTATTTTCTGTATATTTTGTAAACTACAAACTCTTCGATTTTTTTCTCTGTTATGCCCCTATTAATGTCAAAAAATTGTTAATTCCATGTGAAATGAAATAACGAATATAATCAATCTAAAACATTCCCGGTCACAGTGACCGCACGTCACCGGTGACAGAAGTTCGAAGGCACGTCACCACTAACTCGACCAATCCGAACATTCGCGATTAGAGAAATGATACCGCTTTCAACATTCGAAGCATCAACATTGCCGAGTGCATCTTTTCATCGTACTTCATTTTTTCGTTTTGTTATTTACGGTTTCATCAACTACTTCATTCTTCATTTTCGGTCACTATTGGGTGTAATTTATGAGGATGAAACGATGTGGTGATGACAGGGGGTGAAAGGACGAACACATACAACCATGCCCGAGGCAGGACTCGAAAGCGCGACCTCATGGTCCCAGATCACTACGGCTCTACTGCCTTAGCAATCTCGGCCACGGGGCCGGCTCTACATTTTTTTTAGCGAGCTTATTTTATTTCCTTTATCAGCGTCAACAGCGAAACGAACTCCGCAGACACCGGAGCTCAGAATATCTTCAAAAATGTCAAAGTTGGAATGTCTATTCACATTAATAGAGTAACATAATTGTAAAATAATTCATTTCATTCACGAGCCAAGCGTTTTGGACTCGTGCACAGAAAAGCCATTCAGGACCTGGACAACTTTCATTACAATGACCTCACTGAAGAGGAGCTTCGGCAAATCAGCAAAGGAAACCTCAACGTAATGATGAAGTAACGGAAGCGGAACTGCGTTCTGGAGCAACTTGCATATGCAGTACACTGTTTTCGTGAAGTGGTCACTTCCTACGCTCGCTTTCTTGTTTATATTTTAATTCTATCCTCAATTTGAACCACTTCTGTTGCTTTCCCATATGTTTTATTTTAAACTTTTGCGAAGGTTTTCACACAATCCAAGACAATGTATCACACATTATCCTGGAGAATACGTTTTGTAAAGTGGACGGATTAGTATTGGACATTACTTCTGATAGCCAGAAATTTCTACATTCTTAGAATTCCTCTCCATTTTATTGATTGAATGGCATGGCAAAGCGTGTTCGGTTGGCGTGCGTGGCAGGTGCGGTGGCGTGGGGCGCGGGCAGCGCGGCGGCGGCGGGGGCGGCGGCGGGCGGCGGGGGCGGCGCGGGGCTGGCGCTGCTGCTGCGCGCGCGGGCGGCGGGGGCGGGGCCGGGGGCGCAGCGCGAGGCCCGCCTGCTGCTCCTGCAGCTGCGCGCGCACCCCGTGCGCTTCTCCGCCGGCGGCATCTTCCCGCTCGACCTGCGCTTCTTCCTCACGCTGCTCGCCTCCGTCGCCGGCTACGTCGTCGTGGTGCTGCAGTTCACGCAGCCGCCCGCCTGCCCCGCCTGCGGCTTCAACTGCACGCTCTTGCGCCAAATCTGCTCGCTGGGCGGGGACTAGAGACTGCACGCACAAGAGACAGCTCTGCTCGCTGGGCGGGGACTAGAGACTGCACGCTTATGAGACAGATCTGCTCGCTGGGCGGGGACTAGAGACTGCACGCACATGAGGCAGCTCTGCTCGCTGGGCGGGGACTAGAGACTGCACGCACATGAGACAGCTCTGCTCGCTGGGCGGGGACTAGAGACTGCACGCACATGAGGCAGCTCTGCTCGCTGGGCGGGGACTAGAGACTGCACGCACATGAGACAGCTCTGCTCGCTGGGCGGGGACTAGAGACTGCATGCACTTTAGACAGATCTCGCTAAGTGACGAATAGACTGCAAGAATGTGCGTCAGTTCTTCTCTGCGAGATTTAGCGACTGTACGCTCATGGAACAGTTGTTCTCGCTGGGCAAAGACTATGACTGCACGCTCAGCGACTATTCCACTCGCTGAACAAGGAATAGCGGCTGCATGGACACGAGACAGATCTTCTCGCATAGTGGGGATTAGAGACTGCATGCAAACGCGTCAGTTCTGCTCGCTGCTGTCTACCGTCTGCACGCCGAGGTGATAATTCTAGTCTCTGGACAGGGACTAACAACTGCATGCTCATGGGACAATGCCACTCACTGAACAGGAACTAGCGTCTGCTTGTTCATGCGACTAATGTTGACGTTGATTCTACATTAGAGACTGCATGCAGATTCGGTCGACAGGGACTAGCGACTGTGTGCTCATGCAACATCTCTACTCGCTGGACGGACAGTAGCGACTGTATACTCACGCAAACAGCCCTGCTCGCTGTGGCGGATGCTAGCCACCGAATGCGCATGAGACAGCTCTGGTCGATGAGCAAGGACTAGCGACTGTTCACTCATGCGACAGCTTCGTTGCTTGTCTGATTACTACTAACGCTCGTTGCTCATGATTACGATGTACAAGCAACCTCCATCTTTCTTACTGGTCTAATCATTGAAAAGACTCACTGTGTTCACCGAGAGCAGGGCTGCTCAAATGCACGAATTGGGACCGGACTGCATGCGGTAGGTCGCGTACCATTCCCCTTTCATTAGAATAGAGCCGATCGCGCCCGTGCGCCTTCCCTTTATCTCACTTACCCTCTCTTCCGTCGTCAATTGTCAGCCGTTCCTTCTGGTTGCCCGCAGGTAATCGCTGGGCAAGTGGGTGCTCACTTGAACATCCCCGCCGTAGTGCCAGCTTTGCTCGCGGTGTGGACATTTCAGGGACACTCACAGTACTAACTTTTTTTTTCAAGTAATATCAATAAATAGAGTACTTAACAGAATATTCTTTTTTCAATCTACGCTAAAAGGATATCCTTTTTCCACTTGGAAAATATGTTCTTTTGTTTCAAATTTTATTCTACATCTTGGTTAATCTGGACGATTCTGAATGAGTAACGTGGAATCGATGATATGACCTCGTACGCTGAATTTTTTGGGTTCATTTTCAACGGAAGTGTTTCTGAAGTTACAAAATCCTTAGCATATGACGTTATGCCAGTCATTCCATGTCGTGCAATAACGGCATCTACGTAAAAGACTACTATAAGGATACCACTCGTTCATTGCCAAGATGTTATGAACTTTATCGTCTTTGGATAACTTAGGCCTACTCCATTTCTCGAAAAAACTGTGGTGACTCATGTTTTACACGGAACATTACCATAGCAGTTTTGCAATTCTGAGGAGATGTTCGCTGTCTGTTTAGGTTGAACTCCGTCATATATGTTGCGACAAATGCGCATCAGAAGCGCATAAGAGTTTTTCGTAAGATTGACATCTTATGAAAATAAATATTGCTTGTTCTAACGGAATATATTTTTAAGATATTTTAATCATTAGCAGCGATGATAGTCATCATACACGTGGGAACCCACTGTCTGACAATCACGTTAGCATTGTCTTTGTAGATTACATATCTCTGACAACCATATTTTGCAGAAATTGCGATTAATGATCATGAAATCTTGACCATGACTACCATTGCTTCCAATAAATTAAATGTGATTTAAAAAAAGGATTCTATTAGAACAAGCAATAATTTTCTTAAATGATTTAATAAATATTATTTTTGAAGTAATGTCAAATTAAATTGTAAATAAAGTAATATAAATTAAT
The DNA here is from genome assembly GCA_031308135.1 of Acheta domesticus. NCBI lineage: Eukaryota > Metazoa > Arthropoda > Insecta > Orthoptera > Gryllidae > Acheta > Acheta domesticus. The sequence goes on along the minus strand of JAHLJT010009419.1, from coordinate 20,542,339 downwards.
TTTGGTTGGTTGTAAATGTTCTATAAATATATTACATCTTTACATATTTGTTAAATATTCTTATCGTTTTCATTATATATTTATGTACTTAATTTGTTAATACTTTACATTGCAATTAAATGAACTCAGTCGTAGACTCACATCACACGTATAGACACCATCTGATGGCTTATAGCAAAACTATTCTCACTGATAAACTAGCGTGCCTCTCATTTAAAGATAGGCCTCGAACGTTCAAAAAAAAACTAATTACTCCGTAAATATATTATTTATGGTTGTGCTGTGGCATCATATAGCACTCTAGACATTCAAACGAAGGTACCACAATAGTTTCATCGACATTGTTTCAGTACTTTCAGAGATTACCCCAAATAAAAACTTAACACTCTTTCTTTCTGAATGTAAGTTTCTGTTAAAAATTTTCTTGAAGTGGCAATTAGGAAAATTAACTTGATGGCGCCATTCTGTTTTCTTATTGTTTCGCTTCTCATAATAGTAAAGAATATTGTAAATCTAAGTAATGTGAACTCGTCGCGTTTTCTTTGTATTTCATATCCAAGTGCATATCCAGCCACTTAAGCCTTTAAGTACACTTTGGAGAGTCTTGGAGAAACAATTGCAGAATCATTGATGAGAGCAGTAGTGCTTCGTTGGCGGAAAGGTGTTTGACCAGTGTGACCGCAGGCGTTAAATGGACAATTTATTGGCAGTGGATTTGGGAGTGGCCTCCACAAGGCCTTCTGGCATCTCGTCCATGCTCCGGAAATTAGCTTAACGTTTTGTAACTAGTGGAGCTGCAACTTAGCGTTTCAGTAAAGGTTTCAAGATGTTTGTCACATCTCATCCCAAATTTTGTGTGTAAAGTTATATTTTGCTATTATAGGTAAACCGTGTAAGAAAACCACCTTCCACAGAGCACACACTAAAATTGTGACTAAGTGGCGTACTCCCATCGCTTTCACTGGCTGCCGTTGACCAACTTGCCCCTCGTCGTTCAACGTGTTATCTCAATTTCGGAATTAGCTGATGTTCTCGGAGTATTTATTTATTTGTCAAAAAACAGTAAAAACTGTATATGACGTGTGGGGAAAGAAATTTATCTGCGCACATTTTCTTGAGGGCCCAAAAAAAACGAAAAAAAGAATTTAGAAAATAATTATTTTAGGAAAATAAAAATATCTGAAAAATGTTTTTTCCCGAGTTATAGAAAATCAATTTCAACGGTAAATGAACTACAAGCAAAAGGAGTACTCAACAAAACGTGCGCACAGTGAAGCTACATTTACGTCGAGAAGCAAAACAAGGGGCCATCTCAGCATTTGCTCAATGGATCAGGGAAACTGGACAAAAACCTGATCGAGATGGGGGTATAACTGCGTTAAACGCATAGGACACCAAACGCGTAGTATTACTTGATCGACCCACAGCCTCATGATGCCGCGGTCAGAGATCTTCCCTCGCTCAGGAATCGAATTTGATTTAATTTATTTTCGTGAAAAAAAACAGTAAGGACTGGTTGGGGACGGGATGACGTATGGGAAAGAAATATAAATCAGCGACGTTTTGTTGAGCTCCAGAATCCCATCTCCATTTTTTTTACTATACACAATTGAATGATGAATAAAAGTACCAACGAATTGATTATAGCCATATTTGAGAACATGGACGTTTGTTTTCGAGTGATGACAAACATATTTTCATCGGTAAACGAGTTACATATTTCCGAACTATCGATCCCGGAGTAATGAACCATTTTTCTGCGCCGCAAGAAACAAGCCCCGCCCTTAACCCTTACACTACCGCCGCAACCAAGACAAGTCGGATATAATAGTCTTACTGTATTTTTAGCAGGTAATTTTTGCCTTTAATCACGATACAAATCCAAATATCCCATTAGCAGACTTGTATGAATATTAACAGTGTTAATTCGAGGGTCATTTCATAAATAATGAACAGTATTTTAGATTTTCATGCATATTTATTTTTTTGAAAAAATCTCCTTACGATCCTTCAATGTAGTCTCCATTCTTCTCAATTACCAAGTTTCAACGACTGTGCAGCTTTAGAATTCCATCAAACACCACTTCATTACTCATCTGACAAATGGTTCGGGTAACGGCTGCACAAAGCTCATCAAGGCATGAAAAACGAAGTTTTCGCGGAAGGTTTTTCAATTCTGGGAGAAGTCAAAGTCTGGAGGAGTCATGTCAAAACTGTAAGGTGCATGTTGTAACACTCCCCAACCCCATTCGTGGAAGTTTTCTGTTCAGAATTTGAAGTACGTGTGTGGGAGGGCGTTATTGTGGAGAATGAAGGTCCCAGAATTGTCGAGGAACTCATGTCGGATTTGTGAATTTTTAGTATCACTCATTTGACAGTATTCGAAATATGGACGGTATTGGATTTCCTGTGGCTTCAGAAATGCTTTCACATGTCGCACGACGATCTTTTTCAATAAAATCTGATACTAATTTCTCACTTCATTCATCTGTCGATGTTCGTGGTCTTCCCGGTGTTGCGTCTTCGTTTTTTCTCATACGACCTTCCGAACTCGACTACACCAATGGGAAACTGTGTTTCGGACCATTGTTAGCTCACCACACTCTTCACGTAAAGCGTTCTAGATTTTAGACGGGTTATTGCCCCAAAAAGTTTCGATATTAATATGCGATCTTTGATCCTCAAAACTCCCAGTATCCGAGACCTCTGCAGGCTCCATTTCTAAGACCTGTCATTAAATTATGAAACAAGTTATTGATGAAACCAAGAGACGTGCTTCATCCTGAAACTTTGAACTACAAGTGACGCAAAAATCAGCTGGAGATGACTCCAAACTTTGCATTATTTATGAAATGACCTCCGTAGTTAACTCTTATTTTCTTCATTAAATTAATTCTAAAGGTGCATTCAAATGCATCTACAGGTGAGGAGCATCTAAAAAGTTTCGATCCTAATGTACATTTAAATACAACCGATGAGAGAAAAGAGAGTAACACTAATGCAACAACTTCACTTTCTCTGGATTTGAATAAGATATTAAAATATTGTTAATATAAAACAATGTTCATTGATCAATTGATGAATCAAAAAATTAACTTACTTATCGTAAATTTCAAGCTTTCGAAGCTATTCTTGGTTCTATTTATAATTTCTTGGTGCAGTGATTTTTTTTTATTTTTTAAAGAAATTATTCGTTTAGCTGCATCAATCATTATAACATGACACTAGATGCTTTGTCGTAATATGTAAGCTTTTTTTCATGAATTAAGTTCAAGAATGATTTTTTGCTCGTAATTTGTTCCAGTTGCCTTCATTAACATAAAGTCCAGTTAATTCAATAGAAGAGTTAATGTTACAAAATATTACAACGGACGCAAACACCAGATTAATACATTACCACTCCGTTTTGCTCCCACATATTGAAGAGACTTGGAAAAAACAAGCTCAATCTTATATTTATCTCAGTTGGATTACATTTAACAATAAATAAAACTTGCCGATCCTTTCAAAACTAGAGAATGCGACCATTGTTTATCATAAGACCTGATTTTCTTCATGCCATGTACAACGCAAGTGTACTTTTTAAATAAAATTCCTCACATGCAAATAAACGAAAATGCATATATTGTTGAGCAAAACTACTAAACAAATTGAATGATAATTGTAGAGTAGTACTGGCCCATCATGATCACAGGAGGATATAGAATGGGGATGAAATATTGGATCTTATCATGTTTTTACTTCAATAGCAGAATTCTCAAAATTACTTTCTGAATTAAAATTTTACGTTCCTTGTTCATTTGAAGATCAGATAAAAACCGATGCAGCTCTGAAAAGTGCCATCGCCGAGGTGGAAGCTTCCTGCTCGACGAGTCTTCCGAAAACTGTTCCGCTCCATAACATTTGGAAGTCGTCCAGAAGAAAAGCTACTAAATCACGAAACACATTCCCTGCAAGAGCAATAATAACCCGTCCCTCCTCCACTATTTGCCCACCAATCTGGAGGGGACAGTCGGCTAGCAAAAAAAGAGCTATTTCCCACCCACGCCTCCAGTGTCATTCAGGTCTGGAGTGTAAGGAGACCACTCGAACATGTTAGGTTGTTTAAAAAATTCCTACTCAGTTATCCTGCTGCTACGGATGAATATCTGGACTTGTTGAAGTTTAAGTTCAGGTACGTTGGGGTCATTGAATGTTTTATAAACCCACAGCTAGATCTTTGGTCACGACTTGGGATTTACAGTGCAATAATTGAAAAGGTATTTTTAGTCGTAGAGGCCAAAAAAATTTAATTTTCATTTTATCTACGTAAGTATTAATGATATATTTTTTTACAATTACATGTTGATCACAAAAAAGTGTCTGTTATGTTTGGCTTTAACAACTAAAAATAATTAATTATTAACAGACATTAATTTGTGAATTGAATAATTCATATATATATATATATATATATATATATATATATATATATATAAATGCACCCAATTTACACAATTCCCCTACTTTTATATTTCTCGCTTAATTTTTCTGTCTGAGAAAATAGATTCATTTCTGTTGTAAATAATAAACAATTTACATGTTTCTGGAGGGTTTCTATGCTTCCATACTTTTTGAGTGCTTATTGCCGCTCAACAATTCGGAATATCCACGTAGTTTATTAGACAAAATATGCTTAGAGTTGCCTTAAGAGCTTATTTTTGAAGTTTCGACGTTTCCTCCCCGGACACCCTGTATAAAACAGGATGTTGGTATGTGTATATAAGAGCAAAACTCCAACACCGTTGACCGATCTCCATGAAAGTTGGCACTTCTACGTTGTTGTTGTTTTTTTTTCATCGAGAAGGTTTGTGTGTTGTTAATTATGTTGTAACTCCACTACATGGCGCTAAATATTCACCAGATATCCACTACACATTCACGTCAAATGCAACCTGCAACACACTCGGCAGCATTTTGAATCTATATCGATAAATAACTCCTAAACGACGCGTTCTAGGGCATTAAAAAGTAAAATTTTGAGGCAAAAGGCCTCAAAGAAACGTTTATTACACCGTAATCTACAGAATGAACTCTTTTTGAACATTTTATTACATTTTTTCCAGGTACGGCGCTTCTCGATATTACCTCATCTGCTCAGCGGCAGAGACAGAGACACACAGAGACAGAAAGACAACGAAAGGGTGAGAGTGAGGGAAGGAGGGAGAGATAGTGGGAAAAGGGTGATAGAAGGGGAAAGAGGGAGATGAAGGGCAGAACAACGTCTGTCGGGTTTTCCAAGTTCAATCTACGAAATGAGCGTTTCAAAAGACCCATCAATTACTCCGCCGAAATTCAAAGAATTTTGATTTGATTTGAAGAAATTATCATTTTCGTGTGTCTCTTTCGCAAGCCCCAACGTGTATGAGATAACGATAATAGCAAAAAAAAATCTACTGCAAACCATCTTGTCCCATGTTCCACATGCGCTGACCGGGATTTGAACCCCAGTGCCCGTGCTCAAAGTGGCGAGGTGAGTGATCTTGCTACTACAACACGGACCGGTCATTCGGATCGGGAGGGTAAGGAAGCAAGTTTGTTCGAGTATTTACAGAACTCCTATAATGTTACTACTACTGCGTATTAATGACCGATCTTATTAAAACTTAAGTTGTAGCCCTTTGACAACATTGCATAAATATTTTTCTTATTTAATAAAATGAGAGAGATTACCACTTTACAGGTAAGTGTTAGTCCTTATGTATGTAATATAAGGGATGGATGATCTACAGTGGCCCGAAGATACGAGTAACTGCAAATTAACGCACCATCATACCCTTATTTCTGAGCGAGGGCATCCTCACTGGGTACGTCTATGACTATTGTCATTAGTTTTACAAAACTGAAGGTAATAAGAAAGCAAAATATACAGTGAGAGGTTAGATAATTATTTCTCTGTGGTAAAAGGGACGGAACAGATCATTTAGGAGACGGGATTAATTTTCGCAGGAGCAACGCCGGTTTTACGGAGGTTAGAGTGACTGGTGCAAGGGGCAGTTAGAAAAGAATTTCGAGTACAGTAACGAAATGTAATTTGTAATTGGTTCTATGTCTTGTTGCATAAATATACTACACTAGGAAGTCGGAGTTTAGCTCTTATATATATATATATATATATATATATATATATATATATCAACATCCAATTTTATATAATATATATATATATTATAGATTGATATATTATATATAGATATATAATATATATATATATATATATATATATATATATATATATATATAAAGATAGAGCAAAGTAAAACAAGGGAGCACATGGTCCGCTAGAAACGCAAAGCGAAACCGAAATCTGGAAGGTCCGTCTGGGAAGCGGGCAAAAGCGCGCCGCCGGGGCAGCAAAAAAGGGCTGGCCGGCTGCGTTCCGTCCGTTGCGGCGGCGGCGGCTGCTGCTGCAAAATGTGAAATCGCGAAGGCGGCGTGACGCCACGCGCGTCCCGCGGCGGTCCACCGCAAAGCCTCGCCGCCGCCGCCGCCGCCGCAGCTGCATCGGGAAGTCGAGCGGAAGAGAAAGGAAGAAAGGCCGGGAAACACATCTCTCCGGGAAGCAGCCAAGTGACAAAAGAGTCCGAATGCTTGTTTTGCGCCCGCGAAGCCCCCGAGAGAAAATCGGCCCCGAGCCATCCAGCCGAACATCCAGAGCGACGCGACGCGACGCGACGCGACGCGACTAGGCGCGTGGCCGAGGCGAAGCGCTTTACGTCACAGGCGATGCGACGCGCGAGTAGGCGCGACTGAGGTAGCTAAGAGCATCCACTGATGACATTGCAATGACACCCAACCAGGTGATCCTGGATTTCGAGCCCCGATGGTGGCAGGATTTATGACGTACTACCTTGATGGCTAGGTTGAATTCAGCCGCTTTCTGGAGAAGAATTCTAGCGGCTGGGGTTTCCGCGGTTTTTCCGATCAGCGCCAGGCGAATGCCGGAGCAGTACCCTAACAAACGGGCCACGGACCGCGCGCGATCTTTCCTTCTGCTTCCATTTCCCATCCTCCTCCCTTATACACACATTTACATGCACTACACCATCACACTTGTCGGGAGACCATTTGGAAGCTTAGATATTGTCTCGGCTATGGAGGTGACACACTGGTGGAAGATATCTGGTTGGGGAAAATTCACACTAGCCGATACACGTAGAATCCGTACGTAGGATCTCACCATCTAGTGGGGGAGATTACCGCTACCTTCCGTGATAAAAGCAAGACCGTATTGCTTCATTGTTATGCCTCTTATTACTAAAACCTTTTTGAATCCTTATTAATAGTTAAGAAAAGTAATTAATTAATTAATAATAATTATGAAAAGTAATATTTCAGGCAAAAATAATGAAAAATAGTCAGGATATTTTGAGCGCTAGTAACAAAACTAAAGCAATGTGGGATATCGTAAAAAATACAACCACATCATCTCGATACCTTGTAGAGAATGTTATTTTAAAGGATAATGAAAGAGAAACGAGTAATCCGGAAAAGTTGCCAATCTCTTCAACAAACACTTTTCCAGAATTGCGTCTGATCTCACGAAGGGACTAAAATCACAAAATTCAACAGTTTACACTTCCCAAAAAATTTCAGATACGATGTTTATTCCCGAAACTTCTCCCAATGAAATCCTCAGAATAGTCAGTAAACTAAAAAATAAATATTCATCTGGTTTAGATGAATTTCCGGATTGTTTATTAAAAACTTGTGCACCTGCCTTTATACATCCGTTAACTCACATTTTCAATACTTCTTTATGTACAGGAATATTTCCAGATATTTTCAAAACAGCAAAAATTAAGCCACTTTTTAAAAAAGGGAACAAAAATGATATTCAAAATTACCGGCCAATTTCTCTTTTGTCAGTTTTCTCAAAAATATTAGAAAGGCTTTTCTACTTACGAATGGAAACATTTCTCAGGAAAAACAGGGCGTTTTCAGACTCACAACACGGTTTTAGAAAATCAAAATCTACGGAAACTGCCATTTTTTCTTTTCTCAAAGATATTGCTTCATCAATAGACCAAAATGAAGTACCCATTGGAATATTCTTAGATCTCTCGAAAGCTTTTGACGTTATTGACCATAAGATCTTGCTCTCAAAATTACCTTCGTATGGAATTCGTGGTATTACCCTAGATTGGATAACTTCTTACCTTAAACATCGGACTCAAGAGTAGAAATACCATACTGGCAGGAAAGGACATTACATACTTATATTTCCAATTCTTTGCCAATTGAGCATGGGGTCCCGCAAGGTTCGATCTTAGGTCCTTTTCTCTTCCTGTTATATGTAAACGATATGCCCTCGTCTATTAAAAATGGAAGAACGGTTCTGTTTGCTGATGACACGAATGTTCTTTGCAAAAAAGAAGCAGTAAATAGTACAATTTCAGAAGTTTCAAATTGGTTTAATAATAACAAATTAATTGTTAACGAAAGAAAAACTGTTTCAATGCATTTTTGCATCTCAAATCGGAAATCGCATGTTCCATTGAAAATGAACAATATACAATTAGCTGATGTTGGGGCAACAAAATTTTTAGGTCTTTCAAGTCAATCAAACCCCAAATGGAATGTATATCTAACAGAATTAAACACTAAATTAAGTTCATTATGCTACGCATTCAGAATTCATTCAAATTCTGTCAGCCTTCATGCAGCTCGTTGCGTTTATTTTGCAAATGTGCATTCCCGCCTGAGATATGGCATAATATTCTGGGGAAGCTCATCCTGTAGTATTCAGACCTTCAGATTGCAAAAGAAAATTATTCGAATAATGAAAAATGCCTTCCACGTGATTCCTGCAAGCCTCTTTTCATTGAGCTGGGAATCATACCATTGCCTTGTCTATTTATTTACGAATCTGCAATATTTGTCAAAAATGACCTACTTAACGGAGGGAACATATTTTCATGCAATATTGATATTTATAATTACAACACACGCCGTAGAAATCACATGCATCAACACATCATGTCAGTATCAACAGCTCAGTACAAGAAATCAACATACAATACATGTACGTTACTTTACAACGCATTGCCAGATGACATAAAACAATTAAAGTCGGTACACAAATTTAAGTTAAAAGTAAAATCTTTTCTGCTGCAAAACTGTTTCTATACAATTAGAAACTATACTGTGATATACCAGAATATTACAAATTTTATTTAATACTATTAGCTGTATATGGGGGTGGATAAATGGGTATGCAATATGGCGGTATACGGCCTTAGCAACGACAGCGCAGAGGTTGGCAAGGTCAACAAACTGTACACAGGCCTTGAAGATGTCAGGACGCTGGCTAGATAGCTAAAGAAGATAAGATGTGGTTGGTTCAAAAACGAATGACTGACGGAGTCGCGGCTACTTGGGTTCGTAAGAGACGCACGGGTTGGCTAGTGAAGATTAGACAGTCTAATTTTGCCGCTGTGTTTTGAAAAAATAGAATGAGGGACGCTTACCGAACCATAAAGGGTTAAAGAACGCATTGAACAGAACATTCTGACTCTGGGTGTCGGGGAGTGAAGATCGCGGATTTTGATAGTAGACGACGTGGTGTAAAGATCGTTTGCGGACATTATATTAGGAAAGTGGGACTTGTATATTTTTTTGTGAGAGAAGTAATAGTTTTTTCGGACTCTGAGAATTATTTGTCAGAAGTGAATTCGCGGAGGACTTGTACAGTTTTTCGGATATTGCAGTTGAATTTTAATGTTTTACATAACCAGTGGGAAAGATTAGGAACCGGGAGCGTCGGATAAGAACAGATAAATAGTTTATGCAGTGTGGACTGGACGTGTCAGCAGCAGCGCAAGACCGGAAGAAAGAAGCGAAACTTGGAACCAACAACGGTCAAGTGAGAAGCGACTACGGAGCGTCGGCAAGCAAAACGGTAAAGAAATACTGCAGTACAAAAGAGATAACGTATTTAAAAGGTCATGACCATAAAATTAATTGTTAAAACTTAAAGTTAAATAAATTATTGAATTTTGTTCTTTGGAAATGAAAGGAGTTTTCATTTGTCAATCATAATCTTTAATTAGCTGGAAGCATATAATTATTACATTTCAGATTCCACGCCATACTGTATAGTTAGCAGATCAGGTAATCGGCTATCGTGGCGATAGCGAGTATTTGTATCCGGACCCATCGACCCAAGCTAGCTGGATGTTTATACGATTTTGTTTAAATTAGATGGGAAAACTTTGGTAGTAATTAATGTAACGTGTTTCTGGCGCCCAAATCTTAATATAAATTTGGAACAGGCCATAATTACAACCACACTCTTGATGAGACGATGATAAAGGTATATTTCAATACTGATCGTGAAAAAGAAAAATAATGTTTAATGTAACAAAACAAAGATATATAATGAATTAGTTTATGTTTGCATTGTATACATTTAAAAAATATTTAATACGCCTGTAACAAGTAATGTACTTCAGCTTCCGGGTCAATGACCCCCATCTCGATCAGGTTTTTGTCCAGTTTCCCTGATCCATTGAGCAAATGCTGAGATGGCCCCTTGTTTTGCTTCTGGACGTAAATGTAGCTTCACTGTGCGCACGTTTTGTTGAGCACTCCTTTTGCTTGTAGTTTATTTGCAGTTGAAATTGATTTTCTGTAACTCGGGAAAAAACATTTTCAAATATCTTTATTTTTCTAAAATAATTATTTTCTAAATTCATTTTTTCGTTTGTTTTTTTAAACAAAATTCTGGCCCTCAAGAAAATGTGCGCAGATAAATTTCTTTCCCCACACGTCATATACAGTTTTTACTGTTTTTTTGACAAATAAATAAACCTAGTTTCGTTTTTCAATGCTTTGCGTATGCTAAAAAATTCGAAACTTTCCCCATGCGTAATCGCTTCGTGGAAGCTCCCGTAATTTCTTGCAGCTATTTGCAGTCTTATTTTAGTATCTGTCGATATAGATAACAGCTATGCAACTGGAATAACATATTGAATATTAACCTATTAACCTTTAATTGGTATCGCTTTCAAAACCTTTAATTGGTATCGGCTGTCTGTAATACCGTTAACGCTTAATTCCTGTAATTCAACGTATTATTTGACAACATTGAACTTATCTGCTAGTAAAAAAAATTACATTTGTTCTATAAAGGTTTAAGATGAAGCAAAACTTTGAGTTCGAGTCCTGGTCATGGCAGGACTTTTCAAAAGGTCACGACACACACGTTAGGAAACCAGGACAAATCTCGTCGAAAGCGAATGAGAGTCAATGGGAGAAGAGAGAACGATTATAGTGGAATATCATAGGATGGGTGAAACAATATCAGGAGAAGACTGGCTGAGGTGGCACAGGGATTCAATTGATGTAACTGCAGTGCCTCTGAACGGGGGGATCTAGGGTTCGAGTCCTGACGGTGACAGGATTTGCGACACTAGCTAGATAGCTAGAATGAATTCAGCCGCTTTCTAGAGGAGAATTCTTGCGATCAGCTGTTCTGATGGGTTGTTTTCTGTGCTTTCTCCGATGAACGCCAGGCTAATGTCGGTGCAGTACCCTAGCAAACGGGCTTCGGACCGCACGCGATCTTTCCTTCCTTTTCCTTGTCCTATCTTCACCCCTTACTTACACACACACTTACATTCACCACACTACCAAAAATTACGAGCCAGTCGGGAATTAAGGTAGGGCAGTACTCCGCTAGTGAGAGATACCTTATTGGGGAAAACCCTAGTCGGCGTGTAGGTCGGCTCCGGATTTCATTATCCAGCTGTAGAATATTCGCGCCACATCCCACCGCCACATCCCGTAGAAACTATTCACTACATTTACGGGACAACGATCCCGCCGTTAACTCGTCCGGAAACATCAAATAATGGAGGTTAGGCACACCATTTGAAGGATTGTTTCTTAACAAATGGGTTCATTGTTGTAGTATTTGAATAATATTCATATTCATGTTCATTCTCTTGCTCCTGTACGATTTTAGAATCATGATAATGATCTTTATAATTACATGTTATCTCGTAGTTTTGGTATCAGTAAGCGAAAAAAAAATACTTAACGCAATTGGTATCAGCGGTATCTCATACCGCACCGCGAAAAAAACATTACATAACTCAAAAAAGGAACCAGTAATGAAGCTCTAACTTTGTTCAGAGATAGATCTACACTAAGAAGGAAGGTACTTAGCCACTGGACCTGTAACCACAACAATCAGTGATTGCTGCTAACTTGCCAGCGCGCTATGTCAGACCGCGATATCAATTAAAGGTTAAACTAGTTCTTAAAAAAAGGACGTGGCCGTCTCTGATCCCGCGGAAATGATAGCTAATACAGAACGTGTTCAAAATGCTCTTGTCATACGTCGAAGTATACTGTGATATACTAAAAGATCCCACATTTTTGTCATGAAAATTACGAGGGGAAACAGACTTATTTGGACATTCAGAACCAATGAGTAGACGTTGTCAAGGCGACTCGTCAACAAACGTAGGGATTATTTGCTCTATATCAATTATATTAAACATATCTCTCCAAGGCCTAATCGTAATGAGACGGAATAAATGTGAAGGAGGCTTTGGGATTCGTGCTTGGGGGAGACGGAAGCTTTCAAGCTTGTCTTATGATAGCCAACGAGCAGAACACATCAAACGACGATGGTACGTAGAAATTTTAGTTCATAGGGATTTAAGTTACTGGGAAAAAGGACTTTGAGGCGACGTTTTGGAGGCTCATGCTTTTAAAGCCACGTAGTGTTATTTAAGTTCAAAAACATTATTATTCAAAATCTTAATGGGTAATTTTGTGTTTGGGGTGAGTTCATTTCAGGGCTTGATTTAAATAGAATTCGTATTACTGAAGGTTTTAGATAGAGTAGCTTAGTATCTGGGTAAAAGAATATTAATAACATCAGTGGATGATAATAGCAGTCGCGCATAGGGTTCCACACGGAACCGAAATTAGGGTCAGTCGCGTCGTGATGCAATATATCGAAGGGTTCATGAAATTAATCCAATAATTAGGAATATCACGGGCCTTCAAAATTTAGACAGACCATTGCAGATATCACTTAGACCGCACAGGGAACAATCGGAGAAGATTTTTAGCCGAGAAAACATCCATTCGAGAAACATCCTACGCTTACGAACTTGCTATATTTAAAAAAACCGTATGGTACAATCTATAATCAAAGAAAATTTCAATTCAAGTTATGAGATTTCGCATATTGTAAATTTAGCGATAATAAATGTTAACTGTTATTGTTTTCTAAAAGAGAAAAGGCTGAGAATTCATTACAGTTGCCATCTATTCAACAGTATGTTTTATCTTCCACAGAAATTCCCGTGATCGTGATTCTGTACAGAATCACTCGTACATATACAACAGGTAAGGAAAGTTGTATATCAGAACCCACGAATGTAAATGAAAGGGATCCAATAATATTAAAGAAAGTGAACAGTATAATTAGCTGATATTAGAAATACTTATACTAAAGTAATTAATATTAGAAAAATAAAGGAACGTTCCAATACAACTACTTTAACATAAACATTTAGAAAGCAATTATATTACGAAACAAATTTTTACTTCTTAGATTAGTAAAATTTATATTCAGTAATTTTCAATTTATATTTTGGGCCGCCGTGTTCTCTTATTGGCGTTCTCCAGGTACCACAATGGAGTGAGTATGCGACTGCCAGGATCGAAATAAAACAGTTAATTAAGGAACATAATAGGCAATAATGATCTGAATTAAAGTAGCCTAAGTATACCTAATAAATAGTGTACTATTAAAGAATAATTTACTGAAATTCATGTATCCATTAGCAGGGAAAAACAGAGAAAGAAACACTGACCAAGACAGACAAAGAGAGGGGAGAAGGAGAGAGATTGTAAAAGCAACTGAATGGATTTTAAACCACGAGAATACGTGAGTTTATAAAAGGATAATTTTAAATCTGACAGAGATTCGTTTAAATTTTATTAATGTAAATGATATACTGGCTATAGTGATGCAAACGCTTACAGCAGTAATAAAGGCAGAGATGAAGTTGATAAGTGTCGTGAAAATGGAGGAAATGAGGTTAGAGACGAGAGGTGAAATTAACGACTTGATGATGGGAGAGAAAATGAAAACTAGAAGGGTTAAGAAAATACAATGGCCATGATGGTGACTAGACTGATGGCTGTCACGAGGATGTATGGCAACATCGATGGCAGAGACATGGGTTTTGGGTGGCGGCGATGAAGTGATGACGAGAGTAACTCTTACTTCAGTCGTTAGTCCCGTAAATACATCCTGGGTTTTATACGCTGGTAGGTGGCAGGGTTTCTCTCTCGCTGAAGCCTGGAACCCGGCACTGACCTATACGATGGAATGTGGGTTCTCCCTTCTGAAATCTCTCCCAGCGGGGCACCTCCCCAAATAAGACAAGCCGTAAGTTCCTCACTGGTCTCCCAACATGTGTAGTAGTGTAATATATGTACGTGAGTGTAGGACAAGAGAAGGTAACAGGGATGAGAATGCGTAACAATTATGCGTTGCAAGGATACTGCTCCAGCAGCTGTTATTCATAAAAAGCAGGTAAAATACTGACCAGAGCAACTAGCTGCTAGAATTCTGCTTTAGGCAATGGTCGAATTCAACCCAGCTTTGTATCTAGTATCGACAATACGCCACAGTCGGGACTCAAACCCTAGGATCTCCTAGTTATCGATGCCGTAGCGATAATAATGTTGCCGCCCAGCTAGCGCAGCCGATAAAAAGGGTGGTGATCACTATTGTCACAACGACGGGGAGAGAGGAGATGAGAACTTACAATTGGTGGAGAGGGATGTCCGACGGGTGAGGATGGAGACGGGGAAAGGGAACGGTGACATCCGCAGTGATCAGAATGGTGACTGGTTGGAGAGGAGAGACTTATATCCCCACGTACAGAGCGTACAGGCTGTACATAGCATTACGCAATGTACTCCGGAGCAAGGCAGGGCTTATGAATTTAATTAAAGCACGAGGCCCGATAACCGATACCTTGGAACCAGAGAAAAGGCGTCTTTTCGTGTCCCCGATAATTTTAACGCACTTCTATCTTAAGCACATAACAAATACTAATAAATTTCATCTCAGTTGCGCCCTGCGATCAGATAGTACGTCGAAGGCTCCAATAACTAACGCCTGCCCCTTAACCTCCACATAATTATGAAAAATCACTTCGGGACACAGTCCTTGTGATACCAAGCCCCTCGCTTCGGAGTTCCCCCTCCGCTCGTGATAAGGGCCACCCAGAGCGCATCCGCGCCTCTGACCATAAGAAGTGTCTCCCCCTCCACCATGTACTTACAAACAGGAGTGGGGATGTAGTCTATATAGTTTGTAAGGAAACATTGTAAAGGGTTCACAACCATTTTAGACTTTGTAATATAAATTTGTATAACTTATATTTTGTTCACTTCTGTAATAAACTCAGTGTGTTCTCACTCTCTGAGTTTCATTTCACTAAGTCCGTCTGGAGAACCGTCGACTTGCCATCGACGTATTTTACTAGAGAATCGAGGAAAGGTCAATAGCGGAAACGACGATGGGGCGATGGAAACGACGGTTGGGCAGTGCAGGTGATAGTGACAGTAGAAATGGTTAGTAAGATATTGAGAGCGTTATTTGGCAAATGAGGATGGTGATGATGAAGAGAGTAGCGACACTCACAATAATAAGGGTGGTATTAAGAGTGGCGAATGGCTAGCGAGAATTGTGACAAGGGTGGGTCGTAGTGGTAATAATGATGTAGGGCTGGCAGTGGTAACGAGGGTGGTGACAATGAGAGAGGCCACCGTGACAATGGTTAGAACGGCATCGAGTGTGATAACTGGCGGTTGATGATGGTCGAGGGTGTCAGGCAGTGACGTTGATGACAGTTACGTGAGT
>JAHLJT010009419.1:20509256-20525396 GCA_031308135.1 Acheta domesticus | reverse complement strand
TATACAGCATCCTCCATTTTGACCTTTGACATTCTCACTTGAATTCCAAAATGTCTCATGCATTCTCCTTCAGAGACCAAGTTCGTTCATTTGGATTGAATAATTTCTCTCTCTCTCTCTCTCTCTCTCTCTCTCTGTCTTATAACTCTGTTTATAGCACATTGAAAAAATCGCTCATTTGAGCTCGATGGCCTCTTTCCACTCGAAACAGGTTTTAAAAACGTTTGCACGTTAAAAGTCACGACCCCCAACTCATAACTCTTATCAGCGGATATTTCTGGAGCGCCACCGACAAGTGATTGAAGAAAACTGTAAAATGTATTTTTTTAATGTGAAAATTGTTTTATTTAGATTGATTTGTACACCTTGTAATATGATATGTATAATTAGTCAAGAATTACATCAATTTATTTCAATACTTGAAAATGACGCAAAATGTTCGTTGAAAGGTTGTACAAATGGATTAATTGAAAAAATATAAAAATAATTTATTATTTAACTGTCTTTAAAGAATAATTTAATAGTAATAATAATAATAATAATAATAATAATAATAATAATAATAATAATAATAATAATAATAATAATAATAATAATATATTTAGTATACAGTTACGACTTATAATACAATCCAACTGTAGAAATAGCAAATCCAGGGTCCATTTCGTTCTTCCCCATAACTATAGTGCGATTTTTGTAACTCTGCCCCTCAAGCCCCTATGGTCACGATGGGATATCACACGGCATTTCGCGTCTTTCTCCGTCGTGCCGCTAGGAGTCGCATGATCGCAAGAACTGCTTATCAAGTCGCAATCATGCGATATCTGCCGGCAAGACTGAGACTGTCGCGAAATACAGTGACATATTCGATCGTGAAGATGGGCCTTGAGGGGCAAACTTAGAAAAATTGCAGTATAGAGCAAGAAATCCTTACGTATAAATTGAGTAACCTGCGTCCGTCGTCCGTCACTGCCGGTTAGACGCCTTCCGGTCAACCAATCGAGACAAATGAGGTGCCATTTAATGCGTCTCAGTCTCCTGGTAGGGAAATGATTATTTTTTGCGGATTCACCCAGATTCTAAGAAATTTCTCCCGACATCGTGTTTTCTTAAGAAACTGAATCGCTTTTCGGGTGACTTGCGGCACCCACAAAAGTGATTAATAGCTTGTTCGATTACTTCCAGTGAGACAAATCGATTGGCAAATTTTTAGCCGGTTCCCTTCAGGATATTATGAAACAATTTTACAAAAACATGTATTTTTTTTCTGGTTTCAAAGCACATAAGAGTACATTGGTGAAACGCCGTGATTTTCTTTACTCTTATTTCCGGCATTTACGTGTCATTACTGCTTGATGCGTCAGATTGACAATCATTTAACCTAATTACAAGTATATAATGAAACAAAACTTCAAAGAATTATTTTAAATGATATTTTCATGTGACTTTCTACGTCGAAAACAAACGAACCGGGAAACTGTATTAAGTTTTAAAAGTATATTATAAACTTGCAAAGCACGAAAATATTAGTATGAAAATAAGCACCATAGCCTTCACTTTAACCTGGTCGTTGTATTTTACTTCAATCTTTTGCACTGTGTTCTTTTGTTCGTTTCCTTTTATGCTTCCTTTATTTTTTCGGCGAACAAAAATATTTCCAGATCTAATATAAAAATATTAGACATAATATTTTGTCAATAGTATTATTATGATAAAAATTATTACGGAAAAAGATATATTTGCCACTTGTATACAGTTTTTCCAATGTTTTCTTCCTTCTTGAAATTAGAATTCCTGAGATTACAATTGTGCACATTATTATAGAAGTGTTAAACGAAAAATTACACATCTCATCAAGGGAGAAAACTCAATTTCAGCATAACCAGACAAAAAGGGACAAAAAGTAAGAAATTGAACTAACACAGCTTTAATCTACTAAAACTGATCTGTGGGACAGAATTGATTTATACACATTCCGTTACGACTATTTTAAGTACAATATGCAACTATTTTATGCATTTAATATGTTCATTCCACAAATGCTCTTAATGGCAATTTTATTCCAAATCGTAGTACGCTCTTCCATTGATGAAGTTGTTTAAGAAGTAACCGAGCAATCCATTTCATTCATGTGATTGAGATTAGAATTACGATACTAATGAATTAGCTTAGCCTGTGAAGCATGTCTACCCAAATCTTTAATATTTGCATTTCAGAACAAGGTAATGTTTAGTAATTTGTTCACATTATTCGGTGTTGGAAAGAAACTTCTACGAAGATAGTTCGTGACGAAAAGCGAATCTAGGAATAACCCGTTCAGAAAGAGATATTTCATACATGTCAATTCAAAACATTAGAATTATTCACTTTGTTAAGAAAGTTGTAGAATTATTTCCGTACACTTCTCACTCCATCTTCATGTTCATCAATTACCTTTATCTGTATAATTGCTGTTGGCATCATGCTGTGCTGTTGGCAATGAGATACCGAATCTGCAATTATCTTCCCTATTTCCGTTTGCCTGCGGTTATTGACGGAGTATTAAACGACCATCGGGGAATTTTAAAACGATAAATGGCAATTGAGACGACACCTTTCAATCCAAAAATATTCCCACTCACCTATTTTATGCTAACCCATTCTTTTACACACATACATATACACAAACACGAATTTCTGTGTCTAATGTAATAGATTTATCGTTTCTCAAAAGGGACTTCTTTATGAAAATTACTATTCCCAATATATACTGTATGCATAGGAGAATATCTGTCCGTCTGTGGTCTATGACTTTTCAAAAATCGATATTCCCCGATCGATTTAACGAATTCCAGGAAATGGAGGTTTTGATTTTGGGGGTACTTTACATGACTCCTCAACATTTTGAAAATTTCCTCAAAAATGAATACAAATTTTTTGATTGAATTCGGATTCCATAAACAACACTTGGAAATGTCGCAAGTCCCATTTTTGTTGAAAGTCCTGAATTTTCGGTCAGGAATTTTTCGGTGTCATCCTACAGCTACAGTATTAAGATAAAAGATTTTTTCTTAAATAAAATCTGTTGTTTAAAGATGATGTTGAAATAAGTTACGTAAATGGTTTCAAAAATGTGGGTAGTTTTGTGTAATTGTGCTTGAAATGTACGTAATTTTTAAACAATTATTTTCTCAAAAACGGCTCCAACAATTTCCATTAATTTTTTCCTTCTATGTAGCAAAGGACTTTAAACGCTGGTGATGTCCAATTTTTGGCAAATTTTCTGTATTTTTAAAAATTGCAAACAATAACAATACAAAAATACAATATTAACTAATAAAAAACTTAGCCGAAGAGAAAAAGTGGTTCTAACAAGAATCCGGACGTAACATTCTAAAATAAGTCATTTTCACCTACCACAAACGAATCCTCCTCGAACTTGTGATGTATGTAGTTGTACTCTTCCTTTGGACTACATCATTGTCGTGTCGTGTTCGAAGTTTTCCTTACGGCGGGACCTCTTGCATGGACTGGGCGTTAGTGCACTGTTGTTTTACTCCGCTCATCAAAATCAAGTAGTTAAGTTTTGTAAAAGTATTGGTTTTATGTTGCGAATTTGAGTTCAAACTAATATGTCAATTGTGAACAGTGTTGTATTGTTGTAGAATTGTAGTATTGTAACAATATAGTGTTGTACTAGAGATCTAAATTTTAACTTGTGTATTGGATATTGTAATTGGTGTGGTCACTCTTTACCTTGTAGTTGATGCGGGTAAAGGCACTGCGGCTGGAACATTTGTTGCCCTGAGCTATATCGTCCAGCGTATTTGAGCGACAAGAACAAACATGATCAGTTCACCACTAAACATTGCAGGCAAAATTTAGGGTATGGTATGGACATTACGTTGGTAGAAGACGCGATGCAAGTAACGTGCATTGAATGAATTTACTTTTTTGAATCACAGTGTTAGTAAAACAATTTACAAAAGGCTGAAAAAAATTATAATTAACAATTAAGATGAGAAAAATGTTAATTCTAATTATGTGACTGTTGCCGACACCGATAGTCTTAGTCAAAAGAACCAATAGCAAATGTTAATTGAAAAGACGTGATTGTCCTAATGAAGTACACATTCATTCAATATTCCATCTATTTTACCAATGGCGGCCTAACACAAGGAATTATATAAACAATTACCAATAGACTAAACACGTGACACAGAATAGAGAAGAACTGTATATATATTTTGAGCATAATATGAAATTACGTCTCTTCTAATTCTAAAAATATATTGTTTCAATCTTCATGAAAATAAATATATTAAAGTAAATAAGTATCTTTATAGAACAAAATGGCATGGGCCAAAATGGAGATTGCGAGATTCAGAAAACAATCTTCATGGGAATACGCGCAAGTGCTTGGCAAGAACACTTCGTATACTGCGTCGTATGGCGAGGTCTCAGGGAACTTCTACTAGGCGTGAGTGTGTATATGCGCTCCATAGTGCTCTCCAGCAAGAAAAAAAGCAAAGCAAATTTGGCGCTTACAATTATGTTTCCCCGAGCCGCTCACTTGAAGAATAGACTACGCCGGTTCGTCAAAAAGAAGCAGAACATTTCCCCTGCGAAGAGCTAGCTGCTTTTCTCTCTTCGCGCTATTTAGAGCTCCGTCACATGGTGTGCAGAGAAAGAATTGAAATCTTCAATCCGTTAGGCTGCATCCAAGCGGAAGATTCGGCGGATCCAGAGAATAATCGCTGTACACTTTCCCTGTTTCCAAGTACTGGCGAGTGCTGTGCAACGTAGCGAAAAGCAACGGTTTGACACTACACTAGCCGCAAAGCCACTACTTCCAGTCAACTGTAACATGGTTTAATAGTAGTTACGTAGTTACATATTCCAATGATTCTCTGTTTCTTTTTGCATACACACGGTGTCATCCAGAATCTTTGTACGAGGTGACGGGGGCCGGAAGACGGAGTGTCCAGCCGACTTTACGTTCGCTTGTCAAGAATGTTTCGTTGAAGCTGATTTTAAAATTGAAAAGAAAACTTCGTGTGCTTGCAATTTTAAAAAATTCAGGGACTTCTACAACAATTAAGCCTATACCAGCTTTTGAGTGTCACTTGCTCTATGCGAAAAAAGTTTAATCAAAGAATTTGGAGTCTTTTTTAGAAAATTTAGACAATATTATTATTGCAGCGAACAAAGTACTCTCAAAAATCAAAATATCCGTTTCAAACTCGCTGGGCAATGAGGTCGGCTAGATCTATCGGGGAAAGTCAATTTTGGAGATGGTATGAACGGTTTTCGATGCTGGATTTGACCGTAGGCAGGCGGACGCACGAGCAGACGTTTTGCAATTTGTTTATACCAATGACCCCAAACCACAACGTGTTAGAGGATGTGATTTACTACTCTCAAGAATATGAATTCACTTTTCGGTATCCGGGACCAACAAAACGAATTTTGAAGTCAAAAAGCCAAATTTTTTGTCGCAGCATTACAATAATTCGTCTATACTACGTAAGTACGTAAATAGTTAGCGAGAAAGTAAAAAATTATTTGATATACGAGAACAAACGTAGATCATTCTTTTTAGGAAACGTATTATTGAATACATCAAGTTATTCTCTACTTCTTGGGACGAATTATATTATAATTATCCCTCTTTATCATGACTAAAGATGTCATGAGTCGGCTGAATATAAAATCTACTCCAGGTTGCAACCAGCTACCTAAGGAGCAGATCTAGGGACTGACTGTGCCTCTACAATACTTTGCGCAAAATGTGAGCTGTTATAAATAAAGCAATTTCTTGCAAGTCTCAGTCCTTGAGTGACCTGGAAGTTTAGCCAAGTTCTTACACAATTTATTTTGGAATAAATATCAGAGCTTCGATAACTATCGGGATGACCTGCGCCTTTACGCCCCACATTCGGCTGACCACGATTTCCAAACTCTTGTATTTAAGACGTTTCTCTGCCTCCTTGGTTACATTTTGATCACAGGGCACAGCAACATCTACAAGTAGACACATTTTTTTCTCCAAATCCCGGATAACAATATCCGGTTTGTTTGCTGCTATCGTGCGATCCGTTTGAATGTGTAGGTCGTACAATATTGTATATAGTCCAATAGATGTCACCGGTTTTGGGTGAGTGTTCGTACCACTTGGGACATGTGTTCGGAACTTCGAGGGCGGTACAGATCTGCCAGTGGAGGTAACTACACACCCTGTTGTGTCTTTTCAAGAATTCGGCCTTTGACAGAATTGGACAAGCTGAGACGATATGATCAATGGTTTCTATTTGTTCCTGGCAAATGCGGCATTTATCACCTTGGGAAATTTTGAGAACCGTTTTATCATGTGTTCTCAACGCCTGATCTTGAGCAGCTATTAGAACTGCTTCCGATTCTGGCTTCACTCTTCCCCTTCTAAGCCACATAAATGATTGATCTTTTATTGATCTACATCTTCTCCATTATTTCCAGATTTTGTTTATAGAGTGGTTTGTCTGTCCACGATTTCTTTAACATTTTTTGTGTCTCACATTTCACGTTAAGTGTCTGTGTTATTCGGCGTGTCTTGCATAGTTTTCTTTTCTATGCTTCTCGCTACACTAGCAATGCCTCTGTTCCCATTCTTCGGCCAGATTTCATGACCTGCCTCATTAGAGGGTCATCTTTATGACTGACTACAGAGATACGTAGATGGTGCGTTCAAATATGTATGGACCATAGAGGATCAATTTGGATCAATACATTTTTGTTGATTGTGTATTCTTCATTGCATAAAGAAAGGTTCCATTAATTATAGACAATCAGATCAGGTGATAATAAAATATATTTCAAACAAAGTTGAAGAAAAACGAAGTTGGAGTTTTACAGGTCGGAGTTTCACAACGTTTCAGAGATCATTTGTCTCCATCATCAGGTACATTTTGGCTAAAATTAAATTTTTTACATAAATATGATTAGATAAAGTGAATTCAATACATTTTTATTGATTGTCTATTCTTCATTGCATAAAGAAAGGTTCCATTTTTTATAGACAAAAACACATTTCATTATTCAATGTTCCATTATTTAATGTTTTCTGCTTACATGATATTTAAAAAGATTCATTTTATTTAAACATATTTATGTAATAAATTTGATTTTTGCCAAAATGTACCTGATGATGGAGACAAATGATCTCTGAAACGTTGTGAAACTCCAACCTGTAAAACTCCAACTTCGTTTTTCTTCAACTTTGTATGAAATATATTTTATTATCAATTGATCTGATTGTCTATAATTAATGGAACCTTTCTTTACGCAAGGATCAATCTGGATTGATTACAAGAATTAAAACTATCCCCTTAGGGGTGAGACGGGGTGGTTACTGTGGAATTTTAAATGGTAACCCCCAATTCTTGTTGCAGATTCTGCGCACAAAATTATGTCAATTTTATTAGGTACATTTAAAAAATGCAAATTTATAAAGTTAACAACAATAAATTTCAATTTAGAAAAAATAACTTGCATTTGATCCAATATGAAAAAAATTGTGAAGAAACAAATTTATATGAGAGAAACATGTAAATGTGTGTAATGAAAAAACAAAAATTATATTTTAAATATATTATTATGATTATTAAATGGTTGCATTTAACTAATAAAAACTAAATTATAACTTTACTTTTTCTCACAATTATTTTTCTCATTTTCATTTCTCCATTTTTTACATTTTTTTTCCTTTTATAGTGCTCTTTCGTTAAATTTGCACATTTGAATTTCCTTCAATGGCGATTCTTCTATAGCAATGTTGTAAACTTCATTATAATTTTGGAGACTACACGAAGACTTGAAAGTATCTAATAAATTTAATTTAATGCAACATTTAATAAATTGCAAATAACTGGTCTGTTACTTTTTGCTTAATACTTTGTATAATTCAAACCCAAATAAAGTAACATCATTGGAATACTTTTCATCAACAGAGACAGCTATCAAAAATAAATTTTAATACCGAATTCGGACAGAGCGACAGCAAAACATTACAATAAGATATTTTAGGCGTCAAACTCAATCCTCGCTCATAAGCCAAACTAAAATGTTCTTACTCTAATTCTTTTCGACAAGTCTTAACCCCTAACCTCTGTTGATACTCTTAACTTGTGATTAAAGCAGCTTCTGACGTTCTTACAAAACCAGAAGCGGCATCAGACTTCAATTATCAAATTAGGTTCACCGTTACTGATTACATTAAGAACGTTTAGGTTAAATAAATATTGAGTTTGATAGGAGTTCCGATACTGAATTGGATTATATCATCGAAACTGAATTCTAACAAACACCCGAAACGAAGATTGTGGCCAATTTTATATACGTACCATTATTATAATAAATTTGGCTATTCCTTTTCAACAACAGTTGTGACTTTTAAGTAGAGTCCATATATTGACGTCAATTTTTCCCACAATTCTCTCGTTCAATTAGTGACAAATATTCACATAAAACGGGCAACACTAGTAACGCGCACTGTATTTGATTCCCACTATAGGTATGATACTTGTTTAGATACATTTCTTTGTACCAAAAACATATTTAAAGTGATCTTGAACACACATATGTTTGTATACAAATAAAATTCCAATTTCTATATAAATTCATTACTCTCAACATTATTACATTTATAGAAATTTCTTCATTTGTCTGAAAATATCTGAAAAATCTTTAAAATGTCTCGGTCAGTCCCGATTCTGAAGGGACACTGAAAAGACAATAAGTTCCTCACTTTTTTTTACTTTCCCGTATACGTACGTATACACGGAGTGATATACGTAGTATAGGGAAAGTTATGTAATGCTGCGCGAAAAAATGGCCAATTTTCGGCGGAAAAAAAATTAATTGCCGGGCCGTGAAAACGAATAAGTGGATAAAACCAGTTGCTAAATTAAGAAAAAAAAATCCTCTATCTCGTGGTGTGGTCAAAATCCATGATTTGTTGCTTCTTTATACTTAAAAATCGATTGACGGCATTCCGTCCTTCTGTCCGTCTGTCCGTCTGTGGTCAACGCTAGCGCCTAAACCGTTCGGTCGATTTTCTTCAAAATTGATATTCCCCAGTCGATCTGATTCTAGTCAAAGCTTTGTGTTTTTGAAAAAGATTCTTTAAAATTTGGGGGTACTTTACATGAAGCCCCCCGGGGATTTTCAACATTTTCTCAAAAACGGCTCCAATTTTTTTCTTTAAATTTATTGTATGAATAGAGGAAAATATACTTTTTAACATGGCATAGGTCTGATTTTCACGTACAGCTCTGAATTTTCGAAAATTGTGAAAGTTTGAATTTTTTTCGGCGTCTTTCTCCAACTACAAAATTGAAGATAGAGATTTTTTCTTCAAATAAAATTTGTTCTGCATATTAAGTTCTTTAATAAAGGTCATGTAAATGTTTTTCACAATTTTGGTAGTTTTCGTGCAATATTGCGTGCAATATGTGCAATTTTAAAAAATTACAAAAACAAAATTTTCTCAAAAACGGCTCCAAATTTTTTCTTTAAACTTTTGGTAGGGATAGTGGTAAATGTACTCTATCAATGACATAAAAGCCATTTTGGTCTATCGGTTGGTTTTTTCAAAAATTACCAAAATGTAAATTTTTTTACTTGTCTCTCACGTCGTTAATATTTACATTATCGGCGATTTTTTTACATTATTATATTTACGAGTATATTATAGTATTAACGATTATTTACTTTAAATAATGTCAAGTAAAGTTTCTCGAAAACACTACCGTTTTCTGTGAAAAGTAGCTCAAATTTTCGGCATTTTCAGAAATGCTCAAACGTCATTTTCTCGTATATGGCTGCAATTTTTTTCTTGAAACTTTTGTAACGAATAGTACTAATTACACTCATTAGTATAGCGTGAAGTTTATTTTGAGTTTTTTTGTTTTTTTCAAAAATTATATAAATGTAAATTTTTTGAAAGATCTCTCACATCTTTAATATGCACATTATCCGCAATTTGTAAAGATGATTATATTTGTGAGTGTAAGTGCTTCAAATAACTTCAAATAAAGTATTTTGAGAACTCAAAAATTTTCTGTGAAAATGAGCATCAAATTTCGCATTTTTAGTAGTGCTAAAACGCCATTTTCTCTTAAACGGCACATAATTTTTAAAAGAAAATTGCCATTTACGGCTAGGTTTTTGTGTTCTTTAATATTCTAAAATTAATGTTTCTGTTCTACCAATAGGAAACCCAAAAATTAAGAAAATGACAAAAAAATGTACTTTTGGCGATGATAGATGGTAGCTGGCAAGAAAGAGTATGTGGCAATTCCGAATAGCTAGCGAAGACCCAGGAAAATAGAAAACTAATACGGGAAAGTCTGTGCCATTCTGTAGCACCACTAGTTTAGATAAGTTAGTTTCTTACAAAATTTTCACACACAAAATTGTGATAGTTCAGCATTCGGGGGGGGGGGAGTCATCACCTCCGTCACCCCCCTTGGATCCGCGCCAGCTTCTGTGTTTTAACATTTCAGGTATTCCTTAATAAAACTCTTAATCAATAAAAAACACTCTTAGTTAAATGAAGAGTGAATAATTATGAATAATTACATGTACTTTATTATTTACATTAATGCAATTACTTTGTCAGATAGACGTCTTGTCATTTCTTACCTATCTGAAAACAAATACAAAAACAAACATTATTAAATCTGAACTATATCAGGCTTATACTTTAATGTTGTTCACATATGAAGAGACGTTTTTAAAACAAATATTTTTGGGGTTTGGGAACCTTGAACCTTTCCATCAAAATCTCGGCATTTTCTCAACATTCCAAAACTTTCTTTACATCACGTATTTGATAAATTAAAAATAGAAGACCTGCGAACATGCGTTCAGTGCCAAAGGGGAAGTTTTCCAGAGTGATTGAAGGGTACAAATCTTTATTTACGCTGCGCAGCGGAAAGTCTCCTGGCGTGTAGAGAAAGAATTGGAATCTTCAGCCATTTTATACCGGGGGAGGTGGCTCAGAGCATCAGTTAATGTCATTGCAGTGCCTCTCACCGTGGTTTCTCCGATCAAAACCAGCCAAATTCCAAAGCAGTGACCTAACGCACGGAGCAGAGACCGCGCGCGATCTTTCCTTCCTCTTCCTAGTCCTCTTCTCTCCTCCTACACACACACACTAACATGCACTACACTACCACACTTAGCTGGAGACCGGTCGGGAGCTTAGGGCATGTCGTGGCTGGGGCGGTGTCCCGCTGGTTGCAAGCCGACGGTACGTCGGTGTCGGATCTCGACATCCAACAGGTTACAGAGATAATACTGAAAATTTTCACGAAATCACCAGAAAAAGGAGAAAGCCTTTTTTGAAATATTAATCTATCGACTTCATTGGCCAGTAATTCGTAATACGAAAAGAGAGGGAAATCTATTGTTCTTCGCATGGGAAACTTAGAGAACAATTTGGAAAAACGCATCACATTGGACGAACTATGGTGGCACCTCCCTCTACGAACCTAGCCTTTACAGAAGTGACCAAAAGAATTTGCCGGATAGCAAACCTTGTGTCCGCAGCTGTCATGGACGTTGGGCCAACGTTTTGGGCAGGCCTAGGTTAAGGCAACCAGTTAAATGGAGGATAAGGGGAGCAATTTGTCAGCTACGGAATGAGATACACCTACTTCAAAAGCAAATGATGTAAACGGTGTGACAGCGGGCCGGGCGAGGGAGGGAGGCGTCGGACGAAGCACTTTCCCCGCTTCCGAGGGGCGCAGAGTGGTGCGGCGTGGCGTGGCGTGGCGTGGCGTGGCGTGGTGCACCGCGCGGATGCCCGCATCACTTGCTTCCTCGCGAAGCGGCACGATGCCGCCCACGCCCACCGCCACAGCTCACCTCCCCCGCACATCGACACCGTCCAATGCTGTCGCCAGTGCCGTCGCCCGTTTGTCCAGCACCCACAGCCTGCGCCCAACACCTACTGCCACAGCTCCCTCTTCGCTACAACACCCCGCCCACGCCTATCGCCCAACGCTTGACCATCGCCACAGCTCACCGCCCTCTCCCCGCCACAGATCACTGTCCTCACCTATCGTCATCATCCAATGCTATCGTCCACTGCCGCAGCTCACTGTCCCTCTTCCGCCACACCTCATCGCGCCCGTCCAACGCTATCGTCCCATTCCACTGCTCAAGGCCCTCGCTTCCTGTCCATTAACCTCCGCCTGAGCCCAGCACCACTTTCTAGCATTGCTCATTACCCTCTTCCCACCAACCCCCCCACTCCCGCCCATAACACTTGCCCAACACCATCATCCACCTCCACAGCCTAACGCCCTCTCTCCTGTCTATCACCCACCACTCACTGTCACGTCTCACTGTCCCCTCAACGCCCATTTCTCCACTCCCACTCTTATCCAATACCATAGCCCACTGTCACAGCCTACCGATCGCCCCTGACCACCACCCACCGCTCGAGTCCACCACCCACTGCCACAGATTCCCGTACCTTCCTCACCCACATCTCTGCCCCCACTCATCACCCTCGCCATCACCACTGCCCACCGCCTCAGTTCACCACCCTCACCGTCTTCCTATCGTCCACCGCTCCACCCCAGCCGGAAAAAAGGACGTATATACTCGTAGTTCGGGCTGTGTCATCAAAATGGAATATCTCACAGTATTTCGCGCCGTTCTCCGTTGTGCCGCCAGGAATCGCATGATCGCCAGCACTGCTCGATACAGTCGCGATCGTGCGACTCCTAGCGGCACAACCGAGAACGACGCGATTTACCGTGAGATATTCCATTTTACTGACACAGCCCCGTGCGCCAAGAAAGAAAAACCGAAGTACAGGCACTGAATTTCCCCGAGCGCCCGGAAGCGCCCGCCGAGGACACCCATCCAGGCGTGCGTCGCGCCGCGCCGCCGCGGGACGGGGCGGCATGACGGTGCTCTCGGCGGCGGTGATGAAATGCGCTTTTCGTGATCCTCATATTCCCTTTTGTCCGCCGCCGCGCGGTGAAATGTCACTCGCTTTCATACAACGACACCGGGACGCCCGTTTTTTTGCCTGCTGTTCCTGGAACCTGCTGTCTAGAAAGTTACACATTCTTTTAATATTGAAGATATAAAATCAGACTTTCTTAGCTATTATTTTTATCTCTTTCTTTATCATCTTTTTCTCCTTTTTTATGGCACTCGGCGGTCTCTTAACATTCAAAACGTGCCCGTCCGTGTAGTCCATCTACTTGGTTGCCAATGTTTCTACAGCTCCTTGCAACACATTCATAGGCCTCCTAATACATGTTCTCTTCATACTTCCCAAATATTGCTGATATTGTTTTCTTATTTTAGAACTTTTCATAAGATATTTTACAAAATAATAATTTTGGCCTCATTTATTTATTTTAAAATATTTTAAACAAAATGTTGTGATACTGGCCTTTCGGCGAAATGTAATTTACCTGAATTTTTTCAATCCAAAAAAATGTTTTCCTTCTTTTATTTTGTTATTTATTGATTTTCTTGTTACATATTCATTTTTTTATTTGATAGGTCTTCACGGAAAGAAGACATGACTTTTCATCCAATCAAATGATTACAGGTAGATACGAGCTGGATACGACGCGGAAAGAACAAAATCGTGAGTAGCTATGTCAGTCAGTTTTGTTTACGATACACACAGCCACCAGTCAGAACGATAGACGAGCAATTATTAATACATCGATGGCCTAATGCATACATGACCAGAATTCCTAGTTTCAAGGGAAACAAGTTTAAAAAGTGGTAAAGATGCAGTTACTTATGAAGCGACAATGATGTACTTTCTGAGAAAAACCATGATCCCTCTTATATGAACATAAAATCTCGGTATTCGAAGTGGATAACAACGAAAGATCTCCAAACATTATATTAACTCAAGAATGACCATGAATGGAGATATGTTTCTGCACCAAGCCATCAATATTTTCAAGAACACCGATTCGGCAACCAAAGCACAAACATCATCTTAAACGAGGAGTTGTTAAAAAGACATGGAAAAAAATATCACGGCCAATGAATCCATAATGTAAACTCGTGCCTCCTTGAAGACACTTCATTCATCCACTCAAATCACTTACTTGAAGTTCTTTTCAAATATGAATTGTCGCACAGAAACAACTCCCTTGATTTCGACCTTTTTTTTTCTTCGATTGTTCGCGCTCCTTCGCATCATCTCGTTCTGCGCCGCTGTCACTTGTTGAGCCTGCCGCACCACTTCGCGTCGCGTCGCGTCGCGTCGCGTCGCGTCACGTTGCGCGCAGTTTGCTTCTACCCTTGTAATTAGGGAGCAGATGTTTATGATTTTGCATAATTTTGTCCGCTGCTTCAGTGCATAGCTAAGTGAAATTTCTTGACATTTTGATTAGAATATGATGCTATATAGATTCATGTTAGTACATATTTGTGCATATTTGGCCTTTTTCCTGTTGGAGAATATTCGTGTAAATATAGGCGAACATTTTGCAAATTTCGTTAAAATAGAGACTTATCTATAAAACCTTTCATCTTTTCATAGAATCAATTTATTTGTGGACATTCATTGATTCGAGAGAGCTTGTCACAGTTTGCGTTTTTTGTGTTTTCTATAGATGATAAAATTCTTATGAAAATGCAGGATATTTTTTGATAACATATTTTTTTAAACCAGTCAGAAGAAATTAAACAAGACATACAATGTACCTCACTAAGGAGAACATTTACTTCAATTCTTTATCTCGCGAAGTAGGGTATATTACATTCTATTTGCACAAAAATATATCTTTTCATTCCAAGCATGCTTCTCCTAAATTTTATCAAGGAGTTCACGGAGGAAATTAAATATTGTTAATTTTGATTGCATATTAAAGGGAATATATTAAGAGATTTTAGGTCATAAATGCATATATCTAAAAGCATATTTTTTTAAGGCATAAAAATCCTCTCCATACTTATAATACTTCAGTTCAAAGCCTGCGTCTTTGAAATAAGGCTCGGAATGTACGAAAGTATTACATTTCAAAAGGAACGATTTTCAAAATGTGTAATGTTTGAACTGGCCCATCAAGTGTGAAACAGTAAAATGATAAACCAATTGCTTAAGCGTCTATCGCGTCACCTATGCTGCCAAACATAAGGGCTATTTTTTTTTCAAGTTCCGATCTGTCGCGACAAGAAAACCACAGTTAAAATCGGCAAAGTTTTATGTGGAACATTTAGATACACCTTTCAGCTACTTCTCCACATAGTTGTCGCTCCGACTAAAAATACTGTCGTAGCGTGGTACCAACTTTCTAATACCCTCGTAATAGAAGGCAGTTGCCTGTGCATTTAGCCAATTCTCTACGCTGGCACTAGCTTCGGTGTCTCAGGGCATCAAATGATGCCATTGCAGTGTCTCTCACCGGAAGGTCCTAATTACGAATGCCCACTCTAGCAGTATTTCGACACTAGCTTGATACGTAGGTGGAATTCAACCGCTATCTGGAGGAGAGTTCTAGCAACTACTGCTGTGATCAGTAGTTTTCCTTGGTTTCTCCGATCAACACCCGGTGAATGCCAGAGCAGTACCCTCACAAACGGGCCGTAGACCACGCGCGATTTTTCTTTTCTCCTCCTTCTCCTAATCTCACTTCTCACAAATACTTACACTACCACATATGTCGGGAGACCAATCGGAGGTTTAGAGCTTGTCGTGGCTAGGGCTGTGCCCCGCTGGGAGATACCTTTTCGGAGTAAACCCCTTCTGATCTCACCAACCAGCGGGGAAAGATCACCTACCGGTGATAAAAAGCATGCACTACACTTATGGGAATAATGACCCTAGTCGTTGGCGCGCCCGAAATCATGAAATAATTAATCAATAATCAATCTACGGTGGTCTGCAGCTCGTTGTCAGAGCCAAAATGCTACCCTACTAGCCAGCGTTTCATGTGAGTGAAGAGATGCAAATCTGAGGGAGGGAGGTCCGGGCTGTAGGATGCGTGATCAAACACGTACAACGCATCGAACACAAAATCGATTGGCACTCTCTTTCTTCCCTAAACGTCTCCGTCACGACCGTCTCTACGTCTTCTTCGAAAGTTCATCCACCTTTGCCACAACATGCTGTCATTCATGAACGTTTTG
>JAHLJT010009419.1:20491231-20508256 GCA_031308135.1 Acheta domesticus | reverse complement strand
AAGAAATTTCGAAATGCACAGAAACTCAAAAGTTTGCTGTTAAAAAGATCTTCAATTTTGCTTTTTTAGTAGCGCTTAAAGCATTTCTTAAAAATGGCTGCAAATCATTCAAATAAATTTGCCATTAATGACGAGGTTATATTGTTATTTAGTATTCTAAAATTAATTTTTCCATTCTACCATTAGGAAACCGAAAAATTAAGAAAATGTCAAAAATGTACTTTGGGTGGCGATAGATGGCAGCTGGCACGAGTATGAAGCAATTCGGAATCGTTAGCCCAGACCAAGGAAACATAAAGCAAATACGTGAAATTCTGTGCCATCTGTAGCACCACTAGTTCTTGATCACGGCCCGACAACGAATTTTTTCAGCCGGAAATTCGTCATTTTTTTGTGCAGCGTTACATAACGTTCCATACACTACGTATATACGTACGTATACTGAAAAGTATAAAGCTGAAGGAATTTTTTGAAATTTTTTGAAAAATGTTCCTGAAACTTACACTACAAAACAAAATATTCCATTCGAATTCAAGGGACCACAACTCCGTCCAGATCGATTGAGAATCGCCAGTTTTAGAAAAAAAAACGTCTAAGCAGTTTAGGTAAAAGGGTTGACTGTACATTGTCCTACCATTGACTCGAGATGCCAAAACATTGGTTCCGAGCACACGTAATGCGTTTATTTTCCCTACACCAATTTTTGGAATAAAGGGCAAACAAATGTTGATTCTGACAACACAACGTGTTAGAAAATTTAATTTGCTACATAAAAGACTAATTAATCAATTTTTTGATAACAGTGACAGACAACACGAGTTTTTCTAATGAAACACCACCTCCTTGACAACAGCATTTCAATATTTTCTCAATACCACGTAATAGGCGAGAATGTCACAATCGTTTCGAGATATTGCTGAAAAAGAAACACACACACTATATAAATGGGTTTTCTTTCATTAACACAATGATATTTCACCTAAGATAAATACTACACAGTAAAGTGGTAACATCTTCTTCATCATAAAAGAAGCAACTTTATTAATGTATTTATTATTCATCCATTTCATTGTCATTTAAGTGTCAAATTTCTAAATGTCCTTGAGATGTCGTCGTTCATTCTGTCACATATCTTTCGGGGAACTTTGCGTTTGCTCAAGTCAGACGTTCGTGATAAGATTCTGACAAGAGTGGCATAAAAATAAGGTTTACAACATTAAAATTGTAATATATCCTATTTTTGACACATCCATATTACAAACACACATATTACAAAATTTGTAATATCACATCCAAATCGATGGGGAAACAAGTGTTTTTTGGAAACACTTGCTCCGGAATTGACAATTCATAAGAAAACGTATTGTGAAGATGTCGACTCATGCGCTTCTGCCACGATGCGTGCAAGGAATGTTGCCATTTTTGTTTTCGCGAAACTATTGGGAATGGCACCTTACACTTTTACTCGAACTCAGAGTGTTGTTCGCACTAAAATGGAATAATTACTCACCGCTGTTAATGTTGTTTGTTCGTCACAAGTTCAGTACTTGGAGTGTTCTACAAAGCAACGTCAGCGGGAGATTTCAGCGATCAATCTAAGCATAGCTTTATTCTCGCTAGGGTGAGTCAGAGCGCGAGTTTTATACTTGTTTTACATGCTTTGATGAATTCCGTGATACCATCTACGCCTCAGCTCTGGAGTAAACTGTTCAGGCTGATGAATGACATTGAAATAGCGTTAGAAATAAATACACGCAAGGTGCCACGCGTAATTCAACCGGCGTGGGTTCTTGTAATTACTGCATTTGTCTCTTTTTTCATGGTTTGCCAACTAATGATGTGGGTTCTAAATCGTACGAAGATATCAATATTTTCATTTCTTCACGGCTGTTGTCTCTTCAGCAAGATCTTCGTAATATGTTATGGTTTTTATTGTTTCTCTGTGATAATT
Organism: Acheta domesticus; assembly: GCA_031308135.1. Lineage (NCBI taxonomy): Eukaryota > Metazoa > Arthropoda > Insecta > Orthoptera > Gryllidae > Acheta > Acheta domesticus. The sequence goes on along the minus strand of JAHLJT010009419.1, from coordinate 20,506,305 downwards.
AAAAGTTACTTTTCTACACTGAACGAAAAAATAGGAGAACTACTCACGGAACTACAGTGAATCATGAACGTCGTTTTGAAGTAGTAAATTTGAGAAAGAAAAAATGTGCGTAAACATTCTCACATTACAAAAGTACAATTCAAGCGTGGGGTGTTACAAATCTCTTCATAGAGGAAAGGATCGTTACTTTGAGGATGATTCATTTCCATATTCAAGAAATATGCTTACTAGTTGAGAAGATTTTTAACCTCATGTTGCTCTCAGTCTACGTGTTCTCTTTATTGATCTTGGTTTCTTTGTTGCAAGGATTTATTACAGCTCTCGACGAGGAGGACGAGTTCGCAGAATACAAAGTTGTGTACCTGCCTCTAATTGTGATCTTCTTGAATACAGCCTGTGGAGGTAAGGGTGCCAAAATGTCTGTAAAAATGTTTTCCAGACATTTGTACTTGTAAAATTGTACTTGTAAAATTACATTCAAATCTAGTTTCATTCGTAAATTTCCAAACACATGTTGTCTTGAGCAATACATTCAGTAGGTTGAGATACGAAAACGCAGGTGGTTCAAGCAATGACGATCTGTAAGTTAACATGTCCTGTACGTCTCAAGATTATTAGCCCAAATGATCACAATTTACGAAAGAATATTTATTTTTCACAGAGATACATCTCAGGAAACTGAAGAATATAATATCTTCCCATTACAAATAAAGTACTCCAGACTGGTAAAATAAATGGTACTCGTATTGCAGTTTTAATGAGCAGTAGATTTATATTTGATTACTTGAGCATACTTGGAATATTATTTATTTATAATGATCACCCGTCATTAAATACCTTTCTAAGTATTTTAAATTTTTGACAACTGGCACTACTAGAATTTGGGCATTTTGAATTTGGAGCATTATTCGAGATACAACCATTAAACAATGAACTTTTTTGACTCTCTGAAATTCCTTTCTACACATAATAATACTTTATTTGAAAGTACTACTATTTATTTTTCTCTTTCCCCGTTTTAACTCAGTATTTATGCTAATTATTTAATTTGTCCGTTTAAACGGTGACGTGCGGTCTCAGTGGCCGCGTGGAAAAATAAACTCTCTGTTTTTCTCAACCGGTGTAACGCAGGAAGTTTTGGTTCGCTGTACCTTCTTATCTCTTTCTACACAATGTTCGGGCGTGAGCTAGCTTACCTAGTTGCAGCCGTTCGCTTCTGAGAATCAATTGAAACTATGGATCGGTCTCGATGACCGCATCTCACTAGTAGTAGAAGTTTATACTTGGTAATGCACGTTTATACTTAGGAAATAATTTTCATTTATCATTGTATTTTCTTATTAAAATAAAAGTTATTTTATGTAGTTAATATCGTTTCAATGCCCTTCTATGCGTACATCAATCGTGAACTGTGAAGAAAATATATGGAGCAATAAATGATCTGAAATTATCTGTGAGTAATTAACAATAATGTTATTTTCTGTGTATTTTATAAACTACAAACTCTTAAAAATTGTTAATTCCATGTGAAATGAATAACGAATATAATCAAACTAAAACTTTCTCGGTCAGTGAAAGTGAAAGTGACAGTGACCGCACGTCACCGCTGACAGAAGTTCGAAGGCCGACCGACCAATCCGAACATTCGCGATTAGAGAAATGATACCGCTTTCAATATTCGAAACTTCAACATTGCCGAGTGCATCTTTTCATCGTACTTCATTTTTTTTGTTACTTACGGTTTCATCAACTACTAAGTCATTTTCGGTCACTATTGGGTGTAATGTATGAGGATGAAACGATATGGTGATGACAGGGGGTGAAAGGACGAACACATACAACCATGCCCGAGGCAGGACTCGAACCCGCGACCTCAAGGTCCCAGATCACTACGGCTCTACTGCCTTAGCAATCTCGGCCACGGGGCCGGCTCTACATTTTTTTAAAGCGAGCATACTTCATTTCCTTTATCAGCGTCATCTGCGAAACGAACTCCGCAGACGCCGGAGCTCAGAATATCTTCAAAAATGTCAAAGTTGGAATGTCTATTCACATTAATAGAGTAACATAATTGTAAAGTAATTCATTTCATTCACGAGCAAAGCGTGTTGGACTCGTGCACAGAAAAGCCATTCAGGACCTGGGCAACTTTCATTACAATGACCTCACTGAAGCTTCCGCAAATCAGCAGAGGAAACCTCAAATGTAAAGATGAAGTAACGGAAGCGAAACTGCGTTCTGGAGCAACTTCCATACGTAGTACACTGTTTTCGTGAAGTAGTCACTTCCTACGCTCGCTTTCTTGTTTATATTTTAATTCTATCGTCAATTAGAACCACTTCTGTTGCTTTCCCATATGTTTTATTTTAAACTTTTGCGAAGGTTTTCACACAATCCAAGATAATGTATCACACATTATCCTGGAGAATACGTTTTGTAAAGTGGACGGATTAGTATTGGACATTACTTCTGATAGCCAGAAATTTCTACATTCTTAGAATTCCTCTCCATTTTATTGATTGTATCGCATGGCAAAGCGTGTTCGGTTGGCGTGCGTGGCAGGTGCGGTGGCGTGGGGCGCGGGCAGCGCGGCGGCGGCGGGGGCGGCGGCGGGCGGCGGGGGCGGCGCGGGGCTGGCGCTGCTGCTGCGCGCGCGGGCGGCGGGGCGGGGCCGGGGGCGCAGCGCGAGGCCCGCCTGCTGCTCCTGCAGCTGCGCGCGCACCCCGTGCGCTTCTCCGCCGGCGGCATCTTCCCGCTCGACCTGCGCTTCTTCCTCACGCTGCTCGCCTCCGTCGCCGGCTACGTCGTCGTGGTGCTGCAGTTCACGCAGCCGCCCGCCTGCCCCGCCTGCGTCTCCAACTGCACGCTCGTGCGCCAGCTCTGCTCGCTGGGCGGGGACTAGAGACTGCACGCACTTGAGACAGCTCTGCTTGCTTGGCGGGGTCTAGACTCCACGCACATGAGACAGCTCTGCTCGCTGGGCGTGGGCTAGACTCCACGCACATGAGACAGCTCTGCTCGCTGGGCGGGGACTAGAGACTGCACGCACATGAGACACCTCTGCTCGCTGGGCGGGGACTAGAGACTGCACGCACTTGAGACAGCTCTGCTCGCTGGGCGGGGACTAGAGACTGCACGCACTTGAGACAGCTCTGCTTGCTTGGCGGGGTCTAGACTCCACGCACATGAGACAGCTCTGCTCGCTGGGCGGGGGCTAGACTCCACGCACATGAGACAGCTCTGCTCGCTGGGCGGGGACTAGAGACTGCACGCACATGAGACACCTCTGCTCGCTGGGCGGGGACTAGAGACTGCACGCACTTGAGACAGCTCTGCTCGCTGGGCGGGGACTAGAGACTGCACGCACTTGAGACAGCTCTGCTTGCTTGGCGGGGTCTAGACTCCACGCACATGAGACAGCTCTGCTCGCTGGGCGGGGGCTAGACTCCACGCACATGAGACAGCTCTGCTCGCTGGGCGGGGACTAGAGACTGCACGCACATGAGACAGCTCTGCTCGCTGGGCGGGGACTAGACTGCACGCACAATGAGACAGCTCTGCTCGCTGGGCGGGGACTAGACTGCACGCATATGAGACAGCTCTGCTCGCTGGGCGGGGACTAGACTGCACGCACATGAGACAGCTCTGCTCGCTGGGCGGGGACTAGACTGCACGCGTATGAGGCACCTCTGCTCGCTGGGCGGGGACTAGAGACTGCACGCGTATGACGCAGCTCTGCTCCCTGGGCGGGGTCTAGAGACTGCACGCACATGAGACAGCTCTGCTTGCTGGGTGGAGACTAGAGACTGCACTCACATGAGACAGCTCTGCTCGCTTTGCGGGGTCTAGAGACTGCACGCGTAGGAGAGAGCTCTACTCGTGGGCGGAGACTAGAGACTGCACGCACTTGAGACAGCTCTGCTCTCTGGGCGGGCACAACAGACTGCACGCATATGAGACACATCTTCTCGCGTAGTGACGATTAGTCTGCGACAGTTCTGCACGTTGGGGTTTCGTGACTGCATGCTCAGGCGATAATTCTACTCGCCGGGAAGGGACTAACAACTGCATGCTCACGGCAAAGATGTGCTCGCTGGGTGGGGACTAGCGACTGCACACACATGAGACAAATCTTCTCTCAAAGTGAGGATTAGATATTGCAGGCTCAATCGTCAGTTCTGCTCGGATGTCGGAAGACTACTAACTGCGTGCTCATGAAACAGCTCTGCGCACAGAGTGGGGACTAGAAACTGCGTGCACTTTAGACAGATCTCGCTAAGTGACGAATAGACTGCATGAATATGCGTCAGTTCTTCTCTGTGAGATTTAGCGACTGCACGCTCATGGAACAGTTGTTCTCGCTGGACAAAGACTATGATTACACGCTCAGCGACTATTCCACTCGCTGAACAGGGAATAGCGGCTGCATGAACATAAGAGAGATCTTCTCGCAGAGTGGGAATTAGAGACCGCATGCTAACGCGTCAGTTCTGCTCGCTGGTGTCTACCGTCTGCACGCCGATATGATAATTCTAGTCTCTGGGTAGGGACTAACAACTGCATGCTCTTAGGACAATGACGCTCACTGAACAGGAACTAAAGTCTGCTTGTTCATGCGACTTAGTTTGTCGCTGATTCGACATTAGAGACTGCATGCAATCCGGTCGACAGGGACTAGCGACTGTGTGCTCATGCAACATCTCTATTCGCTGGACGGACCGTAGCGAATGTATACTCACGCAAACAGCCCTGCTCTCTGTGCGGAGACTAGCCACCGAATGCGCAAGAGACAGCTCTGGTCGATGAGCAAGGACTAGCGACTGTTCACTCATGCGACAGCTTCGGTGCTTGTCTGATTACTACTAACGCTCGGTGCTCATGATTACGATGTACAAGCAACCTCCATCTTTCTTACTGGTCTAAGCATTGAAATGACTCACGGTGTTCACGAGAGCAGGGCTGCTCAAATGCACGAATTGGGACCAGACTGCATGCGGTAGGTCGCGCACCATTCCCCTTTCATTAGAATAGAGCCGATCGCGCCCGTGCGCCTTCCCTTTATCTCACTTACCCTCTCTTCCGTCGTCAATTGTCAGCCGTTCCTTCTGGTTGCCCGCTGGTAACCGCTGGACAAGTGGGTGCTCACTTGAACATCCCCGCCGTAGTGCCAGTTTTGCTCGCGGTGAGGACATTTCAGGGACACTCACAGTACTAACTTATATTTTTTTCAAGTAATATCAATAAATACTGTACTTAACAGAATATTCTTTTTTCAATCTACGCTAAAAGGATATCCTTTTTCTACTTGGAAAATATGTTCTTTTGTTTTAAATTTTATTCTACATATTGGTTAATCTGGACGATTCTGAATGAGTAACGTGGAATTGATGATATTACCTCGTACGCTGAATTTTTTGGGTTCATTTTCAACCGAAGTGTTTCTGACGTTACAAAATCCTTAGCATATGACGTTTATGCCAGTCATTCCATGTCGTGCAATAAAGGCATCTACGTAAAAGACTACTATAAGGATACCACTCGTTCATTGCCAAGATGTTATGAACTTATTGTCTTTGGATAACTTAGGCCTACTTTCATTTCTCGAAAAAACTGTGGTGACTCATATTTTACACGCAACATTAGCATAGCAGTTTGCAATTCTGAGGAGATGTTCGCTGTCTGTTTAGGTTGAACTCCGTCATACATGTTGCGAGAAATGCGCATCAGAAACGCATAAGAGTTTTTCGTAAGATTGACTTCTTATGAAAATAAATTTACCTTGTTCTAACGGAATATATTTTTAAGATATTTTAATCATTAGGAGCGATGATAGTTATGATATACGTGGGAAGCCACTGTCTGACAATCACTTTAGCATTGTCTTTGTAGATTACATATCTCTGACAACCATATTTTTGCAGAAATTGCGATTAATGATCAAGAAATCATGATCATGACTATCATTGCTCCCACTAAATAAAATGTGATCTTAAAAAAAGGATCCTATTAGAACAAGCAATAATTTTCTAAAATGATTTAATAAATATTATTTTGAAGTAATGTCAAATTAAATTGTAAATAAAGTGATTTTGGTTGGTTGTAAACGTTCTATAAATATATTACATCTTTACAAATTTGTTAAATATTCTTATCGTTTTCATTATATATTATGTACTTAATTTGTTAATACTTTACATTGCAATTAAATGAACTCAGTCGTAGACTCACATCACACGTATAGACACCATCTGATGGCTTATAGCAAAACTATTCTCACTGAAAAACTAGCGTGCCTCTCATTCAAAGATAGGCATCGAACGTTCAAAAAAGTAATTACTCCGTAAATATATTATTTATGATTGTGCTGAGGCATCATATAGCACTCTAGACATTCAAACGAAGGTACCACAATAGTTTCATCGACATTGGTTCAGTACTTTCAGAGATTACCCCAAATAAAAACTTAACACTCTTTCTTTTGAATGTAAGTTTATGCTAAAAAATCTCTTGAAGTGGCAATTAGGAAAATTAACTTGATGGCGCCATTCTGTTTTCTTATTGTTTCGCTTCTCATAATAGTAAAGAATATTGTAAATCTAAGTAATGTAAACCTCGTTGCGTTTTCTTTGTATTTCATATCCAAGTGCACATCCAGCCACTTAAGCCTTTAAGTACACTTTGGAGAGTCTTGGAGAAACAATTGCAGAATCATCGATGACGGCAGTAGTGCTTCGTTGGCGGAAAGGTGTTTTGGTCAGTGTGACCGCAGGCGTTAAATGGACAATTGGCGGTGGATTTGGGAGTGGCCTCCACAAGGCCTTCTAGCATCTCGTCCATGCTCCGGAAATTAGCTCAACGTTTTGTAACTAGTGGAGCTGCAACTTAGCGTTTCAGTAAAGGTTTCAAGATGTTTGTCACATCTCATCCCAAATTTTGTACGTAAAGTTATATTTTGCTATTAAGAGGTAAGCCGCGTAAGAAAACCACCTTCCACAGTGCACACACTGAAATTGTGACTAAGTGGCGTACTCCCATCGCTTTCACTGGCTGCCGCTGACCAACTTGCCCCTCGTCTTTCAACGTGTTATCTCAATTTCGGAATTAGCTGATGTTCTCGGAGTATTTATTTATTTATTTGTCAAAAAACAGTAAAAACTGTATATGACGTGTGGGGAAAGAAATTTATCACATTTTCTTGAGGGCCCAAAAAAAAACGAAAAAATGAATTTAGAAAATAATTATTTTAGGAAAATAAAATATTTGAAAAATGATTTTTCCCGAGTTATAGAAAATCAATTTCAACGGTAAATGAACTACAAGCAAAGGAGTGCTCAGCAAAACGTGCGCACAGTGAAGCTACATTTACGTCGAGAAGCAAAACAAGGGGCCATCTCAGCATTTGCTCAATGGATCAGGGAAACTGGACAAAAACCTGATCGAGATGGGGGTATAACTGCGTTAAACGCATAGGACACCAAACGCGTTGTATTACTTGATCGATCCACAGCCTCATGATGCCGCGGTCAGAGATCTTCCCTCGCTCAGGAATCGAATTTGATTTGATTTATTTTCGTAAAAAAAACAGTAAGAACTGATTGGGGACGGGATGACGTATGGGAAAGAAATATAAATCAGCGACGTTTTGTTGAGCTCCAGAATCCCACCTCCATTCTTTACTATACACAGTTGAATGATGAATAAAAGTACCAACGAATTGATTTTAGCCATATTTGAGAACACGGACGTTTGTTTTCGAGTGATGGCAAACATGTTTTCATCGGTAAACGAGTTACATATTTCCGAACTATCGATCCCGGAGTAATGAACCATTTTTCTGCGCCGCAAGAAACAAGCCCCGCCCTTAACCCTTACACTACTGCCACAACCAAGACAAGTCGGATATAATAGTCTTACTGTATTTTAGCAAGTAATTTTTGCCTTTAATCACGATACAAATCCAAATATCCCACCAGCAGACTTGTATAAATATTAACAGTGTTAATTCGAGGGTCATTTCATAAATAATGCACAGTATTTTATATTTTCTTGCATATTTATTTTTTTGAGAAATCTCCTTACGATCCTTCAATGTTCTTCTCAATTACCAAGTTTCAACGACTGTGCAGCTTTAGAAGTCCATGAAACACCCCTTGTTTACTCATCTGACGAATGGTTCGGGTAACGGCAGCACAAAGCTCATCACAGCATGAAAAACGAAGTTCTCGCGGAAGGTTTTTCAATTCTGGGAGGCAGTGAAAGTCTGGAGGAGTCATGTCAAAACTGTAAGGTGCATGTTGTAACACTCCCCAACCCCATTCGTGGAAGTTTTCTGTTCAGAATTTGAAGTACGTGTGTGAGAGGGCGTTATCGTGGAGAATGAAGGTCCCAGAATTGTCGAGGAACTCATGTCGGATTTGTGATTTTAGTATCACTCATTTGACAGTATTCGAAATATGGACGGTATTGGATTTCCTGTGGCTTCAGAAATGCTTTCACATGTCGCACGACTATCTTTTCAATAAAATCTGATACAAATTTCTCACTTCATTCATCTGTCGATGTTCTGGGTCTTCTGATCACAGGCTGGCCACATCAATGATCACAGAAGGATATAGAATGGTTTGAAATATTGGAGCTTATCATGGTTTACTTTAATACAGATTCTCAAATGCTTTCTGAATAAAATTTTTACGTTCCTGTTTCATTTGAAGATCACGATAAAAACTCGATGCAGCTCTGAAAAGTGGCCCTCGCCGAGGCAGAAGCTTCCCGTCCCAACGATTCTTCCGACACTGTTCCGCTTCCATACATTTGGAAGTGTCCAGAAGAAAAGCTACTAAATCACGAAACACCTTCCCTTCAAGAGGCAATAATCCCCCGTCCCTCCTCCCTATTTGTCCACCATCTGGAGGGGACATCGCTAGCAAAAAAAGCTATTTCCCACCCACTGCCTCCAGTGTCCATTCAGGTCTGGAACGTAAGGAGACCACTCGAACATGTTCGGTTGTTTAAAAAATTCCTACTGAGTTATCCTGCTGCTACAGATGAATATCTGGCCTTGTTGAAGTTTAAGTTCAGGTACGTTGGGGTCATTGAATGTTTTATAAACCCACAGCTAGATCTTTGGTCACGACTTGGGATTTACAGTGCAATAATTGAAAAGGTTTTTTAGTCGTAGAGGCCAAAAAAAATCTAATTTCATTTTATCTACGTAAGTATTAATGATACATTTTTACAATTACATGTTGATCACAAAAAAGTGTCTGTTATGTTTGGCTTTAACAACTAAAAATAATTAATTATTAACAGACATTAATTTGTGAATTGAATAATTCACACACACACATATATATATATATATATATATATATATTATAATATATTATATAATGCACCCAATGTACACAATTCGCCTACTTTTATATTTCTCGCTTAATTTTTCTGTCTGAGAAAATAGATTCATTTCTGTTGTAAGTAATAAACAATTTACATGTTTCTGGAGGGTTTCTATGCTTCCATACTTTTGAGTGCTTATTGCCGCTCACAATTCGGAATATCCACGTAGTTTATTAGACAAAATATGCTTAGAGTTGCCTTAAGAGCTTATTTTTGAAGTTTCGACGTTTCCTCCCCGGACATCCTGTATAAAACAGGATGTTGGTATGTGTATATAAGAGCAAAACTCCAACACCGTTGACCGATCTCCATGAAAGTTGGCACTTCTACGTTGTTGTTTTTTTTCATCGAGAAGGTTTGTGTGTTGTTAATTATGTTGTAACTCCACTACATGGCGCTAAATATTCACCAGATATCCACTACACATTCACGTCAAATGCAACCTGCAACACACTCGGCAGCATTTTGAATCTATATCGATAATAACTCCTAAACGACGCGTTCTAGGGCATTAAAAAGTAAAATTTTGAGGCAAAAGGCCTCAAAGAAACGTTTATCACACCGTAATCTACAGAATGAACTCTTTTTGAACATTTTATTACATTTTTCCTGGTACGGCGCTTCTCGATATTACCTCACCTGCTCAGCGGCAGAGACAGAGACACACAGAGACAGACAGACAACGAAAGGGTGAGAGTGAGGGAAGGAGGGAGAGATAGTGGGAAAAGGGTGATAGAAGGGGAAAGAGGGAGATAAAGGGCAGAACAACGTCTGTAGGGTTTTCCAAGTTCAATCTACGAAATGAGCGTTTCAAAAGACCCATCAATTTCTCCGCCGAAATTCGAAGAATTTTGATTTGATTGAAGAAATTATCATTTTCAGGTGTCCCTTTCGCAAGCCCCAACGTGTATGAGATAACGATAATATCAAAAAAAAATCTACTGCAAACCATCTTGTCCCAGGTTCCACATGCGCTGACCGGGATTTGAACCTCAGTGCCCGTGCTCAAAGTGGCGAGGTGAGTGATCTTGCTACTACAACACGGACCGGTCATTCGGATCGGGAGGGTAAGGAAGCAAGTTGTTCGAGTATTTACAGAACTCCTATAATGTTACTACTACTGCGTATTAATGACCGATCTTATTAAAACTTAAGTGTAGCCCTTTGACAACATTGCATAAATATTTTTCTTATTTAATAAAATCAGAGAGATTACCACTTTACAGGTAAGTGTTAGCTCTTATGTATGTAATATAAGGGATGGATAATCTACAGTGGCTCGAGGGTACGAGTAACTGCAAATTAACTCACCACCATTCCCCCAATTTCTGAGCGAGGACATCCTCACTGGTTACGTCTATGACTATTGTCATTAGTTTTACAAAACTGAAGGTAATAAGAAAGCAAGATATAGAGTGAGAGGTGAGATAATTATTTCTCTGTGGTAAAAGGGACGGAACAGATCATTTAGGAGACGGGATTAATTTTCGCAGGAGCAACGCCGGTTTTACGGAGGTTAGAGTGGCTGGTGCAAGGGGCAGTTAGAAAAGAATTTCGAGTACAGTAACGAAATGTAATTGGCAATTGGTTCTATGTCTTGTTGCATAAATATACTACACTTATATACTACAACCAAATTTACTTTACAAATTTACTACATAAATATACTACAACCAAATTTATAAAATGTTAATGCTGCACCAACGTCCATAATTGTATTATTTTTTTGCCAATCCCACATGTTCGAAATGTTTATTCCTTAACATATCTAAATGTGCTGCTCTCATAAATTGCATAATGTAACTATTTGTTTTGACAAGCTTTCAAGGTTTTGTGGATGTAACAGCAATGTAAATATTTAACTCAAAAATTGTAAATTCTATTGTTTCATGTTAATTTATATAACATTGTTAACCGTTGCCATAATTGCTCTTGACAAGGCATGTACAAAGCGTGCGAAACGTTGAGCCATTAATAAATGTTTTTTCAAGTTAATTCCTGAAATCAATTTTGATTGATCCTTATGGTCAAATACATATATTTATTCGTACCATCAACACATCCAATAATTATGACGTTCATAAAATGAATAAAACTTTAAAAACGGGCATACTATTTTGAAGATAAGTGATCATATTTTAAGCAGTTGATAATATATTAAGGATTTAAATATTGTTTACATAAAAAATGCTAATAAATTAAACAAATACATTTTTCTTCAAAAATAATATTTTCTTTTCTTTCATATTTTACACACTGCAGGAAGAACCAATAAATAACCATTCTGCAAACTGTCGCGATGGAATCTTAAAAATGCGTAAGTTATTAAATAAAAAGTATACGCGCATTTTGCTCTTAAGGTTGAAAGTCGCGTGCCTTTGCCCAGCGAGGGATGACGCAAGGTCGTAGGCAGGCACCGCCAAGTTCATTCCCTAGGGATATCCATCGATGCCTTCGAAGGGATCCTGACACCAGTTTACAGGCTTAGTTTTCGCGTGTTACTGTTCAGTGATACATTGTGATAGAAAATGCCAAAGATTGTGAATACGTTTAACAGGCTTTGGTGCTGCAATCCATTCGGACTCGAGAAGCACAGAAGTCGGGTGGGTAAGAGAAAGATTACAGAGGCGTTGCGGAAGAAAATATCGAATTTAGTGGTAGGTGAAGCAATATGCGATGTGTCGTCACAAAATATCCAAAATGCCCAATGCAGATCTTAGTGACTCAACTGAAACAGTGAAGTGAAAACGTCAAGTGACGAGGAGTACGTAGCCCCAGGAGTTGCAGAGGAAGCCACTATCAGTAATGTAAACATTTTGTATCCTCTGGGTCAATCACCATTGTCATTGCGAAAACAAACCCGAGAGATATCGTACGCAAGGAGAAAGGTGAGTGCCGTAAATAAAGCAGTTTCTGAATTATTTCATATGAGTACAGAAAGCATGATGGAGAAGAAATGTTGACACAATTCAAAGAAAAATGTTCAAACGTGAAAACAGCTAATGAGAAATACATGATTTTAACGTGTTTACCAAAATGTTGGAGTGAACAAAAAATAATGGTCGAATTTGGCATATCTCTTCATGTAGCTCCTACGGCAAAATTAACACCTAGAGAAGTAGTTTTGCGAAATCCACCATCGCGCGGCGGAGGAAAACTGTTACGCCGAGCGCTGACGAGGAGCGCTGTGGCGCGGCGGCTCTAGCAGCTGAGACGAGTTCGTTAATGGAGCGCCAGTAAGATACTTTTATTCATAACTTTAAAACCATTCAAGATTCCATGATGAAATTTACAGAGTAGCTTGAAAGTAGTTTCAGCAATTTTTCTTCCAAAATTCAAGAATTTAAAAATATTATATTTCCATTTATTGCATTTTTTAGAATTTGTTTACTTCCTAATTGTTAAAGACTCACGGTAAAAAAATATCTTTAGCGTAAAATTATCCTTTACATTTCTTCTACAAATGGTGTCACTTTCATATTTTTTGCTTGTTTGCATATCATCGGAAAAAAAATCATAACGGAATGTCTATTCAAGTGTTATTATTTTCAAGTGCCCATTGTTGCTAAACAATGGATGATGAGACAAAAATATTGTACCTGGTTCATGCAGGTATCATAATAAGTAAGGTGGCAAAATATTTTTAAATTCTGAGATGTAGTGTCAGATTTCCTACTTTTTTGCATGGAATGACCCATATATATATATATATATATATATATATATATATATATATAGATATATATATATATAGATATATACCAACATCCAATTTTGTATAATATATATATTATAGATTGATATATTATATATAGCTATATAATATTTGTATATTATATATATATATATATATATATATATATATATATATATATATATAAAGATAAAGCAAAGTAAAACATGGGAGCACATGGTCCGGTAGAAACGCAAAGCGAAACCGAAATCTGGAAGGTCCGTCTGGGAAGCGGGCAAAAGCGCGCCGCCGGAGCAGCAAAAAAGGGCTGGCCGGCTGCGTTCCGTCCGTTGCGGCGGCGGCGGCTGCTGCTGCAAAATGTGAAATCGCGAAGGCGGCGTGACGCCACGCGCGTCCCGCGGCGGTCCACCGCAAAGCCTCGCCGCCGCCGCCGCAGCTGCATCGGGAAGTCGAGCGGAAGAGAAAGGAAGAAAGGCCGGGAAACACATCTCTCCGGGAAGCAGCCAAGTGACAAAAGAGTCCGAATGCTTGTTTTGCGCCCGCGAAGCCACCGAGAGAAAATCGGCCCCGAGCCATCCAGCCGAACATCCAGAGCGACGCGACGCGACGCGACGCGACTAGGCGCGTGGCCGAGGCGAAGCGCTTTACGTCACAGGCGATGCGACGCGCGAGTAGGCGCGACTGAGGTAGCTAAGAGCATCAACTGATGACATTGCAATGCACCTAACCAGGAGATCCTGGATTTCGAGCCCCGATGGTGGCAGGATTATGACGTACTACCTCGATGGCTAGGTTGAATTCAGCCGCTTTCTGGACAAGAATTCTAGCGGCTGGGTTTTCCGCGGTTTCTCCGATCAGCGCCAGGCGAATGCCGGAGCAGTGCCCTAACAAACGGGCCACGGACCGCGCGCGATCTTTCCTTCCGCTTCCATTTCCCATCCTCCCCCCTTATACACACATTTACATGCACTACAGCATCACACTTGTCGGGAGACCATTCGGAAGCTTAGATATTGTCTCGGCTGTGGAGGTGACACACAGGTGGAAGATATCTGGTTGGGGAAAATCCACACAAGCCGATACACGTAGAATCCGTACGTAGGATCTCGCCATCTAGTGGGGGACATTACCGCCACCTTCCGTGATAAAAATAAAGCGAAACGGAACTAATGACCTTAGTACTTGACTCGCCCTCAATCACTATTCAATCAACGAAAGCGACACGACAAGACGCGATGCCGAGGCGAAGCGCTCTACATCACAGGCCACGAGACGCGAAGAAGGCGCGGCTGAGGTAGAAAAAAGCAATGCGCTATCGAAACATCCATGTTTCTATAAAAAATACCGATGTTTTTTACATCCATATATTAAAGTCGATGTTTTTTGAATATCGAAGTTTTGTGCTTCATATTTGTATGTTACATAGTTAGATGATAGATTAATGCCACTTTAACCTTCCAGCGGGCGCGCTTAAAATGTTCACACCAGCAGGCGCGTGTAGTAAATTTTACGACATTCAATGACTGTTGAAAAAATCAAAGAAATTGTAGAAAAATGGAATTTTATGTTGCATATTAACTTTATGTCGAAATTAAAATTAAATTTTAATTTATCGGGATTTAAGTTATTGGTAAAAAAGACTTTGAGGCGACGTTTTGGAGGTTCATGCTTTTAAAGCAACTTAGTGTTATTTAAGTTCAGAAACATTATTATACAAAATATCAACGGGGAATTTTGTGTTTTCGGGCGAGTTCATTTCAGGGCTAGATTTAAATAGAATTCGTATTACCGAAGGGTTTAGATATAGTAGCTTAGTAGCTGTGTAAAATAATATTAATAACATCAGGGGATGATAATAGCAGTCGCGGATAGGGTTCCACACGGAACCGAAATTAGGGTCAGTCGCGTCGCGATGCAATATATTGAAGGGTTTATGAAATTAATCCAATAATTAGGAATATCACGGGCCTTCAAAATTTAGACG
>JAHLJT010009419.1:20454707-20490231 GCA_031308135.1 Acheta domesticus | reverse complement strand
GATCATCGGAGATATCACTTGGACCACACAGGGAACAATCGGAGAAGATTTTTAGCCGATAAAACACCCATTCGAGAAACATCCTACGCTTACGAACTTTTTATATTTAAGAAAACCGTATGGTACAATCTATAATCAAAGAAAATTTCAATTCAAGTTATGAGATTTCGCATACTGTAAATTTAGCGATAATAAATATTAACTGTTATTGTTTTCTAAAAGAGAAAAGGCTGAGAATTCATTACAGTTCATATTCATATTCAACAGTATGTTTTATCTTCCAGAGAAATTCCCGTGATCGTGATTCTGTACAGAATCACTCGTACATATACAACAGGTAAGGAAAGTTGTATATCAGAACCCACGAATGTAAATGAAAGGAATCCAATAACATTAAAAGAAAGTGAACAGTATAATTAGCTGATATTAGAAATACTTATACTAAAGTAATTAATATTAGAAAAGTAAAGGAGCGTTGCAATACTACTTTAACATAAACATTTAGAGAGCAATTATATTACGAAACATAAATCATTACTTCTTAGAATAGTAAAATTTATATTCAGTAATTTTCAATTTATATTTTGGGCTGCCGTGTTCTCTTACCTCCATTGGCGTTCTCCAGGTACCACAATGGAGTGAGTATGCGACTGCCAGGATCGAAATAAAACAGTTAATTAAGGAACATAATAGGCAATAATGATCTGAATTAAAGTAGCCTAAGTATACCTAATAAAATAGTGTACTATTAAAGAATAATGTACTGAAATTCATGTATCCATTAGCAGGGAAAAACAGAAAAAGAAACACTGACCAAGACAGACAAAGAGAGGGGAGAAGGAGAGAGATTGTAAAAGAAACTGAATGGATTTTAAACCACGAGAATACGTGAGTTTATAAAAGGATAATTTGAAATCTGGCAGAGATTCGTTTAAATTTCATTAATATAAATGATGTACTGGCTATAGTGATGGAAATGCTTACAGCTGTAATAAAGGCAGAGATGAAGTTGAAAAGTGTTGTGAAAATGGAGGAAATGAGGTTAGAGACGAGAGGTGAAATTGACGACGTGATGATGGGAGAGAAAATGAAAACTAGAAGAGTTAAGAAAATACAATGGCCATGATGGTGACTAGACTGATGGCTGTCACGAGGATGTATGGCAACATCGATGTATGGCAAGACGAGGGTTTTGAGGGGCGACGATGAAGTGATCACGAGAGTTGTGAAAATTACGTAAGTTCTTTTATATTGTAGCCGCATTAACTCTTACTTCAGTCGTTAGTCCCGTAAATACATCCTGTGTTTTATACGTTGGTAGGTGGTGGAGTTTCTCTCTCGCTGAAGCCTGGAACCCGGCACTGACCTATACGATGGAATGTGCGTTCTCCCTTCTGAAATCTCTCCCAGCGGGGCACCTCCCCAAATAGGACAAGTCGTAAGTTCCTCACTGGTCTCCCAACATCTGTAGTAGTGTAGTTTATGTACGTGAGTGTAGGAGAAGAGAAGGTAACAGGGATGAGGATGCGTAACAATTATGCGTTGCAAGGATACTGCTCCAGCACTCGCCTGTTATTCATGAAACGCAGGTTAAATACTGACCAGAGCAACTAGCTGCTAGAATTCTGCTTTAGGCAGTGATTGAATTCAACCCAGCTTTGTGTCTAGTATCGACAATACGCCATAGTCGGGACTCATACCCTAGGATCTCCTACTTATCGATGCCGTAGCGGTAATAATGTTGCCGCCCAGCTAACGCAGCCGATAAAAAGGGTGGTGATCACTATTGTCACAACGACGGGGAGAGAGGAGATGAGAACTTACAATTGGTGGAGAGGGGTGTCCGACGGGTGAGGATGGAGACGGGGAAAGGGGACGGTGACATCCGCAGTGATCAGAATGGTGACTGGTTGGAGAGGAGAGACTTATATCCCCACGTACAGAGCGTACAGGCTGTACATAGCATTACGCAATGTACTCCGGAGCAAGGCAGGGCTTATGAATTTAATTAAAGCACGAGGCCCGATAACCGATACCTTGGAACCAGAGAAAAGGCGTCTTTTCGTGTCCCCGATAATTTTAACGCACTTCTATCTTAAGCACATAATAAATACTAATAAATTTCATCTCAGTTGCGCCCTGCGCTCAGATAGTACGTCGAAGGCTCCAATAACTAACGCCTGCCCCTTAACCTCCACATAATTATGAAAAATCACTTCGGGACACAGTCCTTGTGATACCAAGCCCCTCGCTTCGGAGTTCCCCCTCCGCTCGTGATAAGGGCCACCCAGAGCGCATCCGCGCCTCTGACCATAAGAAGTGTCTCCCCCTCCACCATGTACTTACAAACAGGAGTGGGGATGTAGTCTATATAGTTTGTAAGGAAACATTGTAAAGGGTTCACAACCATTTTAGACTTTGTAATAGAAATTTGTATAACTTATATTTTGTTCACTTCTGTAATAAACTCAGTGTGTTCTCACTCTCTGAGTTTCATTTCACCAAATCCGTCTGGAGAACCGTCGACTTGCCATCGACGTATTTTACTAGAGTATCGAGGAAGGGTCAATAGCGGAAACGACGATGGGGCGATGGAAACGACGGTTGGGCAATGCAGGTGATAGTGACAGTAGAAATGGTTAGTAAGATATTGAGAGCGTTATTTGGCAGATGAGGATGGTGATGATGAAGAGGGTAGCGACACTCACAATAATAAAGGTGGTATTAAGAGTGGCGAATGGCTAGCGAGAATTGTGACAAGGGCGGGTCGTAGTGGTAATGATGATGTAGGGCTGGCAGTGGTAACGAGGGTGACGGTAATGAGACAGGCCACCGTGACAATGGTTAGAACGGCATCGAGTGTGATAACTGGCGGTTGATGATGGTCGAGGGTGTCAGGCAGTGACGTTGATGACAGTTACGTGAGTGACGCAGTGCCGGTGGTGAGGTGTATGAGGCAGAGACAGCGGTGATGGTGACGAGAGTGAGACAGTGACGGTGATGATCGCATTTCAATTTCTCCTCTCCAGTTGCCCTGGAGAGGCGGGCGATTATTCAGTGCTCGGTTACTTTTAATTTGCTTCAGCTGATTAGGCTTTTGAAGAGTACGGAGAGCTTAAATATACTTGCTGTAACTCCACTACATGGCGTTGTAGAACAAAACTAAATATTTACGTCAAATGCAACCCGCAACGCACTCGGCAGCATTTTGAAATTATATTGTTAAATAATACCTGAACGATGCGTTCTAGGGCCTTGAAAACTAAAATTTTGAGGCCGATGTCCTCAAAGAAACCGTAATCCACAGGATGAGCTTGAATTTTCTATTACACTTTTGCTGGTCCAGCGCTTCCCGATATTATCTCACCTACTCAGAGACTTGCAGAAACTGTAAGTAAATGTGAATGAGAGGGACAGAGAGCGGAATAGACAGAGACAGGCAGGGTCAGGGTGAGGGAGGGAGAGGGGGAGAGACATGTGAGAAACGGAGATGGGAGGGGAAAGAGGGAGATGAAGGGCAGAACGTCAGTCGGGTTTTCCTAGTAACTAGGCCTGTTTGAGTAATGGTTGGGTAATGTAATAGGACCTGTTTGGGCTCTCTTCAGTAAACATACAATTTTAAAAGTCTGGAATGATGTAAAGTTCTTTTGATGATGGCAAGTGTGAGGTGAGCGTGAGGCAAGTGTGAGGTAAGCAGCGACGACGATGATGGGTGACCATGAATTGAATTACCTTATTTTACGTGGCGAGACTCAGGACCGTGAGGCCTGCTCTTCCAGTCTAACTACGCCAATATCGCTACGCTCCTTTCACCAACTAAGCGGAGAAAGAAGGTATTCCTATGGGTGACGGAACAGGTGATTTTGAATTTTGCTCAGAGGCGTCTTGAGGATCTTTTACATGCAGTAAATCTACTAACATGGGACAGCCGGCTTTTACTTCCCCTCCAAAGGAAACGCGTACGAAGGATTTTTTTGGCCCCTAAAAAACCCATGTCTTCGATCGGGTTTGAACCCGCGAACTTGGGTATAATAGTCCGATAACCATTACACCATCGCCGCCACATACCATCGAGGCACTGACGGGGACGTTGCCGACGCGTGGCGCCAATGGCGAGGGTGGCGCCGAGGCGGCGTCGGCGGAGCGGCAGCGTCGTCGCGAACG
Source organism: Acheta domesticus (assembly GCA_031308135.1). Lineage (NCBI taxonomy): Eukaryota > Metazoa > Arthropoda > Insecta > Orthoptera > Gryllidae > Acheta > Acheta domesticus. Next base: position 20,486,067 of record JAHLJT010009419.1, on the reverse strand, counting down.
CTTTCTCCGCCGCTTCTGCCTCCAGCGCCTCCCATTGTCCGTCAATTACCGCGATCGGCGACGGGCGCCCGCGCGCGGCTAATCGCGTCGGAAACGCCGCCGCCGCCGCCGGACCGGTTCCCACCGCCCCCGCCCGCCACCACTTAATTGGCGACGCGAAAGCCCTCTTTTTTAGCTCGGAAGACGGTGTTAGGTTAACGCAGCTATTCAGCACGTGGGAAAAGCAATCAGAGGGACACGTTGGCTAACAGCGTGAGTCGTCCGAAACGGTATCTTGAGTCTTCGCGATTTGCGAAACAGTTTAGGTGGGAAGAGTTAACGAGTTCCTACTTTGCTATGTTCGTGAGGGTGGCCTGTATTGTATGGATTAAACGCTCATCTTTTACTTGTGGGTGCCATAGTGCAAATCTCTGTTAATCCATATCAAATTTGTGGTAGTCCAAGAGGGTTTGCGGCAGGTTTTCCTGCTTGCATGCCTCTCATTTCACCACTGACTCATCATTATCATAACATTTTTCATTATCTTTCATCTATTCATTCAACCTCGTACCATCCAGGTACGGCCATTAAAGAACAGGACTCAGAAGAACTCAGAGGAACTCAGAAGAACGAGGTACCAAGTGATAGTACTAAACTGCCATTTTCCTTATTCTGCGTGTGACACAAATCAACTGTTGACGGTTTCATCCAATCGGGTGTTGAACGTCACCTTAGTGACGTCACTGTAGCGACATTTAAGCTCCAGATTGGATGGCAGAGAAACAGCTGGTTTGTGCCACAGTCAGAATAAGGAAAATCGCAGTGTAAATCCTAATATCTTTCAGAGAAGATTTTTAATTCTATATTTATTTTGCTATTTTCAATGCAAATTAGAAAAGATTTACATGTAGCAACACTTTACACGATTTATTTTTCTCTTTTCGTAGTTATAAACTTAAAATATCACTGAAATTTGACACCGCATTCCTTTTACAGACTTGCATAATCTGTAAAATGATTACTTTCTTTTAAAATATTTAAAGAAGAAAGCCATAAGGGGTTACCAGAATCACAATTGTTTGGACAAATATACACTGGTGGTAGGCGATCATTAAGGTAGAATTCCATGGTTTGGTCATGATTTGGCGACTGGTAAGGTATTGGTGTTTGCTCGTGTGTTGTAGCGTGTTGGCGCTTTCCACCATCACCTTCATCTCGTTCTAATTCCCTATTAGGCATGGACGCTTGTGTGTTGTGATATGGTCTGTCAGACCCAATTACCACTTAGTTGGCATCTTGCACTGACCATCTCCGTCTGAACGTGGGATGCACTCCCCCAAACTGGAGACTTACAGCCGAGCCTGATCTTCAGAGACCTTCGCAGGAGAAATATTAGTTGAAAGACAGAGTGATGATACAGACGGGTATCTCCGTAAAAGGATGTGTAAAAGGATGGTCCCGTCCCGACAAAAAGCACCAGGACCGTATGACAGAGGAAGGAGCATGGGAGAAGAAACGTGTCGGGAAAATAAATCCAGGTAGTACGCGGAGAAGTCGTAAAAGATTAAAGAGTGGCCCGATCCTACAAAGACAATCTTAACCAATCGACCAGTAGGATTCTCTGATCATTTCTAATAATAAAATTCAGAGATCACTTCAAATAAATTCTACTAAATCAACAAACAAATAACAATCTTCTATTTCAGTTTGCATTCTATAAGTCAACAAACTTCAAATAGTTTTAACGACGTACCAGTTTCTCCTGATTTAAAAAAATTTCTTATTATAATTCAGACTAAAGACTTATCGGGCACTAAAATGCAAAGCAGATATCAATATGCACAACAAAACTCAACGATTTAAATAAATACTTTTTATTACATTGGCTCTAAAATGTAATAAACAAACTTGTAGTCTGATCTGTGCCTTATGTATTCTTCGTCATTTTTACAGAGTCTACTATAGTCTTTATAAGGTAAACTTTTTTAAAATTGTCTAGGAGTGATTATAGTGAATACAGAAGTTCAAAAAGGTCTGTTAAATACTTTTTTCCTGTCTCCGATTTCAATACGGAGGACTCACTGAATCTAAAATCGTAAACCGTTCTTCATATTATTGTTTCAAGTTCAAAAGTCCAATTGTCTATCATCCTTGTTTTCTTTACTGTACCTAACATTCTCTGTTTTGTGACAAATGTTCTCAACAAGTAAAACGAGTTACTGAAATGTTATGTTAGTGTTTTAACATTTACAGGAATACATTTTCAAAAAACGTATAAGCATTATACCCATTTGAGATGGTAGAGTTCAGTTTAACAGTCGATTGTTCTAATCCTTTCGATTCAATATATCAGAATGTTCATTATTGGATTATGAAAATCGCTAATCCTAGTTTTTTTCTCGAAGACTGAATTAAAATATGAGGTAACAACTTTCTGACCAAAATCCAATTTTATGAACTTTTATAGGAAAATAAACCGACAATTAAAAATACATGCATAAAAGAAATATTCCACTTATAATAAAACCGTCGATGTTCATCAGACGGATACAACACCAAAGTGACTTCACCCTCTTTGTCACTACTGTCACCACTTCTACCAGCTCCAACAACGACGCCGCCGTCAACGTTGATGGTCTACCTAAGCTCGTACACTCAAGTAGTTAAGCAGGAGGCGGGTCGAATTAATTAAGGCTTTATCGTGGGTGGGCCACACTCTCTTAATGAGGCAGCTCCGTTTGCGAGTAACAAACTTTATTACCACACGAACAGGTGGAGGAGTCGGAGGGTCTTGACCACATAGCTGACGCTAACTACTCGGTAGGCACTTCTCGGGTAGTTCTAAATCATTCGGCAAGGCGAGGCGCCAAACATAATTAAATTGGCATCTTCGAAAACTGTCGTGGATATTTTCGTGGAAACGTCAATTGTGAAGTGTGCTTGGAAGTCAAATAACTATTTTCATTTGAATTATTTAACCACATTCGATTCATTGGAAGTACTTTCGAACGCCTTTACATATACATCAAATGACGTTGCCTAATAGAGACATTTGTAGATAGTCAGCACCAGTACAAATGCACATTTGGATTCCCATTGGGCAAATATGTAAAAGTACAAAGTCGGGATAGTCTATGCGACGTTCGGAGAGCGTGAAGGCCTCATTACTGGGAACGTCCCCAGTAGAAAGCATGAGTGGCACTGACAGACGCCAATAGATGGCAGTTCAAAAGATGGTGGGGAAAACCTATTAGCTGGCCCAGACTTAAGGGGAAAGGAAACTAACAATTAAGAGAAAGTCAGTGCCATTCTGTAGCACTATGAGTTGTAATTCTGGTTGTACTTTGACATTTTAAGAAAATTAGGAAACATTTAAAAACGTTTCTTACTATACAGCATCCTGCCATTTTGACCTTTTGACATTCTCACTTGAATTCCAAAATGTCTTATGCATTCTCCTTCAGAGACCAAGTTCGTTCATTTGGATTGAATAATTTCTCTCTCTCTCTCTCTCTCTCTCTCTCTCTCTCTCTCTCTCTCTTATAACTCTGTTTATAGCACATTGAAAAAATCGCTCATTTGAGCTCGATGGCCTCTTTCCACTCGAAACAGGTTTTAAAAACGTTTGCACGGTAAAAGTCACGACCCCCAACTCATAACTCTTATCAGCGGATATTTCTGGAGCGCCACCGACAAGTGATTGAAGAAAACTGTAAAATGTATTTTTTAATGTGAAAATTGTTTTATTAGATTGATTTGTACACCTTGTAATATGATATGTATAATTAGTCAATTACATCAATTTATTTCAATACTTGAAAATGACGCAAAATGTTCGTTGAAAGGTTGTACAAATGGATTAATTGAAAAAAATATAAAAATAATTTATTATTTAACTGTCTTTAAAGGATAATTTAATAGTAATAATAATAATAATAATAATAATAATAATAATAATAATATATTTATTATACAGTTACGACTTATAATACAATCCAAACTGTAGAAATAGCAAATCCAGGGTCCATTTCATTCTTCCCCATAACTATAGTGCGATTTTTGTAACTCTGCCCCTCAAGCCCCTATGGTCACGATGGGATATCACACGGCATTTCGCGTCTTTCTCCGTCGTGCCGCTAGGAGTCGCATGATCGCAAGAACTGCTTATCAAGTCGCAATCATGCGATATCTGCCGGCAAGACTGAGACTGTCGCGAAATACAGTGACATATTCGATCGTGAAGATGGGCCTTGAGGGGCAAACTTAGAAAAATTGCAGTATAGAGCAAGAAATCCTTACGTATAAATTGAGTAACCTGCGTCCGTTCGTCCGTCACTGCCGGTAGACGCCTTCCGGTCAATCAATCGAGACAAATGAGGTGCCATTTAATGCGTCTCAGTCTCCTGGTAGGGAAATGATTATTTTTTGCGGATTCACCCAGATTCTCAGAAATTTCTCTCGACATCGTGTTTTCTTAAAGAAACTGAATCGCTTTTCGGGTGACTTGCGGCACCCACAAAAGTGATTAATAGCTTGTTCCATTACTTTCAGTGAGACAAATCGATTGGCAAATTTTTTAGCCGGTTCCCTTCAGGATATTATGAAACAATTTTAGAAAAAACATGTATTTTTTTTCTGGTTTCAAAGCACATAAGAGTACATTGGTGAAACGCCGTGATTTTCTTTACTCTTATTTCCGGCATTTACGTGTCATTACTGCTTGATGCGTCAGATTGACAATCATTTAACCTAATTACAAGTATATAATGAAACAAAACTTCAAAGAATTATTTTAAATGATATTTTTCATGTGACTTTCTACGTCGAAAACAAACGAACAGGGAAACTCTATTAATTTTTAAAAGTATATTATAAACTTGCAAAGCACGAAAAATATTAATATGACTATTTCACTCATGTCTGTCCGCGTCGTAAGTAGCCAATGGTAAGCAAAGATATATTCAAATTAAACGAATCCCAGATGTTTATCGCCATCAGTTTGTTTACCTTTTTTTTATCGCTGTAAAACCTTTGTTTACCTTTTTAAGATAACGATAGCAATTGTTTTAACCTGCAAAATAGCTTGTGTGCATCATATAATGTGTCGTTTTGGTTATGTTTAAAACTCTGAAACAGAATATAATATTAAAAATTCAGTGTCGAAAAACAGCGAAAGGAACAAAGAAAGCCTGTGGAAGCAATTTCAAGAATTTTGTGAAGAAAGAAAATACAAATGGACAGCACAAACTACAAATGAGGAATTTACACATATTTTAGGTAATTAATATACGAAGATTAGATGGTGAAGAGTACAAAGGATGTGCTGTCAAAACAATGTGGGAACGTTACATAAAAAATTATTCAGGAAAATACTTTAATGAGTGTACACGTGTGTTCAATCCATTCGAATCGACGAATTCCGTTGCTAATTCATCTTGTACATCTTCCATTTCAAATACATCCACGGAAGGGCAAGACTTAGAAAACAACTTCCTACAACTTTAATGATTGTGCTTGTAATAAATGTTCTTTTAAGTAGCCTTGTTATATTTGTTTTTCGAAAGTTTTATTACCATAAAATTGAAACATATTTGAAATCATTTTCTGCATTAAACTGTTATTCAAATGTTACTTAATTTTAAGTTATTCCAGGAGGCAGTGATAAGTCGGAGTTGAATGAAAGGTTTTCATTTTTCGGTTGTAATTTTGAGTAATATTTCCTTTTTTCGTAATTCCTGTGATTTAAATCATCCTTTCAAATCATGTAATGTGTTTATTCGTGAAATAGTCACACTAAATATCACTCGAAGTGCTGTTCTAGCCGGTAAATTCACTCCTCGCTACGCGAGTCGTGAATTTACCGGCTAGAACAGCACTTCTCGTGATATTACTTATGAAAATAAGCACCAGAGCCTTCACTTTTACACCTGGTCGTTTGTATTTTACTTCAATCTTTTGCACTGTGTTCTTTTGTTCGTTTCCTTTTATGCTTCCTTTATTTTTTCGGCGAACAAAAATATTTCCAGATCTACGAGTAATATAAAAATATTAGACATAATATTTTGTCAATAGGATTATTATGATAAAAATTATTACGGAAAAAGATATATTTGCCACTTGTGTACAGTTTTTCCAATGTTTTCTTCCTTCTTGAAATTAGAATTCCTGAGATTACAATTGTGCACATTATTATAGAAGTGTTAAACGAAAAATTACACATCTCATCAAGGGAGAAAACTCAATTTCAGCATAACCAGACAAAAAGGGACAAAAAGTAAGAAAATTGAACTAACACAGCTTTAATCTACTAAAACTGATCTGTGGGACAGAATTGATTTATACACATTCCGTTACGACTATTTTAAGTACAATATGCAACTATTTTATGCATTTAATATGTTCATTCCACAAATGCTCTTAATGGCAATTTTATTCCAAATCGTAGTACGCTCTTCCATTGATGAAGTTGTTTAAGAAGTAACCGAGCAATCCATTTCATTCATGTGATTGAGATTAGAATTACGATACTAATGAATTAGCTTAGCCTGTGAAGCATGTCTACCCAAATCTTTAATATTTGCATTTCAGAACAAGGTAATGTTTAGTAATTTGTTCACATTATTCGGTGTTGGAAAGAAACTTCTACGAAGATAGTTCGTGACGAAAAGCGAATCTAGGAATAACCCGTTCAGAAAGAGATATTTCATACATGTCAATTCAAAACATTAGAATTATTCACTTTGTTAAGAAAGTTGTAGAATTATTTCCGGACACTTCTCACTCCATCTTCATGTTCATCAATTACCTTTATCTGTATAATTGCTGTTGGCATCATGCTGTGCTGTTGGCAATGAGATACCGAATCTGCAATTATCTTCCCTATTTCCGTTTGCCTGCGGTTATTGACGGAGTATTAAACGACCACCGGGGAATTTTAAAACGATAAATGGCAATTGAGACGACACCTTTCAATCCAAAAATATTCCCACTCACCTATTTTATGCTAACCCATTCTTTTACACACATATACACAAACACGAATTTCTGTGTCTAATGTAATAGATTTATCGTTTCTCAAAAGGGACTTCTTTATGAAAATTACTATTCCCAATATATACTGTATGCATAGGAGAATATCCGTCCGTCTGTGGTCTATGACTTTTCAAAAATCGATATTCCCCGATCGATTTAACGAATTCCAGGAAATGGAGGTTTTGATTTTGGGGGTACTTTACATGACTCCTCAACATTTTGAAAATTTCCTCAAAAATGAATACAAATTTTTTGATTGAATTCGGATTCCATAAACAAAACTTGGAAATGTCGCAAGTCTCATTTTTGTTGAAAGTCCTGAATTTTCGGTCAGCAATTTTTCGGTGTCATCCTACAGCTACAGTATTAAGATAAGAGATTTTTTCTTAAATAAAATCTGTTGTTTAAAGATGATATTGAAATAAGTTACGTAAATGGTTTCAAAAATGTGGGTAGTTTTGTGTAATTGTGCTTGAAATGTACGTAATTTTTAAACAATTATTTTCTCAAAAACGGCTCCAACAATTTCCATTAACTTTTTCCTTCTATGTAGCAAAGGACTTTAAACGCTGGTGATGTCCAATTTTTGGCAAATTTTCTGTATTTTTAAAAATTGCAAACAATAACAATACAAAAATACAATATTAACTAATAAAAAACTTAGCCGAAGATAACAAGTGGTTCTAACAAGAATCCGGACGTAACATTCTAAAATAAGTCATTTTCACCTACCACAAACGAATCCTCCTCGAACTTGTGATGTATGTAGTTGTACTCTTCCTTTGGACTACATCATTGTCGTGTCGTGTTCGAAGTTTTCCTTACGGCGGGACCTCTTGCATGGACTGGGCGTTAGTGCACGGGTCATTCCATATTAAATCAACACAGTTTTAATTAAAATTTTACCTCACCATTTTAGATTCAGATGAAATTTGACACATAGGTATTATGAATGGAGAATAAGAAAACTACAAATTTTGAGTAAAACATTTCCACCCGTTTCTGAAATACAGCCATGTAAAATTTTGCAAAATTGGGTTCCCGAAAATTTTTAAATTGATGTAGAACCTCACCTAATTAAGATAGAGAGCTGGAACAGGTGTCATTTTGCAGCTTTCTTTATGGCCTTTTATATGGTATACAACTCAATAGGGTTGCGTTCAAAAAGGTTTTCAAATTTGAATTTAAAATTTTGATTTTGAGTTTTTTCAAAATGCTCATCTTCAAAAAAATTGAAAAAATTCTAAAATAATCCTTGTATATATCCAAACAGATGGTGCAAGTTTAAAAATGGGACTGCAATGGGTTCATATGGTAATCTTTATTTAAAATGCACAATATTTACTTACTCTAGATTTTACTGATTTAAAATACATTTTATTTCAAGTTATAAGCCCTAATATATACAAATTATTAATTTAGTGTTTTTTTATTGGCGAGTGTGTTATGATTTATTGTTATGATTATTATCATTATTATTATTATTATTCCACTACCTCACGACTAATGATATTATGACTCGGCTGAATATAAAATCTACTCCAGGTTGCAACCAGCTACCTAAGGTTCTGTTCCAAATAAAGCGATTTCTTGCACTTCCAAGTCTTTTAAATTACCTGTGAGTTTAGAAAAGTTCTTACTCAAATTTTGAGGAACAAATCCCAGAGCTTCGATAACTAGGACGACCTGTGCTTTTACGCCCCACATTCGGCTGATCTTGATTTCCAAACTCTTGTATTTAAGACGTTTCTCTGCCTCCTTGGTAACAACGTTTCGATCGCAAGGTACAGCACCGCTGACAAGTAAACGCGATTTTTTCTCCAAATCCCGGATTTGGTTTGTTTGCCGTTATCGTGCGATCAGTTTGAATTTGTTGGTCGTACAATATCGTACACAATCCCACAGACCTCACCGGTTTTAGGGAGTGTTCGTATCACTTGGGGCATGTGTTTGGAATTTCAAGGGCGGTACAGATCTGCCAGTGGAGGTTGCTACACACTCTGTTATGTCTTTTCAAGTATTCGGTCTTTGCTGGGATTGGACAAGCTGAGACAATATGATCAATGGTTTCTACTTTCTCCTGGCAAATGCGGCATTTATCATCTTGGGAAATTTTGAGAACCGCTCTATCATAATGTCGTGTTCTCAACGCCTGATCTTGAGCAGCTACTGGAACTGCTTCCGATTCTCGCTTCATTCTTCCCCTTTTAAGACACATAACTGATTGATCTTTATTGATCTTCACCTTGTCCATTCTTTTTATATATTATTCGTGGAGTGATTAGTCTCTCCAAGAGTTCTTTAACATTTTTTGTGTCTCATAGCATCAGGAATTCAGTGTCTGTGTTATTCGACGTATCTTGCCTAGTGTTCTTCGCTACACTAACAATGCCTCCGTTTCCCATTCTTCGGTCACTATTATAATAACTTCGGTTATTATTATTATTATTATTATTATTATTATTATTATTAGACCGCGGAACTTCATGAAATTGCATATTTTTACTGACTGTGCATATCGCAAGGAAATGTATATAACTTTACCTATCACCAAAAATAAAACAAATCTACCCTATTTTTTGCATGTGTGCAATTTTTTAGTTTAAATGCGTATTTTAATGTATGTGGTATATTTTAGTGCATATATTCCAGGTTTTTGTGGAGAAGTGGATCGAAGTCAGATCTTTTCGGGTATTTCTCTTTTAACTTAGAAGTGGCTTTTTTCTGACAACGCGGGTATGGAAATTGAACCTCCTTAGTACCTTTCGCACGGTTTCGGGTTTTACTTTCTTGCCAATGCCAATTTATAACTGTGGAGTAACTTTTGGTGCATTAAGACGAGGGTCCTTCTTTATTATTTTGACAAGATTCTCTTCTCGATCAGAAAGTCTTCGGACGTTCTCCTCCGGGTTGCAGTTCAATCGCCTATTCATTGATGTGCCATAAGATTATGTCACTCACTGTGTTTTTTCATTAATGGTATTTTGCAAAATTTTGGGCATCATTAACCCTTTGCATGATGGTAAATAACCGGCTGACGCTGCTCAAAGTTGTTCATTCCTCAACGATTCATTTCGCTTAAATGTTTAGGTTCCCACGTATCTGGTTTATCAACTGAAAGGTGACCTTAATTTGCTTTATTTTTAGTGATAGGTAAAGTTATATACATTTCGATATGGACAGTCAGTAAAAATATGCAATTGCATAAACTTCCGCAGTCTAATAATAATAATAATAATAATAATAATAATAATAATAATAATAATAATAATAAAACACAACACACTCGCCAATAAAAACATTAAATTAATAATTTATATATATTAGGGCTTATAATTTGAAATAAAATGTATTTTAAATCAGTAAAATCTACAGTAAGTAAATATTGTGCATTTTAAATAAAGATTACCATATGAACCCATTACAGTCCCATTTTTAAACTTGCACCATCTGTTTGGATATATACAAGGATTATTTTAGAATTTTTTCAATTTTTTTGAAGATGAGCATTTTGAAAAAACTCAAAATCAAAATTTTAAATTCAAATTTGAAAACCTTTTTGAACGCAACCCTATTGAGTTGTATACCATATAAAAGGTCATAAAGAAAGCTGCAAAATGACACCTGTTCCAGCTCCCTATCTTAATTAGGTGAGGTTCTACATCACTTTAAAAATTTTCGGGAACCCAATTTTGCAAAATTTTACATGGCTGTATTTCAGAAACGGGTGGAAATATTTTACTCAAAATTTGTAGTTTTCTTATTCTCCATTCATAATACCTATGTGTCAAATTTCATCTGAATCTGAGATGGTGATGTAAAATGACTGTGTTGATTTAATATGGAATGACCCGCACTGTTGTTTTACTCCGCTCATCAAAATCAAGTAGTTAAGTTTTGTAAAAGTATTGGTTTTATGTTGCGAATTTGAGTTCAAACTAACATGTCAATTGTGAACAGTGTTGTATTGTTGTAGAATTGTAGTATTGTAACAATATAGTGTTGTACTAGAGATCTAAATTTTAACTTGTGTATTGGATATTGTAATTGGTGTGGTCACTCTTTACCTTGTAGTTGATGCGGGCAAAGGCACTACGGCTGGAACATTTGTTGCCCTGAGCTATCTCGTCCAGCGTATTTGAGCAACAAGAACAAACATGATCAGTTCACCATTAAACATTGCAGGCAAAATTTAGGGTATGGTATGGACATTACGTTGGTAGAAGACGCGATGCAAGTAACGTGCATTGAATGAATTTACTTTTTTGAATCACAGTGTTAGTAAAACAATTTACAAAAGGCTGAAAAAAATTATAATTAACAATTTAGATGAGAAAAGTGTTAATTCTAATTATGTGACTGTTGCCGACACCGATAGTCTTAGTCAAAAGAACCAATAGCAAATGTTAATAGAAAAGACGTGATTGTCCTAATGAAGTACACATTCATTCAATATTCCATCTATTTTACCAATAGCGGCCTAACACAAGGAATTATATAAACAATTACCAATAGACTAAACCAGTGGCACAGAATAAGAGAAGAACTATTTATATATTTTGAGCATAATATGAAATTAGGACTCTTCTAATTCTAAAAATATATTGTTTCAATCTTCATGAAAATAAATATAATAAAGTAAATAAGTATCTTTATAGAACAAAATGGCATGGGCCAAAATGGAGATTACGAGATTCAGAAAACAAATCTTCATGGGAATACGCGCAAGTGCTTGACAAGAACACTCCGTATACTGCGTCGTATGGCGAGGTCTCAGGGAACTTCTACTAGGCGTGAGTGTGTACATACGCTCCATAGTGCTCTCCAGCGAGAAGAAAAGCAAAGCAAATTTGGCGCTTACAATTATGTTTCCCCGAGCCGCTCACTTGAAGAATAGACTATGCCGGTTCGTCAAAAAGAAGCAGAACATTTCCCCTGCGAAGAGCTAGCTGCTTTTCTCTCTTCGCGCTATTTAGAGCTCCGTCACATGGTGTGCAGAGAAAGAATTGAAATCTTCAATCCGTTAGGCTGCATCCAAGCGGAAGATTCGGCGGATCCAGAGAATAATCGCTGTACACTTTCCCTGTTTCCAAGTACTGGCGAGTGCTGTGCAACGTAGCGAAAAGCAACGGTTTGACACTACACTAGCCGCAAAGCCGCTACTTCCAGTCAACTGCAACATTGTTTAATAGTAGTTACGTAGTTACATATTCCAATGATTATCGGTTTCTTTTTGCATACACACGGTGTCATCCAGAATTTTTCTACGAGGTGACGGGGCCGGAAGACGGAGTGTCCAGCCGACTTTACGTTTGCTTGTCAAGAATGTTTCGTTGAAGCTTATTTTAAAATTGAAAAGAAAACTTCGTGTGCTTGCAATTTTAAAAAATTCGGGGAGTTCTACAACAATTAAGCCTACACCAGCTTTTGAGTGTCACTTGCTCTATGCGAAAAAAGTTTAATCAAAGAATTTGGAGTCTTTATTAGAAAATTTAGACAGTATTATTATTGTAGCGAACAAAGTACTCTCAAAAATCAAAATATCCGTTTCAAACTCATTGCGCAATGAGTTCGGCTAGATCTATCGGGGAAAGTCAATTTTGGAGATGGTATGAACGGTTTCGATGCTGGATTTGACCATAGGCAGGCGGACGTACGAGCAGACGTTTTGCAATTTTTTTTTATACCAATGACCCAAAAACACAACGTGTTAGAGGATGTGATTTACTACTCTCAAGAATATGAATTCACTTTTCGGGACCCGGGACCAACAAAACGAATTTTGCAGTCAAAAAGCCAAATTTGTGTCGCAGCATTACAATAATTTGTCTATACTACGTAAGTACGTAAATAGTTAGCGAGAAAGTAAAACATTATTTGATATACGAGAACAAAAGTAGATAATTCTTATTAGGAAACGTATTATTGAATACATCAAGTTATTCTCTACTACTTGGGACGAATTATATTATAATTATCCCTCTATATCATGACTAAAGATGTCATGAGTCGGCTGAATATAAAATATACTCCAGGTTGCAACCAGCTACCTAAGGAGCAGATCTAGGGACTGACGGTGCCTCTACAATACTTTGCGCAAAATGTGAGCTGTTACAAATAAAGCAATATCTTGCAAGTCTCAGTCCTTTGAGTGACCTGGAAGTTTAGACAAGTTCTTACACCATTTTGTTTGGAATAAATATCAGAGCTCCGATAACTATCGGGACGACCTGTGCTTTTACGCCCCACATTCGGCTGACCTCGATTTCCAAACTCTTGTATTTAAGACGTTTCTCTGACTCCTTGGTTACATTTTGATCACAGGGCACAGCAACATCTACATGTAGACACAATTTTTTCTCCAAATCCCGAATTGACACAATATTGAATAACAATATTGAATAACAATATTGAATTTGTTTGCTGCTATCATGCGATCCGTTTGAATGTGTTGGTCGTATAATATTGTATAGAGTCCAACAGATGTCACCGTTTGTGGTGAGTGTTCATACCACTTGGAGCATGCGTTTGGAACTTTCAGGACTGTACAGATCTGTCAGTAGAGGTAACTACACACCCTGTCATGTCTTTTCAAGTATTCGGTCTTTGACAGAATTGGACAAGCTGAGACGATATGATCAATGGTTTCTATTTGTTCCTGGCAAATGCGGCATTTATCATCTTGGGAAATTTTGAGGACCGCTTTATCATGTCGTGTTCTCAACACCTGATCTTGAGCATCTATTAGAACTGCTTCCGATTCTGGCTTCACTCTTCCCCTTTTAACCCACATAAATGATTGATGTACACCTTCTCCATTCTTTCCAGATACTGTTTATGGAGTGGTTTGTCTGTCCACGATTTCTTTAACATTGTTTGTGTCTCACATTTCACGTTGTCTGTGTTATTCGGCGTGTCTTGCATATTTTTCTATGATTCTCGCTACACTAACAATGCCTCCGTTCCCATTCTTCGGCCAGATTTCATGACCTGCCTCATTAGAAGGTCATCTTTATGACTGACTACAGAGATACGTAGAAGGTGCGTTCAAATTTGTATGGACCATACAGGATCAATCTGGGTTGATTACAAGAATTAAAACTATCCCCTTAGGGGTGAGACGGGGGTAACTGTGGAATTTTAAATGGTAACCCACAATTCTTGTTGCAGATTCCGATTCTGCGCACAAAAATATGTCAATTTTATTCGGTAGATTTAAAAAATGCAAATTTATAAAGTTAACAACAATAAATTTCAAGTTAGCAAAAATAACTTTCATTTAATGCAATATGAAACAATTTGTGAAGAAACAAATTTATATGAGAGAAACATGTAAATGTGTGTAATGAAAAAACAAAAATTATATTTTTAATAAATTATTATGATTATTAAATGGTTGCCTTTAACTAATAAAAACTAAATTATACTTTTACTTTTTCTCACAATTACTTTTCTTATTTTCATTTTTCTTTTTTTTTACATTTTTTCTTTTAATGTGCTCTTTCGTTAAATTTGCACGACATTTGAATTTCCTTCAATGGCGACTCTTCTATAACAATGTTGTAAACTTCATTATAATTTTGGAGACTATACGAAGACATGCAAGCATCTAATAAATTTAATTTAATGCAACATTTAATAAATTGCAAATAACTGGTCTATTTCATTTTGCTTAATACTTCGTATAATTCCAACCCAAATAAAGTAACATCATTGGAATACTGTTCATCAACAATGACAGCTATCAAAAGTAAATTTTGATAACGAATTCGGACAGAGCGACAGCAAAACATTAAAATAAGATATTTTAGGCGTCAAACTCTATCCTCGCTCATAAGCCGAACTAAAATTTTCTTACTCTAATTCTTTTCGACAAGTCTTAACCCCTAACCTCTGTTGATACTCTTAACTAGTGATTAAAGCAGCTTCTGACGTTCTTACAAAACTAGAACCGGCATCAGACTTCATTTATCAAATTAGGTTCACCGTTACTCATTACATTAAGCACGTTTAGGTTAAATAAATATTGAGTTCGATAGGAGTTCCGATACTGAATTGGATTATATCATGGAAACTGAATTCTAACAAACACCTGAAAGCAAGATTGTGGCCAATTTTATATACGTACCACTATTATAATAAATTTGGCTATTTCTTTTCAACAACAGTTGTGACTTTTAAGCAGAGTCCATATATTGACGTCAATTTTTCCTACAATTTTCTCGTGAGCGTCGTTAGTGACAAATATTTACATAAAATGGGCAACACTAGTAACGCGCAGTGTATTTGATTCCCACTTTAGATATGATACTTGTTTAAATACATTCCTTTGTACCAAAAACATATTTAAAGTGATATTGAACACACATGTTTGTATACAAATAAAATTCCAATTTCTATATAAATTCATTAGTGTCAGCATTATTACATTTATAGAAATTTCTATTATCTGAAAATATCTGAAAACGTCTTAAAAATGTCTCGGTCAGTCGCGATTCTGAAGGGACACTGGAAAGACAATCAGTTTCTCAGAGTTTTTTTAGATATGTTAGAGTTTCTTACAAAGTTTTCTCACACAAAATTGTGATAGTTCAGCATTGGGGGGGGGGAGGAGTCATGACCTCCGTCACCCCCCTTGAATCCGCGCCTGCTTCCGCGTTTTAACATTTCAGGTATTGCTTAATAAAATTCTTAATCAATAAAAAACACTCTTAATTAAAGGAAGAGTGAATAATTACATGTACTTTATTACTTACATTAATGCAATTACTTTGTCTGATAGACGTCTTGTCATTTCTTAC
Organism: Acheta domesticus; assembly: GCA_031308135.1. Taxonomy (NCBI): domain Eukaryota; kingdom Metazoa; phylum Arthropoda; class Insecta; order Orthoptera; family Gryllidae; genus Acheta; species Acheta domesticus. The sequence continues at coordinate 20,470,255 of JAHLJT010009419.1, read as the reverse complement.
CCATCTGAAAACAAATACAAAAACAAACATTATTAAATCTTAACTACATCAGGTTTACACTTTAATGTTGTTCACATATGAAGAGACGTTTTTAAAACAGTTTTGGGGTTTGGGAACCTTAAACATTTCCGTCAAAATCTCGGCATTTTTTCAGCATTCCAAAACTTTCTTTACATCACGTATTTGATAAATTAAAAATAGAAGACCTGCGAATATGCGTTCAGTGCCAAAGGGGAAGTTTTCCAGAGTGGTTGAAGGGTACAAATCTTTATTTACGCTGCGCAGCGGAAATGTCTCCTGGCGTGTAGAGAAAGAATTAGAATCTTCAGCCCTTTTATACCGGGGGAGGTGGCTCAGAGCATCAGTTAATGTCATTGCAGTGCCTCTGACCGTGGTTTCTCTGATCAAAACCAGCCAAATTCCAAAGCAGTGACCTAACGCACGGAGCAGAGACCGCGCGCGATCTTCCCTTCGTCTTCCTAGTCCTCTTCTCTCCCCCTACACACACACTTACACTAACATGCACTACACTACCACACTTAGCTGGAGACCGGTCGGGAGCTTAGGGCATGTCGTGGCTGGGGCGGTGTCCCGCTGGTGGGAAAAAACTTGCAAGCCGTCGTCGGCGTCGGATCTCGACATCCAACAGGTTACAGAGATAATACTGAAAATTTTCATAAAACCACCAGAAAAAGGAGAAAGCCTTTTTTGAAATATTGATCTATCGACTTCATTGGCCAGTAACTCGTAATACGAAAAGAGAGGGAAATCTATTGTTCTTCGCATGGGAAACTTAGAGAACAATTTGGATAAACGCATCACATTGGACGAACTACGGTGGCACCTCCCTCTATGAACACCTCCCTTTACAGAAGTGACCAAAAGAATTTGCCGGATAGCAAACCTTGTGCCCGCAGCTGTCATGGACGTTGGGCCAACGTTTTGGGCAGGCCTAGGTTAAGGCAACCAGTTAAATGGAGGATAAGGCGAGCAATTTGCCAGCTACGGGATGAGATACACCTACTTCAAAAGCAAATGATGTAATCGGTGTGACAGCGGGCCGGGCGAGGGAGGGAGGCGTCGGACGAAGCACTTTCCCCGCTTCCGAGGGGCGTGGCGTGGCGTGGCGTGGCGTGGCGTGGTGCACCGCGCGGATGCCCGCATCACTTGCTTCCTTGCGAAGCGGCACGATACCGCCCACGCCCACCGCCACAGCTCACCTCCCCCGCCCAGCGACACCGTCCAATGCTGTCGCCAATACCGTCGCCCGTTTGTCCAGCACCCACAGCCTGCGCCCAACACCTATTGCCACAGCTCCCTCTTCGCTACAACACCCCGCCCACGCCTATCGCCCAACACTTGCCCATCGCCACAGCTCACCGCCCTCTCCCCGCCACAGATCACTGTCCTCACCTATCGTCATCATCCAATGCTATCGTCCACCGCCGCAACTCACAGCCTTCGCCCCTCAGTCCATTACCCACCGCTCGCGCCCACCAGTCACTGCCGCAGCTCACTGTCCCTCTTCCGCCACAGCTCATCGCGCCCGTCCAACGCTGTCGTCCACTTCCACTGCTCAAGGCCCTCGCTTCCTGTCCATTACCCTCCGCCTGAGCCCAGCACCACTTTCCAGCACTACTCAATACCCTCTTCCCACCAACCTCCCCACTCCCGCCCATAACACTTGCCTAACACCATCATCCACCTCCACAGCCTAACGCCCTCTCTCCTGTCTACCACCCACCATGAGTCCATCACTCACTGTCCCCTCAACGCCCATTTCTCCACTCCCACTCTTATCCAATACCGTAGCCCACTGTCACAGCCTACCGATCCCCCCTGACCACCACCCACCGCTCGAGTCCACCACCCACTGCCACAGATTCCCGTACCTTCCTCACCCACATCTCTGCCCCCACTCATCACCCTAGCCATCACCACTGCCCACCGCCTCAGTTCACCACCCTCACCGTCTTCCTATCGTCCACCGCTCCACCCCAGCCGGCAAAAAGGACATATATACTCGTAGTTCGGGCTGTGTCATCAAAATGGAATATCTCACAGTATTTCACGTCGTTTTCCGTAGTGCCGCCAGGAATCGCATGATCGCCAGCACTGCTCGATACAGTCGCGATCACGCGACTCCTAGCGGCACAACCGAGAACGACGCGATTTACCGTGAGATATTCCATTTTACTGACACAGCCCCGTGCGCCAAGAAAGAAAAACCGAAGTACAGGCACTGAATTTCCCCGAGCGCCCGGACGCGCCCGCCGAGACACCCATCCAGGCGTGCGTCGCGTCGCGCCGCCGCGGGGCGGGGCGGCATGACGGTGCTCTCGGCGGCGGTGATGAAATGCGCTTTTCGTGATCCTCATATTCCCTTTTGTCCGCCGCCGCGCGGTGAAATGTCACTCGCTTTCATACAACGACACCGGGACGCCCGTTTTTTGCCTGCTGTTCCTGGAACCTGCTGTCTAGAAAGTTACACATTCTTTTAATATTGAAGGTATAAAATCAGACTTTCTTAGCTATTATTTTTATCTCTTTCTTTATCATCTTTTTCTCCTTTTTTATGGCACTCGGCGGTCTCTTAGCATTCAAAGTGTAGTCCATCTACTTGGTTGCCAACGTTTCTACAGCTCCTTGCAACACATTCATAGACCTTCAAATGCATCTTCTCTTCATACTTCGCAAATATTGCTGACATTGTTTTATTTTAAAACTTTTCATAAGACATTTTAAAAAATAGTAATTTTGGTCACATTTATTTATTCATTTAATTATTATATATTTATTTATTCATTTTAATATATTTTAAACAAAATGTGATACTGGTCTTTCTGCTACCAGAATCACATTTTTTTTTCTTTCTGAGACAAGTTTTTCCCCTTTTTTGTCGACCAGTGTTATGGGCAAAAATTTTGCAAATTTCGTTGAAATAGAGACTTATCTATTTAACCTTTTATCTTTTCACAGAATCTATTTATTTGTGAGCATTCATTGATTCGAGATAGCTTGTCACAATTTGCGTTTTTGTGTTTTCTATAGATGATACAATTCTTATGCAAATGTAGGATATTTCTTGATAACATATTTTTAAAGTCACAATAAATTAAACAAGGCATACAATGTACTTCACTAAGAAGAATATTTACTTGAATTATTTCTCTGCGAAATAGGGTATATTACATTCTGTTTGCACAAGAATATATCTTTTTATTCCAAGCATGCTTCTCCTGAATTTTATCAAGAAAGGTTCCTAGGGGAAATGAAATATTGTTAATTTTGATTGCATATTAAAGGAAATATTTAAGATATTTTAGGTCATAAATGCGTTTATTTAAAAGCATATTTCGATTTTTTAAGGCATAAAAGTCCTCTCCATACTTATAATACTTATCCATGGGCAGAACATATCTTTAAGAGGTAATAAGATGTAACGCACAGTTCAAAGCCTGCCTCTTCAAAATCAGGCTCTTAATGTACGAAACTATTATTATTTTAAAAGGAATGATTTTCAAAATGTGTAATGTTTGAACTAGTCCATCAAGTATAAAACAGTAAAAATTCAACCAATTGCTTAATCATCTTTTGCGTCTCTTAATGCATCATCTTAATGCATCTATCGCGTCTCCAATGTTGCCAAGTATAAGGGCTATTTTTTTTTCATGGTTCGAACTGCCACGACAAGAAAACCACAGTTAAAATCGAAAAAAAAAAATATGTGAAACATTTAGATACACCTTTTAGCTACTTCTCCATATAGTTGCAGCACCGACTAAAAATACTGTCGTAGCGTGGTACCAACTTTCTAATACCCTCGTAATAGAAGGCAGTCGCCTGTGCATTTAGCCAATTCTCTACGCTGGCACTAGTTTCGGTAGGTCAGGGTATCAAATGATGCCACTGCAGTGTCTCTCACAGGAAGGTCCTATGTACGAGTCCCCATTCTAGCAGTATTTCGACACTAGCTTGACAAGTAGGTGGAATTCAACCGCTGTCTGGAGGAGAGTTCTAGCAACTACTGCTGTGATCAGTAGTTTTCCTTGGTTTCTCCAACCAACACCCGGTGAATGCCAGAGCAGTACCCTGACAAACGGGCCGTAGACCACGAGCGATTTTTCTTTTCTCCTCCTTATCCTAATCTCACTTCTCACAAATACTTACACTACCACATATGTCGGGAGACCAATCGGAGGTTTAGAACTTGTCCTGGCTAGGGCTGTGTCCCGATGGGAGATACCTTTTCGGAGTAAACCCCTTCCGATCTCACCAACCAGCGGGGAAAGATCACCTACCTGGGATTAAAAAAACATGCACTACACTTACGGGAATAATGGCCATTGTCGTTGGCGCGCCCGAAATCAAGAAATAATTAATCAATAATCTATCTACGGTGTTCTGCAGCTCGTTGTCAGAGCCAAAATGCCACCCTACTAGCCAGCGTTTCATGTGAATGAAGAGATGGAAATCTGAGGGAGGGAGGTCCGGGCTGCAGGATGCGTGATCAAATACGTACAACGCATCGAAAACAAAATCGATTGGCACTCTCTTTCTTCCCTGAACGTCTCCGTCACGACCGTCTCTACGTCCTGTTCGAAAGTTCATCCACCTTTGCCACAACATGCTGCCATTCATGAACGTTTTGCCGTACACATTATTCGGCAACGAATTTCAGCTGCATTGCACCCATCAGCATGAAAAAATCGAGTTACAGCACGCACTTCACACTTGGCGGGAGAGACTATTTTTCTGGGCATGTTTACGTGCTCACTCCGCGCTCAGAACTGACTAGTGTGACGTGACGCGTTCGCTGGGCGTTCTATAGTGCGATTTTTATAACTTTGCCCCTCAAGGCCCGTCTTCACGATGGAATATGTCACGGTATTTCGCGTTTCTCAGTCGTGCCGTTAGATACCGTACGATCGTGACGGTATCAAGTTGTATTTGCGATCATGCGACATCTAGCTGCACGAACAAGAAAGACGCGAAATGCCGTGTGATATTCCATCGCAGCCATGTGGGCATCACGGGTAGCTATGTAAAAATTGCACTGTAGAGCAGTGTTGTCAAGGTCGATGCCACGAGCGGGAGACCGTGGCACGAGTGCCAGACGAAATCGCTTCTCCACGCAGTGCATAACCCCGCCGCAAGAGACAACGCCATCACTATTGTAAAACGGCGGGATTACTAATAGTTTCCTCTCCCGACGCTAGTGGCGCAAAAAAAGCTCATGGCATGGCACGGTGCCGCGAGGCGCGCCACTGCCACCAGTAGGAGACCTTGACACCACTGCCATAGAGACTCTGTGTGGTGTATTTGCTCACAGTGTCCTCGGAGTTTCACTGTGATTTTAATTTCGCGGCCCATCGGACCTTGAAAAAAAAATGTCCCTGGTAGCTCTAGTAAGGAGTGTCGGCGGGGTGCAGTCGATGAGGACAAAGCGCGCGGTTCAGACACTAGCGTCGCCTCACAACGGACGTCGCGTCATGAGAACAATCACAGGAGAAAGCGGCAGCACAATGCCACATGTGGATTCCCTTTCAAGATTTGTAAACGGAGTCACCATCCCGATCCAGATGATCTGCGTTGTGCTCGCGTCCTGCCAAATACCGCCCGGGGACTGTTTAGCGTTCCGCTAACGGAGCCGGCGTATTGTGTACTCTCGCACTCTCAATAGAAATACAAATCGGCCTGCAATTCATATTTACGCGCGCTTCCTTCTTATTATGTTACTTCTGCTCCGGAATAACAGCGTGTTAAGGACATCGAGGTTTATGCTGCTATCGGAACTGAAATGGCGGAGACCTGGAAGCCAAGTCAAGGAGCATTTAATGAAATGACGAGGGTAACCGCGAAGTCATGGCATTTTTTTTTTGCGAGGGAGGTATTTTTTTTAAATATAGAGTTACAAGAAGTGGTACGAGCTCATGTTTAATATACGATCTTCAAATAACGCAGAAATACGAATCTGGTTAGAGAGTAGACCTACAGAGAAATATCAATTATCTGTTCACTACGTCACATCATGAAAAAATCACCTTATCCCATATGTCATTACCGTAGAAAGGATTTCACGAGTCCGTAGCTACTTCATGCTCTTCGTGGACTTCATGAATTAATAATAATAATTTTTTTAGAACGCTGAGTGCGAAAATTAACTGAACATTGCCTACTATTACACAACTTGAATGTTTGAAGGAATTATCAGTGCCGGCGCTAGGCATGGGCAGACCAGTCGATTGCCCGGGACCCCGCAAGCCTATGGGGCCCGACCATAGGACTGATGAAAAAAATAGTAAAATATAAAAACAGAAATTATAACTCTACAAAATTTCTATCATAATTTTATAAGTTGCACTACAGCAGTCTGATATTTCATAAAATTTTCAATTATTTTTTCACCTTAAATAGTTAGTATAGTGATTACTTGCAAGGTAGGACTCCATGAAATGAATCAAATGACGCTAACATTAAAATAGGTTCTACTGAAATTCATATTTATTATTTCATGAATTTAACAAATGATTTTATTAAACACTAACTAAACCCAACAATTAAATGATCACAAGTGTTGTCATTGCCAACAATGTGACGCCAACAATGTGACAACATGATTTTAAATGCCAACGACATTTCACCACTAAACCAATAAACACAACAAATTTCATTAGCTTTAAGTTTTTTAGCTTTTGTTTTAATCTTACCGTGGAAATTGTTTTACTTATCGGCATGAATAATTCGATTACTAACTACTTTTACTTGAAACATTTTTTTACAATAATTCCCAATAACGTTTTCTGGCTTAAACATAATTTTTGTTGGTTTTTTTGATATAAAATAACACTTAGTTTCTTGATACCCCTTTTATATTTTGAATTGGAGGCGGGGAGGGACTACGTTTCAGCACAGCTACGGGCGCAAAACTGTCTAGCTCCGGTACTGGGTATTATTTATCACAAAAAGCGCAAACATAATAATTCATTACGATCAGAAAAGAGCGCTGGCATGAAGAATCTAGTGATCGATATTTCTTGCTCTTTTACTTTCAAATAACCTACCGGCAAAGCAAGTTACTTCGCCCCAGTTGCAGGATACTTTGCACCAATGTAATAGTGATTATAATAATTATACATAAAGATAAGCATACTTCATAGCGGACAGGCTTTGTTGAATCGACACTTAAATGTAAGTATATCATATTTTAGTTTGCGACAATGTAATAAAGGGGGCAAATATCCCATTTTTGTGGTAACTAATAATTTATACGTTCTTTGGCTTTCTTACATGCTAAATAACTCAAAACATTATATTTCACAAAATTAAAAATATCGGTTTTTTATAAGACACTTTTATCATATTCGCTTTATTTCACATTTAGATAGAGCTTTCTTACTTGTTGGCTTCCTTTCTTCCACCTTTTACGCTTGTATTTTCAAATCGTTTATATTTTATTTCAACCTAGCAATTTTGTTTTCGGAAACTGAATTATTTAAGTAATATTTAATCTTCCTAGTATTCATCCCCTTTGAAATTTGTAGGAAATTTCGAAACAATATCACGTCAGAGTTAGAATGCGCTCGCCTTCAATCACCATATGTGCGCACTTTCACATTTCATATTTTCTTAAATAAACCCACTTCATTCCAAAATTCATAAAAGCTTCTTACCTGAAAGATAATTGTTAGGACCCAGATGTTAATGACAAATCATTTTTTTAAACGTGGAGTGAATTTTAAAACAATGTGCATGAAGCGTAAATATTACTATATGTATAATAGTAACATTTACGCTTTTTTATTAAATAATAAAAGGTCATATTTCGAGCAAATATACAGATAGTGCTTATATAGATAAATACTAGATAGATAATTTATATTCATAAGGTCGCAATAATCTAAGGATTAAAATGTGACTCAAATGACATTTCAGGTAATATTGTCCCAAATAAACACAATTACACTACAAAGCTTTGTGTGAAACGTAGACAAGAAGTGAAACATGTTGGTTGGTTTGCTCATGTAACCCACTCTTCCATGGGGTCGACAATACGCTCTCGAAGTCCAAAAAGTCGCTCTCTAAAATAAACATTGGACCCATGGTCACACCATTCAATTTTAACACTTAAAAAAAAATCTTGAAAAGAAGAGCTTGATCACACTGAATCAAGTATTATCAACACTGTTCAAGAGGTCTTGACAGATAACACAGGACTTGTCAACAACCTATCACCTTATTGGAGAGGCAATTACGTTCCTACGAAAATTTGTATACAGTAAATGTTTCCCATGATGCGACCTTGTAACAGTGTAACATGTATTTTAATATTTTAAATTCTTCAAAGAATTGTCACTCCGCAATTCTATGATGTTCCTTTGACCTGATGGGGTGAAAAGAACAAGTTTTCTACTAGTAACATACGGGACATTAATTTTCAAAAAGAACGAGTTTACGAACATCCTCTCCGATTGATTTACAAATGATTTCTATGGACTATTTGATTGAAAATGATATTATATTCGTAAATTTTAAAAAATAGTTGTTTCGCGAGAAATAAAAAACATTTTACAAAACGTTTTAATGATTTCAGAAGATGTAGTGTTAAATTAGCCCTTAAATCAGTGAAGTTGAAACCATCAATATAAATTGCTCATTTATTTTTATTTCCTGCATCCAAATAAATAAAATGATTGTCTTCACCATTGAAGTTAATTTTGATGGCTAAAAAGTAAAATAATGGATAAAATCTATTACATTCAATTCCAAAATAGTACGCCATCTCCTATTTTAATTATTCATAGCTAAAAAATACCCGAAATATACTTATTTTTCAATGTCTAAAATCTCTCCCACGATTCTTTCAAATATTTAAAAATAGAAATCTTTATTAATATCATTCCCAGTGTTTTTACATCCATATTGACCTTAGAAAGCATTTCAATCGGAGAGGATGTTCGTAACATCCTCCTTTTTGAAATAGAATGGCTCACGTGTCTAAAGAAGCCAAGGGTTGCAAAAAGGACTCGCCGTCTCTGGTAAGAATAACTGGACGTAAACCAAGTGACCCGGCTTCGATTCCCGGTCGAAATAACAATTATTTAAACAATTTTAATTTACAGATAACTTGTATGGAAACTTGGCATACTTCAACGCCAAATATTCAGTAATTTCAAAAGCCATCTCACGAATGAAAGCTGATGGTGCCCAAATATGTGAGGCCCTGTATATTGTAACACCTGTGCAGTGTGAAATGGGTCGAGCACGCGTCCATGTAGCTGAAAAACTGATTGAACAAACTGAAGTGTTCTCTAGCAGAATCCTGGATATGCCACGAAATTAGCGAAGTCATTTCTGGAATGTCGTAACATTTAATGATAACTTACTAAATCTGCCGTTCAGTGACCTTGGCGCTTTCAAATACGCTCATAGAGCGTTATATGATGCGGAGAGGAGCTTTATTAAGCACAAAACTCTTCTCAGCGACAACCGAAGATCATTCAAGATGGAAAATCTGAAAATGCACCTTGTGATGCACTCCAACTCTAATGAAGCTCAAGACAAAAAGGGTGTGCGAATACTTTAAACAAGTAGGCCCCGAAGTAGCGACAAGGAATAGTTAAGGTAGGTTTTACTGCACTATACTTCGTGTTATTTTTTTAGACATGCTGTTTGTAAAACATTATTGATTATTTCAAAGACTGTAAAAAGTCAGTAGGTATCATACTAACAATATATTAAGGAGTGAATTTTGTGTTTACATAAAAACATTTTGTTGACAATAAAATACTGCACTAAAAAAAAGTTTTGTAGTGTCATATTTTATTTTTGAAGATCACGGCTATATATGCTTTAGGTCATAATGCTTGCGTATTTTGCTAACATTTAGATTAGTAAAATGAGGCACTAAATGTGATTAATAATCTTCCATCATTAGCCCAACCATTAAAACCGTGTTGAATGATCACCATTATTGGGACAGATGTCCTCTTCTTTTCAAATGAAAAGAACAACGCATTATTTCTCAGTCATTATCGAAGGACTTTAGTCAATCATTATTGCACTCCGAGACACATCATAATCATCGTCTCCTGTATTATTTCAGTAGTGTACCTTTCCGTTGCATCCCTCACACTCGTCCAATCTTTATAATTGAAGTCTCTAAAGAAAGAGAATTTAACGGGGACTTGACGAATTGCACTTTGACATTAAAAATATGAAGGATTTGTTTAAAAAAACGCATCAAACTATTCAAATCAAATGTAACTCTCAACACTTGTCAAAGTTTTCGTCAAATAACTCCTAAACTAAGCGTTTTAGGGCCTTAAAAACTAACATTTTGAGGCTGACGTTAGCCTCAAAGAAACGTTTTTTCACCATAATCTATAAGATGAGACATTCCTCGTTATTCAAGTAAATTTTCGGTTCCGCGCTTCAATACTATCAAGGTCATCTCAATATTTCAGCCCTTGATGCTGGTAGCTATTTTTGTGACGATACGCTTAGAAGGCTTAGATTCCTCCAATCTTATATTTACGCTTTCTGTATACACCGTGGTTTGTGCAGTCTGATAAGGTTTATTTGCACAATCATTTGATTAGATTAGATTTATTTAAACTGCAATTGGGCATAACCCGGTGGCAGCTAATTACAAAAACATAAATATACACAGCCTTTCTGTAATATAGAACTCTAAAACCACTAATAATAATAATAATAATAATAATAACAACAACAACAACAATAATAATAATAATAATAATAATAAGAAGAAGAAGAAGAAGAAGAAGAAGAAGAAGAAGAAGCAAATTATATACTAATTGTAGTAATAATAATGGTAAAATAATGATAATAATATAAAAACTGACTGATTCATAAAACATTAAATTACATTAAGAGAGAAAACACACACACACACACACACACACACACTGCATTAGTATCACACTGCACTTCACTTCACTAAGACCTGAAAACATTTCCTTCTTTATTTCTCTGCTATACACTGCACTACACCTCACTTCACAATAGAACACTTATGCATCGCTATATAACCCACTATTCTCCCTCATTTACTTAATAATACCCTAAATTAATTTCCTAAACTGTTGAACACTTTGTGGAAAGGGTTCAAAGGTTTTTGCAGGCAATCTATTCCATTCCGCAATCGTTCGATTTGTAAAAGAAAATTTCCCGACATCCGTTCTCTGCTGTCTTAAATTTATTTTGTGCCTGTGATCCACTCTACTGATGTATGTAGGAATACATAGCCGCCGATTAATTTCTTTCCAAGCTGGATGACCATTATAAGCTTTATACAAGGCGCAGAGTCTTGCTACTGATCGCCTGTTTTTGAGTGAATCCCACCCTGCCGTTTTCTTGTCCCTGAAAGTAAATTTGGCTGCCCTATGCTGAATCCTTTCCAAGTGTTTACACTGCATAATCTTGTGCGGATCCCAACAAATTGTTCCATATTCCATTATTGGACGAACAAGAGATAAATAAGCAATTTCCCTCGCGTTTGCCGTACTCTTTTTTAGGATGCGCATTACAAAGTGAAGAGATCTCCAGGCTTTCCCTACAACAAAATCTACGTGTTTTTTCCAACTTAATTTACTATCGAAATGAATTCCTAGGTACTTGCACGAGGAAACTCTCGGAATAATGTCATTATTTAAACGGTAATGTGTTTCACTGTAATTTTGACCCCTGCCAAAAGTGATGGATTTACTTTTAGAGCTATTTATGGACATTCCGTTATTTTCCGCCCAGTAATGTAACGCATCAAGATCCTTTTGCAGTATTCATCTCTTTTCGAGTTAATACTACGATATATTATGCAATCATCTGCAAATAGCCGAACATTTGAGGTTAATTGCGCCGGCAGATCATTGACGAAAGCTAGAAATAGAAGGGGTCCAATGACACTCCCCTGCGGTATTCCTGACGTAACGCTTGCCCCGGAAGATAACTCTTGTCCAATTCGGACTTTCTGTTTTCTATCTCGCAGAAACTCGCTAATCCACGCCACCACCCTGGGATCTATGCCTGAATTCATTAATTTCTGTACAAGCCGATCGTGTGGAACGACATCAAATGCTTTAGCAAAATCTATAACTACTGCATCTACTCTCCCGCCCGCGTCAATTTCATCTGCTAGATCCTGAAATAGCGTGACTACCTGACTTTCGCATGAATAACCACTCCTGAACCCGTGTTGCCCATCGTAGAGCCATTTTTTAATTTCCCATTCTTTCTTAATGTAACTCCCAACTAGATGCTCCATAAGCTTGCACACCACTGACGTAAGACTTACCGGCCTATAATTGCATAATTTAGTTTTGTCACCACTTTTAAAAATTGGTACGACAAAGGCTAATTTCCAATCTTCCGGTACTTTTGAATTATTCAAAGACACGTGAAAAATTCTAATTAGGTACGGTAATATTGCCTTTCCTGCTAGTTTAATTAATGCAAGATTTGCTCTCCAGCAACAACTAGAAGTACTATTATAGGTGCTTGATACCTATGAAGATTGTTCCTTGTGCGTGTAGTGAAACTATTCAATGAACGTTTTGCCATGGTCTGTAAGTGCTGTGTACTTAATTGTGGAGGGATGTGGATGTTCAGTGAAGAGTGAATACTGTGTTTTTTGTTTTACCTGTACCAATATTTTTGTTATCATTCGCCGGGTTCAGACACGAAGCTTTCTCAAAAGTAAAAAGCTAATTTTTTTGTGACTATCACGAGAAGCTAAAACCTAACTGACAAAGAATATTGAATAATTACTTCATATGTCTTTAAGTAAGTGTTGGGAACTGTTCCAAGAAAATGCTCCATGATATTGGATAAATATTTATTGAAAATTTATTTTACACATTAATTGCATTGTTTTTTATTTTTATTTGTTATTGTGTTAGTGCATTGCAAGTTACCTTTATAGATTTTCAAACAAATAAACACGTTTCGTTAACTATTTTCCCTCTTAGAATGAAAATAGAAGGATAGGGATGAGTGTGGGGCCTATCATGCGAGAGTTCTCGCACGGGTACGCAGAGGTAGTGGGGGAAAACTTGTGCTATGGCACAACACAAAGAACAAACTTTTTAAAGTACCTAAGTAAAATAGCTTGAAATAAATAGAAATAAAAATAAAAACGTGCTAGCCTACAATACTACGTGAATTCATTAAAAAAACAACTAAATTTAAAATTATAGAAAGACTAGCGCAAGTCGACAACTGCCAACGATCGCAGTCCAAACGCACGATTTAAATGTTGACTGTATTTGGAAGTATGTACATCAACGCCCAGCTGCAAACTCATATTGTAAATAGTACACCGTTTGATATTAAACTCAAGGTGTCGGTTCGTTAAGATATTCAATATGCAAACATAGTTTGAGCAACACTCCCATGTACCGAAGTGAAGTCTAAGCATACTAAATTGTTTGTAATGGCAACAAATGATATTTAGTACTCAAAGGTGAAAATATTAGTTTGTTTATTTTTTTGCTCGGAATTGCTTTTCTTGCGGTACGTAAAAACGCAGAAAATAATCCAATACTTTTTAGTATACAAATAATTTTTTTAATTTTCGAACCCCAGCAAGAAGTCACCCTGACTCTCCAAAGCCCCCTCTGTTCCTCTTAACAAATCAAGGAAAGTTAAATAATATTGCAAAGAGTAGGGTTGTACTTGCCTGATCCGATATTTTCACACTACTTTACTTGGCTTTCTAAAGAGTAAAAACCTTTTCTATTATTTTTGTGACTGTCAAGGAAAGCAAAAAGGTAACTCTCAAGGAAGATTGAATAATTTCTTCAAATGTTGTTTTTAAAGAAGTATGAATTGTTCCAAGAACATCTCTCTATAATGCTGAGTAAACATTTATTGCAAATTTGTTTCCAACATCATTTGCATCAATTGCATTGTTATTTTGTTTGATATTCTGTGTACATTAGTAGTTCCTCTCCTTCTTTATGGAAAGGATAGACAAATGGATAGGGAGAGGATGGAGTTTAACATGCGAGAGTTCTCGCACGGGTATGCTAGTAAATTCTTTACTTTCGTAAGTGAAAAAGCTTCAAGTCAAATACCCTGCTTATCTTCACATCCTTACTTAATTGAAAACCTTCGATACATTCCATTGCGGCCGGACGCACTAAGTTTCGGTCTGCGTATCGTAAAGCAGTAAATGCCATTTGAAATAGTACTGGATATCTTACACGTTCTTTATCTAAGATGCATTGAATTAATTGCAATATAAAATGTTCCTTCGATATGGCTCATGAATCCCAGCAAAGTCAGAATACTATTGAGTTACAACTACATTATTAGTAGCGAAGTAGAATGCCATGTAGGGTATCTTTAGACACTCACAATTTTATATTACTGCTACTTCGTTTCTTTTTTTAAAATTGTATTTCTTCTTGTTCGGCATTTCTGCCTTTCAAGGGCGTTTACATACGATTACATAACGTTTTAGGATGAACCATCCTCAGGTCTGTCAATACTCTTTCTGCAGAAGTTGGTTAGAAAAAAATGAGTTGGTATTGTTGTGTGTGCGAGAGTGTAATAAAGAGAGAGAGCAAGTTTATACTTGGGAGTGTAAGAAAGAGTGCGAGAGTGTAATAAAAGAGAGAGAGAGTTTATATTTTCAGTTAGTTAGGGAGGCTTGAAAATGTCTTTAGGGTAGCGTGAATGAATTCTCTGTGGTATTTTGTAATTTTTACCTAAATGGTAAGTTGCTATGGCTGGGATTCTGGCAGTAATTCATAAAAGTTTTTTGAAATTTTGATTATGTAGTCTTGAATAGATTCTATTTTTAATCCTCTGTGTAGTTGTTCGTTACTTATAAACCACGGAGCTTTAGTTATTTTTCTGAGACACTTATTTTGTAAAACTTGGAGTAAAACAAAGTAAAAGTAAAACAAAACAAAATTAATACAAAAACTTCGTTTCTCTACGTCACCAAATATGCACCAAAAATATAGTCATATAAATTACGAGTTCATTTTCTTGTTTCAACAATAATTTTAAGTGTACATTAAATAATGCATGTGTGTATCTCAAAGCATTATATTTGATTATGTAGGAGTATCCTTCTGAAATTTCATTTTAGAAATTAAAGTTACAAGAAAAAATACTGACCACTGAAGACTTTTGAAACCTTTTCTAGACAACAAAAAGGTTTTTGCATATTGTAAAAGTTACTATAAGTTACATTGAACAATTAAAAAGTTGAATAAATATCTAACTTGTTCCTTGTAATTTGCTACAAATACATATTTCAGCTTAAAATTATGTAATAAATTAATTATCATAGTTGGCATTAATTACCATAATATCCGAAGTCAATTAACAAAATTTATTACGAAAAAAATAACTATAAACATATTATCTTACTAGGAATATACCCCGAGCTAGTATATTTATTAATGTAATACTATTGAATGTACTTCGAATATATTTTTCATAATTGTCCATATTAAGTAGTCAATTATTGAGGTAGCAATGAGTAATATAGTAACCGGCAATGGTAATTAATT
>JAHLJT010009419.1:20421614-20453707 GCA_031308135.1 Acheta domesticus | reverse complement strand
CCGTACACATTATTCGGCAACGAATTTCAGCTGCATTGCACCCATCAGCATGAAAAAATCGAGTTACAGCACGCACTTCACACTTGGCGGGAGAGACTATTTTTCTGGGCATGTTTACGTGCTCACTCCGCGCTCAGAACTGACTAGTGTGACGTGACGCGTTCGCTGGGCGTTCTGTAGTGCGATTTTTATAACTTTGCACCTCAAGGCCCGTCTTCACGGTGGAATATGTCACGGTATTTCGCGTCTTTCTCGGTCGTGCCGTTAGATACCGTACGATCGTGACGGTATCAAGTAGTATTTGCGATCATGCGACATCTAGCGGCACCAACGACGCGAAATGCCGTGTGATATTCCATCGCAGCCATGTGGGCATCACTGGTAGCTATGTAAAAATTGCACTGTAGAGCAATCTTGTCAAGGTCGATGCCACGAGCGGGAGACCGAGGCACGAGTGCCAGACGAAATCGCTTCTCCACGCAGTGCATAACCCTGCCGCAAGAGACAACGCCATCACTATTGTAAAACGGCGGGATTACTAATAGTTTCCTCTCCCGACGCTAGTGGCGCAAAAAAGCTCGGTGCCGCGAGGCGTGCCACTGCCACCAGTAGGAGACCTTGACACCACTGCCATAGAGACTCTGTGTGGTGTATTTGCTCACAGTGTCCTCGGATTTTCACTGTGATTTTAATTTCGCGGCCCATCGGACCTTGAAAAAAAATGGCCCTGGTAGCTCTAGTAAGGAGTGTCGGCGGGGTGCAGTCGATGAGGACAAAGCGCGCGGTCCAGACACTAGCGTCGCCTCACAACGGACGTAGCGTCGTGAGAACAATCACAGGAGAAAGCGGCAGCACAATGCCACATGTGGATTCCCTTTCAAGATTTGTAAACGGAGTCACCATCCCGATCCAGATGATCTGCGTTGTGTTCGCGTCCTGCCAAATACCGCCCGGGGACTGTTTAGCGTTCCGCTAACGGAGCCGGCGTATTGTGTACTCTCGCACTCTCAATAGAAACACAAATCGGCCTGCAATTCATATTTACGCGCGCTTCCTTCTTATTATGTTACTTCTGCTCCGGAATAACAGCGTGTTAAGGACATCGGGGTTTATGCTGCTATCGGAACTGAAATGGCGGAGACCTGGAAGCCAAGTCAAGGAGCATTTAATGAAATGACGAGGGTAACCGCAAAGTCATGGCATTTTTTTTTGCGAGGGAGGTATTTTTTTTTAAATATAGAGTTACAAGAAGTGGTACGAGCTCATGTTTAATATACTATCTTCAAATAAGAAATACGAATCTGGTTAGAGAGTAGACCTACAGAGAAATATCAATTATCTGTTCACTACGTCACATCATGAAAGAATCAACTTATCCCATATGTCATTACCGTAGAAAGGATTTCACGAGTCCGTAGCTACTTCATGCTCTTCGTGGACTTCATGAATTAATAATAATAATTTTTTTAGAATGCTGAGTGCGAAAATTAACTGAACACTGCCTACTATTACACAACTTGAATGTTTGAAGGAATTATCAGTGCCGGCGCTAGGCATGGACAGATCAGTCGATTGCCCGGGACCCCGCAAGCCTATGGGGCCCGACCATAGGACTGATGAAAAAATAGTAAAATATAAAAACAGAAATTATAACTCTACAAAATTCCTATCATAATTTTATAAGTTGCACTACAGCAGTCTGATATTTCATAAAATTTTCAATTATTTTTTCACCTTAAATAGTTAGTATAGTGATTACTTGCAAGGTAGGACTCCATGAAATGAATCAAATGACGCTAACATTAAAATAGGTTCTACTGAAATTCATATTTATTATTTCATGAATTTAACAAATGATTTTATTAAACACTAACTAAACCAACAAATTTCATTAGCTTTAAGTTTTTTAGCTTTTGTTTTAATCTTACCGTGGAAATTGTTTTATTTATCGGCATGAATAATTCGATTACTAACTACTTTTACTTGAAACATTTTTTTACAATAATTCCCAATAACGTTTTCTTAAACGTAATTTTTGTTGTTGTTTTTTATATAAAATAACACTTAGTTTCTTGATACCCCTTTTATATTTTGAATTGGAGGCGGGGAGGGGACTACGTTTCAGCACAGCTACGGGCGCAAAATTGTCTAGCTCCGGTACTGGGTATTATTTATCACAAAAAGCGCAAACATAATAATTCATTACATACGATCAGAAAGAGCCCTGGCATGAAGAATCTAGTGATCGATATTTCTTGCTCTTTTACTTTCAAATAACCTACCGGCAAAGCAAGTTACTTCGCCCCAGTTGCAGGATACTTTGCACCAATGTAATAGTGATTATAATAATTATACATAAAGATAAGCATACTTCATAGTGGACAGGCTTTGTTGAATCGACACTTAAATGTAAGTATATCATATTTTTTGTTTGCGACAATGTAATAAAGGGGGCAAATATCCCATTTTTGTGGTAACTAATAATTTATAAGTTCTTTGGCTTTCTTACATGCTAAATAACTCAAAACATTATATTTCACAAAATTAAAAATATCGGTTTTTTATAAGACACTTTTATCATATTCGCTTTATTTCACATTTAGATAGAGCTTTCTTACTTGTTGGCTTCCTTTCTTCCACCTTTTACGCTTGTATTTTCTAATCGTTTATATTTTATTTCAACCTAGCAATTTTGTTTTCGGAAACTGAATTATTTAAGTCATATTTAATCTTCCTAGTATTCATCCCCTTTGAAATTTGTAGGAAATTTCGAAACAATATCACGTCAGAGTTAGAATGCGCTCGCCTTCAATCACCATATGTGCGCACTTTCACATTTCATATTTTCTTAAATAAACCCACTTCATTCCAAAATTCATAAAAGCTTCTTACCTGAAAGATAATTGTTAGGACCCAGATGTTAATGACAAATCATTTTTTTAAACGTGGAGTGAATTTTAAAACAATGTGCATGAAGCGTAAATATTACTATATGTATAATAGTAACATTTACGCTTTTTTATTAAATAATAAAAGGTCATATTTCGACCAAATATACAGATAGTGCTTATATAGATAAATACTAGATAGATAGATAATTTATATTCATAAGGTCGCAATAATCCAAGGATTAAAATGTGACTCAAATGACATTTCAGGTAATATTGTTCCAAATAAACACAATTACACTACAAAGCTTTGTGTGAAACGTAGACAAGAAGTGAAACATGTTAGTTGGTTCGCTCATGTAACCCACTCTTCCGTGGGGTCGACAATACGCTCTCGAAGTCCAAAAAGTCGCTCTCTAAAATAAACATTGTACCCGTGGTCACACCATTCAATTTTAACACTCAGTGTGGTTCAATTTCGAGGAACAAACCACCTTCACTGCACATCCACCCTTAGCCTCGTCTTACGCGGCCTGCCCGAGCTAAGCCTAAGTTCTTGGCAAATCCCGCTCAGTATTACTGTGCCAACCACGCCAAACTAAAAAAAAATCTTGAAAAGAAGAGCTTGATCACACTGAATCAAGTATTATCAACACTGTTCAAGAGGTCTTGACAGATAACACAGGACTTGTCAACAACCTATCACCTTATTGGAGAGGCAATTACGTTCCTACGAAAATTTGTATACAGTAAATGTTTCCCATGATGCGACCTTGTTACAGTGTAACATGTATTTTAATAATTTAAATTCTTCAAAGAATTGTCACTCCGCAATTCTATGAGGTTCCTTTGACCTGATGGGGTGAAAAGAACAAGTTTTCTACTAGTAACATACGGGACATTAATTTTCAAAAAGAACGAGTTTACGAACATCCTCTCCGATTGATTTACGAATGATTTCTATGGACTATTTGATTGAAAATGATATTATATTCGTAAATTTTAAAAAATAGTTGTTTCGCGAGAGATAAAAAACATTTTACAAAAAGTTTTAAGGATTTCAGAAGATGTAGTGTTAAATTAGCCCTTAAATCAGTGAAGTTGAAACCATCAATATAAATTGCTCATTTATTTTTATTTCCTGCATCCAAATAAATAAAATGATTGTCTTCACCATTGAAGTTAATTTTGATGGCTAAAAAGTAAAATAATGGATAAAATCTATTACATTCAATTCCAAAATAGTACGCCATCTCCTATTTTAATTATTCATAGCTAAAAAATACCCGAAATATACTTATTTTTCAATGTCTAAAATCTCTCCCACGATTCTTTCAAATATTTAAAAATAGAAATCTTTATTAATATCATTCCCAGTGTTTTTACATCCATATTGACCTTAGAAAGCATTTCAATCGGAGAGGATATTCGTAACATCCTCCTTTTTGAAATAGAATGGCTCACGTGTCTAAAGAAGCCAAGGGTTGCAAAAAGGACTCGCCGTCTCTGGTAAGAATAACTGGACGTAAACCAAGTGACCCGGCTTCGATTCCCGGTCGAAATAACAATTATTTAAACAATTTTAATTTACAGATAACTTGTATGGAAACTTGGCATACTTCAACGCCAAATATTCAGTAATTTCAAAAGCCATCTCACGAATGGAAGCTGATGGTGCCCAAATGTGTGAGGCCCTGGGTGTGAAATGGGTCGAGCACGCGTCCATGTAGCTGAAAAACTGATTGAACAAACTGAAGTGTTCTCTAGCAGAATCCTGGATATGCCACGAAATTAGCGAAGTCATTTCTGGAATGTCGTAACATTTAATGATAACTTACTAAATCTGCCGTTCAGTGACCTTGGCGCTTTCAAATACGCTCATATAGCGTTATATGATGCGGAGAGGAGCTTTATTAAGCACAAAACTCTTCTCAGCGACAACCGAAGATCATTCAAGATGGAAAATCTGAAAATGCACCTTGTGATGCACTCCAACTCTAATGAAGCTCAAGACAAAAAGGGTGTGCGAGTACTTTAAACAAGAAGGCCCCGAAGTAGCGACAAGGAATAGTTAAGGTAGGTTTTACTGCACTATACTTCGTGTTATTTTTTTAGACATGCTGTTTGTAAAACATTATTGATTATTTCAAAGACTGTAAAAAGTCAGTAGGTATCATACTAACAATATATTAAGGAGTGAATTTTGTGTTTATATAAAAACATTTTGTTGACAATAAAATACAACACTAGAAAAAAAGTTTTGTAGTGTCATATTTTATTTTTGAAGATCACGGCTATATATCCTTTAGGTCATAGTGCTTGTGTATTTTGCTACCATTTAGGTTAGTAAAATTATCTGGGCTTTAGTAATTACATTATGCAGATGATTATGATTTTTGTAAACTAAGGCGGCTAATACATAATACCACCATTCACAAATGTGCATTCAAATGAGGCACTAAATGTGACTAATAATCTTCCATCATTAGCCCAACCATTAAAACCGTGTTGAATGATCACCATTATTGGGACAGACGTCCTCTTCACTTCAAGTGAAAAGAACAACGCATTATTTCTCAGTCATCATCGAAGGACTTTCCTTGCACTCCAAGACACATCATAAACATCGTCTCCTGTATTATTTCAGTAGTATACCTTTCCGTTGCGTCCCTCACACGCATCCAAAATTTATAACTGAGGTCTCTAAAGAAAGAGAATTTCACAGAGACTTGATGAATAGCACTTTGACTTTAAAAATATGAAGAATTTGTTTAAAAAACGCATCAAACTATTCAAATCAAATGCAACTCGCAACACTTGTCAAAGTTTTCGTCAAATAACTCCTAAACTAAGCGTTTTAGGGCCTTAAAAACTAAAATTTTGAGGCTGACGTTAGCCTCAAAGAAACGTTTCTTCACCATAATCTATAAGATGAGACATTCCTCGTTATTCAAGTAAATTTTCGGTTCCGCGCTTCAATACTATCAAGGTCATCTCAATATTTCAGCCCTTGATGCTGGTAGCTATTTTTGTGATGATACGCTTAGAAGGCTTAGATTCCTCCAATCTTATATTTACGCTTTCTGTACACACCGTGGTTTGTGCAATCTGATAAGGTTTATTTGCACAATCATTAATGCAAGATTTGCTCTCCAGCAACAACTAGAAGTACTATTATAGGTGCTTGATACCTATGAAGATTGTTTCTTGTGCGTGTACTGAAACTATTCAATGAACGTTTTGCCATGGTCTGTAAGTGCTGTGTACTTAATTGTGGAGGGATGTGGATGTTCAGTGAAGAGTGAAGACTGTGTTTTTTGTTTTACCTGTACCAATATTTTTGTTATCATTCGCCGGGTTCAGACACGTAGCTTTCTCAAAAGTAAAAAGCTAATTTTTGTGACTATCACGAGAAGCAAAAACCTAACTGACAAAGAATATTGAATAATTACTTCATATGTCTTTAAGTAAGTGTTGGGAACTGTTCCAAGAAAATTCTCCATGATATTGGATAAATATTTATTGAAAATTTCTTTTACACATTAATTGCATTGTTTTTTATTTTTATTTGTTATTGTGTTAGTGCATTGCAAGTTACCTTTATAGATTTTCAAGCAAATAAACACGTTTCGTTAACTATTTTCCCTCTTAGAATGAAAATAGAAGGATAGGGATGAGTGTGGAGTCTAACATGCGAGAGTTCTCGCACGGGTACGCAGAGGTAGTGGGGGAAAACTTGTGCTATGGCACAACACAAAGAACAAACTTTTTAAAGTAGCTAAAGTAAAATAGCTTGAAATAAATAGAAATAAAAATAAAAACGTGCTAGCCTTCAATACTACGTGAATTCATTAAAAAAACAACTAAATTTAAAATTATAGAAAGACTAGCGCAAGTCGACAACTGCCAACGATCGCAGTCCAAACGCACGATTTAAATGTTGACTGTATTTGGAAGTATGTACATCAACGCCCAGCTGCAAACTCATATTGTAAATAGTACACCGTTTGATATTAAACTCAAGGTGTCGGTTCGTTAAGATATTCAATATGCAAACATAGTTTGAGCAACACTCCCATGTACCGAAGTGAAGTCTAAGCATACTAAATTGTTTGTAATGGCAACAAATGATATTTAGTACTCAAAGGTGAAAATATTAGTTTGTTTATTTTTTTGCTCGGAATTGCTTTTCTTGCGGTACGTAAAAACGCAGAAAATAATCCAATACTTTTTAGTATACAAATAATTTTTTAATTTTCGAACCCCAGCAAGAAGTCACCCTGACTCTCCAAAGCCCCCTCTGTTCCTCTTAACAAATCAAGGAAAGTTAAATAATATTGCAAAGAGTAGGGTTGTACTTGCCTGATCCGATATTTTCGCACTACTTTACTTGGCTTTCTAAAGAGTAAAAACCTTTTCTATTATTTTTGTGACTGTCAAGGAAAGCAAAAAGGTAACTCTCAAGGAAGATTGAATAATTTCTTCAAATGTTGTTTTTAAAGAAGTATGAATTGTTCCAAGAACATCTCTCTATAATGCTGAGTAAACATTTATTGCAAATTTGTTTCCAACATCATTTGCATCAATTGCATTGTTATTTTGTTTGATATTCTGTGTACATTAGTAGTTCCTCTCCTTCCCTCTCCTTCTTTATGGAATGGATAGGGAGAGGATGGAGTTTAACATGCGAGAGTTCTCGCACGGGTACGCTAGTAAATTCTTTACTT
Organism: Acheta domesticus; assembly: GCA_031308135.1. NCBI lineage: Eukaryota > Metazoa > Arthropoda > Insecta > Orthoptera > Gryllidae > Acheta > Acheta domesticus. Next base: position 20,446,092 of record JAHLJT010009419.1, on the reverse strand, counting down.
TCGTAAGTGAAAAAGCTTCAAGTCAAATACCCTGCTTATCTTCACATCCTTACTTCATTGAAAACCTTCGATACATTCCATTGCGGCCGGACGCACTAAGTTTTGGTCTGCGTATCGTAAAGCAGTAAAATGCCATTTGAAATAGTACTGGATATCTTACACGTTCTTTATCTAAGATGCATTGAATTAATTGCAATATAAAATGTTCCTTCGATATGGCTCATGAATCCCAGCAAAGTCAGAATACTATTGAGTTACAACTACATTATTAGTAGCGAAGTAGAATTCCATGTAGGGTATCTTTAGACACTCACAATTTTATATTACTGCTACTTCGTTTCTTTTTTAAAATTGTATTTCTTTTTGTTCGGCATTTCTGCCTTTCAAGGGCGTTTACATACGATTACATAACGTTTTAGGATGAACCATCCTCAGGTCTGTCAATACTCTTTCTGCAGAAGTTGGTTAAAAAAAAAAGAGTTGGTATTGTTGTGTGTGCGAGAGTGTAATAAAGAGAGAGAGCAAGTTTATATTTGGGAGTGTAAGAAAGAGTGCGAGAGTGTAATAAAAGAGAGAGAGAGTTTATATTTTCAGTTAGTTAGGGAGGCTTGAAAATGTCTTTAGGGTAGCGTGAATGAATTCTCTGTGGTTGTTTGTAATTTTTACCTAAATGGTAAGTTGCTATGGCTGGGATTCTGGCAGTAATTCATAAAAGTTTTTTGAAATTTTGATTATGTAGTCTTGAATAGATTCTATTTTTAATTCTCTGTGTAGTTGTTCGTTACTTATAAACCACGGAGCTTTAGTTATTTTTCTGAGACACTTATTTTGTAAAACTTGGAGTAAAACAAAGTAAAAGTAAAACAAAACAAAATTAATACAAAAACTTCGTTTCTCTACGTCACCAAATATGCACCAAAAATATAGTCATATAAATTACGAGTTCATTTTCTTGTTTCAACAATAATTTTAAGTGTACATTAAATAATGCATGTATGTATCTCAAAGCATTACATTTTGATTATGTAGGAGTATCCTTCTGAAATTTCATTTTAGAAATTAAAGTTACAAGAAAAAATACTGACCACTGAAGACTTTTGAAACCTTTTCTAGACAACAAAAACGTTTTTGCATATTGTAAAAGTTACTATAAGTTACATTGAACAATTAAAAAGTTGAATAAATATCTAACGTGTTCCTTGTAATTTGCTACAAATACATATTTCATCTTAAATTATGTAATAAATTAATTATCATAGTTGGCATTAATTACCATAATATCCGAAGTCAATTAACAAAAATTTATTACGAAAAAAAATAACTATAAACATATTATCTTACTAGGAATATACCCCGAGCTAGTATATTTATTAATGTAATACTATTGAATGTACTTCGAATATATTTTTCATAATTGTCCATATTAAGTAGTCAATTATTGAGGTAGCAATGAGTAATATAGTAACCGGCAATGGTAATTAATTAATTCATTTATCTGGTAATTAATTAGTAGTTACATTATAGTGACTATTGGTGCTATTATTATTTCATACTACGTCGCATTTCGGTAGTTTATGGGCCTCAAAGCAGGTCGGAAAGTGGGACTTTACGATACAGTCTACTGTAATGAAATTTCACACCATATCTGGAAATTTTGTACCAACGTTTCTGATTTTTTTAAATAAATATATCACCTGCACCGACGATGTAGTTCATTACAATAATGAGAAGGAAACTTACAGTCATTCATGAAAAATGTAGAAAACAGTACTATCTGTTGAGAAAAAGAAGAAAGTCTGATAAGTAAGCCAATATTACATCCTCATTAACCATGTTTTATTTGTGTTTTTTCTAGGAATAATTTTGTTCACAATAATTCTCATATCTTTCTTCTGATTTCTGAGGTATTCATTGTTCAAGTGCTTCATTGGATTCATCTATTGTCGATTTCCGAAGCATCTCTTTATTTTTCAATTTTATTTTAAAATGTTCATAGCACTGCAACTGTTTCACAGGCATCATTATTCCAGGGAACTCTGGCACCGTGGGTGACTCTTTGTTGGCATTCCTACATCATTAAATATTGCAATATGAAATTAAAATAAAACTAAGTAAATGCAACATAGTATGAAATAAAACGTGTTACGGCACACGGGCGGAAACATTAGAATACTCGTTGGAAATTCCAGCCGAGGCGAACGTCAGGAACATCTAGAACATTTTCCGTCCCTCTTGACGTAAATTACTATTTTCTATTCCCATTTGTGTAATGTTGTGCTGTCATTTGATGGCTGCAATTATTTGCGTAATGATAGTCTTTGCGATACACTTTTCATTACGATACAGGTCCTTGACCAATCACAGAAAAGTTTACAAACCAAGTATTGACACTTAAATAATCATTGAGAATCGTTTTAGCAAATGTTTTGTTCGATTGTGAACACTAAAATTGTATTTGATATTATATTAATGCTCAATAGTTTAAATTTATTTTATTATTAGTATTTTTCTTGGTATATTATTTTAAATTAAGTAGATCGTAATTTCACTTTGATCCTATTTGATTAGCGCAGTACTCCCTATGCAGGCGGACAGGTAACCGCAGCCACCTGCGGCTGCATGCCAGGGTAGATTTAGGATAGCTGTCCGCTAGGTGGCTTTGGCTGAATCAACTGCCACGAAACTATTCATTGTAAAAGTTTAACTTATAAAAGTCGTAAAAAAAATGCCGGATGAAACTCTATGTAACGGATATTAATACACTCGTGTTAAGTTACGATACTCGCTCGTAGTCGTAATATCACACTCGAATATCCATCATTACGTCATCGTTTCATAATGATTCTGTTTGTGATGCGTTGTGGGTCGGCCGCCAAGCGGCTGGGTCGGGTGGGTGCGCAAGAGAATGGCCCGAGCGACGGCAGCTTCCGCGCCCGCTCGCGCGCCTTATCGCCGCTTTACGAGCCCCGCGTCTGGGCCGCGCTATCGCCCGCGCAGAGCCGCACGGCGCTCCGCGAGCTGCGCGCGCAGAAATCGCTTCACTCGCAGGCCCACATCGCGTTCGTGGCTGCCACGCTGACAGGACTAGGGAAATCAAGGTTTGAGATGCACGTGTTTCAAGTTTTCGCTTGCGGTTGAAGTCATACAGATTAATGCGGGTATCATTTAAAACTTACTGATGGAGTTGAACTTTTTTAGCTATTAGTTATTACCAAATGGTATAAAACGGAGCGAAATGGGCAAGAGCGTAGCAGCGCTGACTCGCAATCGGGAGGTCCGGATTCGATCTCCTGGCCGGCCATCCTGACCGGGGCTCTTCGTGGTTTCCCTTGGCCATAAGGCGAATGCTGGGATGATTCCAAAAGTCCACGAACACCTCCCACTACATCCCATAACACCTCCCACCATCATTCTTAGTCCTTTCACCCCTCATCATCACCCTATCCAAAATGATAATATCATCATCCTATCACCTCATAATTCATTATTCTAAGCCTAACAACCATGTCCGAACGAAGGGATGCGGCCGCAAGACTGATCCCCATAATTCCATACATCCATCTCTCCAGGATTAGAAAAAGATAGCGCCTTGCAAATAGAGAAACGTGTTGCGTGGTCAAGTAGTGGCCCATACGCGAATAATAATAATAATAATAATAATAATATAATAATAATAATAATAATAATAATATGTAGTAGATACTGTAGATGGTGGATTAAATATGTATGGACCATATAGGATCAATCTAAGTTGATTCCAGGAATTAAAACCTTTGTATTATCTACATTTATTGTGAGTTCGACGTTTCGCACATTCAGCATGTGCCTTGTCAAGAGCAATACAGATATAGAAACGGTTGTCAATGGCACAGACAATACAAATTGACACAGAAACAAAGGAATACAAATTATTGAAATCAATGTTTACAATTTGGTGTAACATCAGAGCACAACATATTACAATGGAAGTTATCAAAAAACGTTGAAGGTTTCGTCAAACTTAGTGATTACAATACGTCAAGGTATCTAATTTTATACGTTAATGAATGGCACCAATTATAAATATTGTAAATTATGGATTGGATTGGGAAAAAATAATTACGGATGTTGGTTCATTATCAAAGTTTTTGTATATCACTGTTGGTGTTCATCGCATTATTTAACATAATGTATCATTTCCGCAATTAGCCTTTTTGACGTTTGTTTTTCGTGGTGTAAAATTTTGATTTTATCTAAACCAATGGAGTCAAGCTTCGTTCTGTGTTTAGTTAACTAAATTCCCTTAACCACTCCGTAATTATTTTTTGCCAATACCGCTCTTCAATCTATGATTAACAATCTTTATAATTGGTGCCATTTCTTAACGTATAAGATTAGATACGTTGCCTTCCACAATCCGGAGGGCGGGAAGCAAACTGGATATTGAAGGTACTACTCGATTGTTCGGCTAGCCGCCACCATACCACAACACTAACGCCACTGTTCCATAAGGTCGACTGACAAAACAGTAATTCAATTTTAAATGTATTTTGGTTTTGTAAATCAATAATATATTAATAATAAGGTAAACAGAACTAAACCTTGTGATGCACTCAAGGCCTTTAATGTGCTTTACACAAAAGCATGAGGTAATTACAAGAGAAAAAATACCACGCAAGTATACTTATACCATCAAAACCGACAGGCGATATTTATTTAGTAAAATATCAAAAGTCGAAAAATAATTTTTCATTTTTAGCGTCTATACTTGAGTTTTTATTTCCTGGCGCGTGAGGGCCTGTCTCACGGCATCTAGCATCTTTCTCGGTCGTGCCACTAGATGTCGCATGATCGCCAGGACTGCTCGATACGGTTGCGATCACACGACATCTAGCGGCACGACCGAGAAAACGCGAAATGCTGTGAGTTATTCCATCGTGAAGACAGGCCCTCAGGCGCCAAAAAATAAAAACCTAAGTATAGGTTGAAAATAAAGCAATTAAATTCAGATTTCTGACTTTAAATAACAAACTATAACTAAGTCTCACTCCGAAGTCTTACCAGGGCCTACAGCCTCGAGAAATCTCAGGTAGTGTCATTATCCGAAAATCCTACTTTGGTAGTGTCGAAAATCCGACATCGTCAGTCTCGAACCCACAACGATCTACGAAGCTAACTTGGTCTTTGGAACAAATTCAGTGCTGGCGTAATGTGACGGGAGCTGGAATACGTAGCTCTGCGGTCGCCAGCAACTCGACGCAACGCAAGAGAAACACGGCGAGTTCATTGGTTGGCCACTGTGTTCACCATGCTACATGCCCTCTGCGATCCCACGTCAGCCCTAACCCCTGCCCTCGACCCTGCCGTCGTGGTTGCTCCCACCCGCTCTGCGCCCGCCCCCGCCTCCTCCACAACCTTTGTCGCCGTCTCTGCCGCCGTCTCCGCCACCCATTCCGCCACCCACTCGGCTATCCACTCCGCCACCCACTCCGCCACCCACTCCGCCACCCACTCCGCCGCCCACTCCGCCGCCCACTCCGCCGCCCACTCCGCCGCCCACTCCGCCGCCCACTCCGCCGCCCACTCCGCCGCCCACTCCGCCGCCCACTCCGCCACCCACTCCGCCACCCACTCCGCCACCCACTCCGCCACCCACTCCGCCACCCACTCCGCCACCCACTCCGTCACCCACTCCGCCACCCACTCCGCCACCCACTCCGCCACCCACTCCGCCACCCACGCCGCCACCCACGCCGCCACCCACGCCGCCACCCACGCCGCCACCCACTCCGCCACCTACTCCGCCACCCACGCCGCCACCCACTACGCCACCCACTCCGCCATCCACTCCGCCACCCACTCCGCCATCCACTCCGCCACCCACTCCGCCACCCATTCCGCCACCCATTCCGCCACCCACTCCGCCACCGCCTTCGTTTTCGACTTCTACTTCCTCTTTGCCTTCTTCGCTCCGCCTTCGCCGTCGTCTCCGCCATCCCCGTTCGCCTCCGCCAACGGCGCCTCCGCTACTACCGTCGTCTCCGCCTCCAAAAGCACCTTCTCCGCCGCCACCGCTGCCCGTCCATCCTCGGCCCCAGCCGCTGTCGCCAGCATTAGCACGACGACGTTTGATAAAGCCGATCTCCTTGTGCCCGCAGTTGCTTTGTTCCTGTTGCGAATTACAATACGCGCAGGCTAACTTCTGAAAGCCCCTTTCCTTCGTCACGCCCCCCAATCGGAACTCTCCCAAAGAAAGTCGCGGCGGCCTTCCCACGGCGGTTCAGTTTCTGCAGCGAACGGAATGGGCTAATTGAACGTCGCAGGAGGTCAAAGGGTATGGCCAAATGGGCAGTGGAGCCCCGCCATCCTTTTTGGGAAAGAGTGGGGAAACACTGCGAAACAACCTCTGGTAAACATAACAAAATTAGCCACCCTCACTCAAGATGTTTAATGCTCTTGTTGTCAGAGTTTGTCTTCCTTGCATTAAAAAGGCTTTCTTTTTTCTTGTAGTTCAGTTAGTTGATCTGTTATCGAAAAGCAAACTATAGCAATTACTAGGAACAGTTACGGTATTTTGTAAATGTCTTAACATTATGTGAATTGAGGAAAGAGAATCTTCTAAAATGGAATTTTTGAGCTTATAAATCCCATAGGGCCGAAATTTTAGACTAAAATCATATTTTGTTGATTAAAAATATTTTTAAGTAAATTAAGTGCATCCTTCATATTTTTCATAAGAAGCACAAGTGGTTTAAGTGGTCTCTGGACATGTAGACGGACAGTTTGACGAACGATAACGTTTTGAATAAAAACTTTTTCGGGATCAAGAACACTTTTTTTTATTAATTCTTCTCGTCGTTCGATACGTTTGTCTTTCGAGGAGGTCAATTACATAGTTGTTGTTTGTTGTTTTTTCTTGTTTTTTTTTTACTTTTTGGGAATGGCCATCCATAAGCCGTGTTTTTTATTACTCGGAAGAACGTAAACGTTGTGCTAAAGTAAATGAAGCGAGATTGAAGACTGTTTCAGTTTTTGATTAATTGACAATTATGGGGGATTACGGTGGATTGAATCGGTCTTTGGGATACCTGGATTTAATACGTGGGCTTCCAGCATGTGAAGCAAGTGTAAAGGTTTTGACAAAAATTTTGGGCTCTTTGCGCTATATGGTAGCTTAATAAAGGCACTTTTAATTCTCTACAAATCTGAATTTGAAATGAACCATGGGGCATTTAAAGTTCTTGTTAAAAATATATTCTGAATGGATGTTAATTTTTGGAGATTGCTAGTCACAGGACATGCATAAGTCATGGTTCCAAACTGGACATGCATAAGTCATGGTTGATAAAATTAAAGATTTAAATAATAACAATCGGCCATTCGACTTGCAATGAAGAACGTGCATTGATTAGAAGGAAGAGTTTTGACATTTTAGCAGATACTTTGTTGGCTGTTGCATTTATGTGGAGTTTTCAAGTTAATGTTTTGTCAAGCAACACTCCTAAGTATTTTATTCGGTCAGGAGGTTCACGGATTATAGGTATTGGGAAGATTTAATTCGGCAGAATTTTTGGGGCGGAGTGAAGATGTTTGCTTGACAATTTAACGGGTTTATTTTGATTATCCATTTTTGAGTCCAGTAAACATACTCGTTTGGTGTGTTTTGAATATATTTCTTGGCTACGGCAATGCCGCTTTGCGTTGCGAAGAGGGCGACATCATCTGCCTACAACGCTATTTGGAGTCATCCTCTGTGGGGATATCATAGCTAAAAATGTTGAAAGAATGGGAGATAGTGGCCGATCCTTGTGGCACGTTTGCATCAATGATGCGCGGGTTAGAGGTTGACGAGTTGATTTTTACAATAAACGATCTGTTAGTGAGAAAACTTTCGATAACCTTTTGTAAATACTCCGGACTCCTAGTTGTCACATTTTATAAATTAGACCTGAGTGCCATATTCTGTCATACGCCTGACTTATATACAGAAAAACTGTTGCGGTATGTTTCTTTAGGTGATAGCCTTGCGCTATTCTTTAGTCAGCCGCAGTAGTTGGTACGTTGTTGAGTGATTGGTCCTGAACTCGAACTGAAGCGACAGTTTGCGTTGGTGGAATTGATGAATTTAATATAGACAGTATTAATCTTTCAAAAATTTAAGATATGGTTGGCTATAGTCTAATGGGTCCAGTAGCTTTCAATCATATGTTGGGTCTTTTTCAGCTTTACTAGAAAAGGAATTATTATAGCTTTTTTCTACGCTGTGAGAAAATAGTGAAGCAGTAAAGTCGCGTTGAATATTGCCGTCAAGGCTGCAATGGATCGCCTTTCAACATTTTCATGAACACGGTATTTATGCCGTCGATTCCAGGTGCTTTCTTAATTCTCAGACGCTTGATTTCAAAGGCTGTCTCAGATAGAGCAATGACTTTAATGAGTGGTGCGGCGGTTGGAAGGGTAGCTTTGACGAAATTTTCGATTTCCAAGTTAAATACTACGTTGGTCACGGGATGCGGTTGAAAGTGTGCCGCCATTACTGATGACTTATCGTCGTGTGAGTATACTCGGTTCTTTCCTATATTCAGAGGTGGGATATCTGATTGTTCTTTGCTAAGGCACTTGACCGATGACCAGAGGTGACTCAAATTTCGATGAATCTCGCCTATATACTTATTGAAACTTGAACGTAGTTTATCAAGTTTGGTTTTCACCAGCCTTGTTAACTTATTTACTTTTGTTTTGACGTCTAGTCTTTGAGTAACTTGACAATAGCGTCTCATATTATTTTTTGATTTAATTAAATTTCGAGTGTTAATTCGAATCGATTTAGCATTTGGCGAACGACGAGGTCGTGTGACTGTTTGACGGCATTAATAGTTGCTTTGGAAAATTTATCAAATTCATCTTCGATCTCGCGCGTATTACTGATATTTTTAGATTAGTATACTTATTCCAATTTACGATTTCAATTACTTCCTGGTCGAGCTGGGTTCTACTGACCGATAAAGATAGTGAGTACTATGTAGTGAGATAGGTGAGTACTATATCTAAGATTAGGAGATTATGAGATAGGATCAAAGAACATAAAAATAACATTAAATTACCCTTTGAAAAACAAAATTCTGTAACTGCTCACAGAATAAAACACGATCATTTTATTGATTTTCTCAATCCCACAATTTTAACTACAGAACCCAACTGGTGTTCGAGACTAGTTCTAAAATATTTATATGTAAAAATTTATCCTTCTATGAATTTTCAGCTTGAATGCAATCAGATTTCACAAAGTAATGATTCTATCTTAACAAAATTTAATAAAAAATTCAAAAGTCGTTCAGCTGATATTTCTAATAAAGTTATCCCTCCTAGAATTCTTAAGAAGCAAGAACATTCATGTCCGTACTATCTACGAAGTAAGAGTGGACTTGTCTAATGATTACTTTTATAATATACAAATTCATGTGAGTATGGAATATTTTTTTACTACGTACTTGCCTTCAATTTATTATTTTTTAGTGTAATGTATTTAAAAATTAATGCAAGTTAGTAGATATTCAAATATTTGATATTTGTAATTTTATTATTTTATCTTATAGATTGTGACGTATTATAATTAAAGGCCTGATGATGGAGACACATATAGTCTCCGAAACGTTGCCATGATAATAAATATGTTATAATTAAGACTGTCTATAATTATTTGGAACTTTTATATACTCAACAATTCAAAAGAGACAGTCTATAGTTCAATTTGACATATATCTAAGACATCTGGAATGATGTTTGAATTGGATGCATATCTTGCTGGTTCATTAGGAGCTAGTATGCTGATGCTACATGCAGTTACAAAATCTGATAGCTTCTGTCCTTTCCACGATGTCGTGTTACAACGTCACGCTGTATTTATACTATTGAATTCACCTAGTAATAGTGTCGGATTGTTATCACTGAATATACGTCTGTATAAGTTTTCCGGAAAGGATTTGTTAGGGGGTTTATATCTTTCTATAATAGTTAAAGTTTTACCATTAATTTCAATTCGTACTCCGAGAGATTCAAGGTTTTTGACATGCGTGTCGGAACTTGCGCGTTTGCGTGTTTAACGTCGGAACTTGCGTGTTTAATGTTTTTTTATATAAATATAGCTACACCGCCTGACGCCATATGTGACGTTTCTCTATCATTACGATACGTGATGAAAACCGGCGTATTGAATCTTTCACCCGGCATTTAATGGGTTTCAGTGGTACAGGCAATATTAATACGACTATGTTTCAGGGAGTATCAGAAACTATTTTTCTGTTTATTTAGACCGTTGGCGTTCCAGTTTAACATCTTATTTCCTCTAGAACATTTGGCATTATTTATTACTAACGTAACTATTGTCTCTACAATATTTGGATTTGTGGAACGATTGAAGATACAACTTGGTAAACTAATGATGATATTATATTTGACTAGTTAATAGATTGGCAGTATATTTGTTTGGCTATTTGAACTTGCCTGCCGTGCAAGGAGGGGTGGGAAATGTTTACTGGATTGTGGTGGCAGGTTTGTAAAAATTGTAGACTGTAAAGTACATTAGTTATGATTTACTATCATTTGCTTTTTGGGAAGTTTTATTAAATGACTAAATATATATTTTTATAGTAGCTACAACCTCTGTAATTTGCTGCATGAAAATAAAGACAGCACATTGTGGTAAAGCGTCTTTAGACTTTTTGCATTCCGAATAATGATGGTTTCCCACGCATTTTACGCACCTGGGATGATGCCCACAGTTCGCTTGTGAATGATCATATCTCTGACATTTTTTACACATTGTTACTCTGGAATTTAACATTTGTTGTACTTTGATTAAACTATAAATAAACCTGTTTAAAGGATATATCTTTCGAGCATCATCATTGTTTTCAAAATCTACTACACATACTGGAATGAGCTTTCTTTGCTTATTATAAAGTCTACAAACTCGTAGATTAAATCAAATAAGATCATCTTTAATATCTTTTTCTGTGTAGCTAGTAGGTGTGTCCTTCATTATTGCTGAGTTGGATGCGTGATCGAGTAGTACTGAATTTTTTGTTCATCATAAAATTTTCTGAAACTGTGATAGTCTTCAATAGAAGTGAGCATTATTTTGACTGAAATTGTGTTAGGTGTAGTAGTAAAGTCTACTTGGGCTCTATTTTTTAAGTCTGATATTAACTTATTATAATCATCTACTTCGTGAACGTAAATGACAGAAATTTTCACTTGCATGGTTATAACTGACTGTTCTCTATGGAATCACTCTCAGTATTTTCTAATAACTTATATCTAGATGAGACTGGAATATCATAACTGATTTCATTACGCTCTTCACTACATTCATTAGGCTGAGATAATTTGCGCTTCTTACTGTCCGATCTGCATGCGGCGTTAACATCACTTACTTATGAATTTTGCGAGGTAGTAGAACCAGGAGTACATACGCCACTTTGTCGGTCTCCTTGGGCGGTAACTGTTGGTCCTGGTTGAGATATTATCGCAGGCTGGTCATGATGCTGTTGAGGCACTCCCATTAGCTGCAGCTGAGTTGGCCCTTGTTGCGCGAGTTGTAGCTGTGCTTGCAACTGATGAAGCTGCTGTTGTTGAAGTTGTTGTTGTAGATGATCTATCATGTTAATATTTGGTTGGGTGTTTACATGATCACATTCACTATCCACTTTGTTTAAAGTGTCCATGGCACTTCTGATAAGTTGCCCCGTTAAGGAGCCTGAGTTCACTCACATTCACAATAAATCAGCACTTCACTGATGCAAGAAAGTCACAATAACAATGTTTTTTAAATAAACTTTATCCGTTACGGGCTCCGTATCCGACGATCACCAGCCTTACGCTTAGTCTTGATTTGCCACTATTGAGGCGAAGGTAAGGCGCTGCCACGCAGCGGGACGTGCGTACGCTACCACTGCTGGGCCGACGCTATAAAGAACACTCAAAACGTGGATTTGACACTTTCACGTTCAGGAGATAGTAATCTACGATGCATTAGAGCAGTGTGGTCAATGTCGATGCAACGAGTGAGAGTCCGTGGCATGAGTGCCACTACGAAATCGCCCCTCCACGCAGTTCGTCAGCCCGCCACCAGAGACAACGTCATCTCTATTGTAAAACGGCGGGGTTACTATTAGTTTCCTTTCCCGACGCTAGTTACGCAGAGAAGTTCGTGGCATAAAATCCATTTTGATGTACTTTTTCTATTTGCAACAAATTTCACAGGAGACAATTTTTTAAGTATCTTTCACATTGTTAATATATATATCGGCGTTTTTATACATTATTGTTTGTGAGTACATGTAATTCAAATAATTTCTTTTGAAACTTCTCAAAATCTCGAAAGTTATCGACAAAATGAGCATAAAATTCAGCATTTTCAGAAACGCTCAAACGACTTTTTCTCGAATACAGCTCCAAAGTTTTCAATACAAATTTGCATAAGGGGCCTACATTTTACTCTTCCATAGTATTCTTACAGACAAATTTCAATTGACTAATGGGAGACCGAGTAATTAAAGAACTGTGAAAAAATGTCTTTGGAACCCCAATAGTTAGCAGCTGGAAAGAGGGAAGGGCAAAACCAGAAAGCTAGCTATGAATTGAGGAAACTAACTACAGTAAACCCTCATTAACACGAAATCCAGCGATCGGAATAATCGGACTTCGTGTTATAAAAATTTGTGTTGTTCGAGTTTAAATGTCCGTATTACTGTAATCCCCTTGCCAGACCGAAGTTTTGTTCGTGTCACGGCGAAATTCGTGTTAAGGGAGTTCGTGCTAACAAGGGATTACTGTAGTACGAGAAACACTGTGCACTTCTGTAGCACCACTAGTTTTAAACTCATAAAGCAATGTTTACATTTGAATACTTATTACTGTCACTGGCACATGTTTTCATTGAAAAATAATAATCTTTCTTCTGTTGCAAAGTGCGGCCAAGACGAACCACGATTTTTTTTAAAAATTTTTGCTGCAGTCTGCTGTTTATTATGTGCGATTTCAGTTACACCAATCATTTTATTAAGAATTTTTACCATGATGAGTAAGTAGTTCAATCCCTAATAGAGAAATACACATTTTAGGCACTCTAAGAGATGTTCCTAGATCATTTAAAGTCGAAAATTTGTTGATAATAAATTTCGAACATCTACATTGGAAGAGTAAAATAGAAATTGGCCAAAAAATCGGTTTGTTTACCCCACCCTAAAACTACTCTACTACCAATCTCACTGGACGGCACATGTTTTCATTGAAAAATAATAATCTTTCTTCTGTTGCAGAGTGCGGCCAAGACGAACCACGATTTTTTTTTCAAATTTTTGCTGCAGCCTTCTGTTTATTATGTGCGATTTCAGTTACACCAATCATTTTATTAAGAATTTTTACCATGATGAGTAAGTAGTTCAATCCCTAATAGAGAAATACACATTTTAGGCACTCTAAGAGATGTTCCTAGATCATTTAAAGTCGAAAATTTGTTGATAATAAATTTCGAACATCTACTTCGGAAGAGTAAAATAGAAATTGGCCAAAAAAATCCGTTTGTTTACCCCACCCCTAAAACTACTCTACTACCAATCTCGCTGGACGTGCGTCCACAGATCTGTAAACAGCGCGATGAAACGAGGCAGTTTTTTTGTCCGGCAGTGTACACTTTCCTCTGGCAGAGCTCTTGAGAAACGCCTGTTTTTGAGCGTTGCCGGCGGCGGGGGCGGTGCGGGGGGGGGGGGCGCAGTCAAATGGAGTGGAGCGGTGGGCACCCACTGCGCGCTAAATGGCGCGGCGGCGGCGCGGCGCAGCGGCCGGAGCGGGAAGCGGCGGCGGCGGCGGCGGCGGCGACGCGACGCGGAAACCCATCTGCGCATGGCTGCGCGCTGTTCCGCGCCACCGTCCGTCCGTCTGTCGCCCGCCGCTTCCAGGAAGAGCCGGGCGCGCCGGCGGAGGAAAGGATCGTTCTCGGGCTGGCGGGTTCACTCCCTTCGATTTTGAAATCTGTTAATTGGAGATCGGATTTTTATTTGAGACAGGCGTGTCAAACCGCGCCCGCACGAGCTACTTGCCCATTGGGAAGTCCGGCGCTTCTACGAGAACGAAATACTTCCCCAAGCCTCCCTCCTATTTTCTCTCCAAATCCAGAAAGGCTTGAATTCGAGGCAGGGAGCACACGAAGGGGCACGAGGCGGAGAATAGTGGCTTTATGAGAATATATGTTTGCCTGATTTATTGTATCAAACAACCGAGATTTTTATTTTATCTATACTTTTTTCTATAATACTTATCTGTTCACTATTTAACCCTTTACTATCTCTTACTCTATTTCAATTTACTTTTCTTTTTAAATTCTGCCTTGTATAAGCATTTTTGCGAAGTGGCAGAAATACGTTTCAATGGTGAATTCTTTTCTTGTTTTCGTTTTGTGTTATCTTCTATTAAATTATTTTTTTTATTTCACAGTTTTACATTGTTATAGAAAACAACTTTCTGTTACCCACAATTCTAATAAATTACATAATTTTAATTATGTAATTTATCTTCTATTAAATCATTCTGTTATTTGTCAACAAATCCGCAGGGATTTTGAGAGGGGCATTTTCCGCGAAGAAACTTCTTATAGAAACCATTAAAAGAATGTTTGGAGAAAGATACGAATGGTGAATGATGTGAGAAATGAAGGAAGAAAAAAACATGTGAAACCGGATACAACAATACGGATAATATCCTTGAAAACTTGTACTTCACAAAAAAAGACGAAAATATACTAAGTACTTAACTAAACCCTTAAAATATAAAACCAATAGTGTAATATCAGATTTAAACTGTGATTTCAAAATTATTCCACATGGTAGCACTAAACTCAACTATCATTACTATTCATAGATATTCAATACGTTCGTAAATGTTGGTAAAATTGCAGTAAAAGAAAATCAACGGTATTTTTTTGCCAACGTCCTGGAAGCTTTTAATTCCAGCTTCATGACAATTAAATGCACCAACAAGAAAAATATCTTGTAACCCTGGTCTAAAACTATAACTAAAAATTAATTATGAAATATAAAACAGTATAAATGTTTGTAATAGTAGTGCTGAAAACCTGAATATTTTTTTAAAAATGAAAGTTCATATGGTATAAGAGCACATGCATTATCTTGCCATACCGGATGCTACATCACTCATCGATAACTTGTACTCGACAAAATTTATGCTAGCTGAACCATGAGATCAGTCTCTCGTCACCGACTTAAATCACGCACTTCCGACAATTATTATTAGAATTAAGAAGAAACTAGCGCACCCGTGCTAGGACTCTCGAATGCTATACCCCACCCTCTTCCTTATTTTTTCATTTCCATATTAAATAATAAATATTTTTCTTCAAGACCCTCTTACCCTCCGTCACTTGTTCTATATATCACCTGGTAATTGACAACAATGTAATATACCCTTGTGAAAACAAACTATTCTTATTTAACTTTATTATTTAGCCAAGAGATACACCCGTATAATTCAATCGCATAGAATAACAAGTAATTTCACATACAGTTGCAGATTCTACAGGCTCTGAACAGGTAGGGTAGTGTCGAGAAACTTCGAACCAGCAAAAATTAAATAGAATGGTAAATAGATGTAGATTACAGTGTGAGGAACGTTTTTCTTTTCTTTTTTTAGGCCGTTGGCCTCAAAATGTTAGTTTTTAAGGCTCTAGAACTTTACTTTAGGAGTTATTTAACTATATAGATTTTGACAACGCTGTCGAGTGCTGCGGGTAGCATTGACATGAATATTTAGATGGGTTTTTCAACAAATCCTTCACATTCATAAAATCAAAGTGCAATTCGTCACGTCTCTGTCAAATTCTCTTTCTTTAGATATCTCCTTTGTAAAGATTGGCTGCGTGTGAGAGCCGCAAAGGGAAGGTATACTACTGAAATAATATAGGAGACGATTATGATACATATTTATTTTATGTAAATGACACTGTACTACTTGTGCTTACATAAATAGATCGTCTGGGCGTATAAATGTCCTGTAGAGGGACTCGCCAATTTCAAGCAGAGGTCACTAACCCAAATGAGCAGGTGGAACCCGTATATCTTGCGAGATGTATTCTAAACTTTTCCAAGACTTTCGACATCATGACGTACTCACACACCACTCAATTTGTTTGACGCAACTTATGTTCTTCGATTCAGTGAGGGAAAGTTTGAAGTTCTCAAACTTTTTAATGATTTCATATATCATATTGAAATTTCAGTTCGTATATTTTAATGTCAACGTGTTAATTAATGAGAATTTTGTTTTTTGTAAAAATATGTCATGTACGTTAGCGGTTCGATTTTGTAAAAATATGTAATATGAAATTTCAACCGAAGGGTTTTCGAAACAGAATAAATCAACATAGTTTTGCAAGTGTTATACCTTTTTATAATGAAAATGTACCACAAGGAAAGAATATGTAATTACATTTTCTCGAACTCTACTACTAATAAACAACTATGCAACCGATAATACACATTTTTGTATATAGTTTACTGGCAGTAATAGCACCATCATGACCATCATATTTACCATCCTTCAAAGTAAGCTTGCAGTTTTTTCCGATTTAGTGCACCTGTTCGTCTGTTCAGTGCCTGGTCACTCAACACCTCAATCAAAGATATTCAACGACCTGCGTGAGTGATCCATGCATTGTACTGCGATTTTTCCATAGCCGCCTCCCAAAGCCTGTCTTCACGATGGTATATATCACGGCATTTCGTGACTTTTTCGGTCGTGCTGCTAGATGTCGCATGATCAAGCAGCGCTTAATACAGTCGCGATCGTGCGACATCTACCGGCACGACCGAGAAAGATGCGAAATGCCCTGATATATTCCATCGTGAAAACAATATTTGAGAGGAAGCTTTATAAAAATCGCACTAAAGCTCATCAGCCATTTGTTTGTTTTGTTTTGTTTTTTCATTTCCCTTTGACCTCTTCATCCACATTGAATTTTTTCAATATGCATGTTCGTTCGCCAATTGGGTAAAGGTAGACATTTTTCAGGATTCTGAACGAGATCCGAGTAAACGAAGCCAAGTCGTCTGCCACAAAGTTTCTTAAACAATGATTACAGACCCCGGCAAGCCACGATTGCTTTACATTTTGTTTTCAGTATTGCAAATTTTGTATTGCTGATTTTTTAGTAATATCAATTGTATTATTAGAGTATTTAATTTCTTTATTTCCTCTCTTTCATACATTTTAGCAATCTTTTGTACATCAATTAGTTCATTTTAATTTGGTTTATATAAATTATTGCCCCATAACTGGTGCAGGGAATGCTCCTTAACGGAACGTTTACGTTACATTTCAATAAAAATATAAAGATTTTTAAATTTGCTCTTTGGTGGAAATCGCAACACTAACTACAATATTTTTCTTTCAGCCCCGGTTTAGTTTTAATATTGAACTGTTAAGAAAATGTATAGCTGAAATAGCATTTTTTTTTATCTATGTCATGGATGGATTACATGTTACTATGGGTCGCGTTCATAATATATTGTTATCATCATGATCATCCACACTATTATTGTTATTGTTATTATTATTATTATTATTATTATTATTATTATTATTAACGATGTTATTAACTTTATTGCAACAAATCAAAAATTTATACAAAAAGCGTGATTTAGGAAAAAGTTTTACAAAAGCTATAAGTAAAGTGTGTGATTCAGCAATAAAAAGTAAATAAATGTTACACAATGTAATCAATATCTAAAAACAAAGTTCAAGGGATTACGTTGTTGATGATGGAATTATTTTTAGATTTTATAGTTTTGTCCTTCAGAGTAATTATTTTAAAACAGCTTACCAAAGCTCTCAGATTATAGTGGGGTAATTAAGAACTCTGAATACTTGGAAATTTTCGAAGAACTTTCGCTTTCTCGTAGTGCCTCCAACTTCATCTCACCTCTTACACAACTACGCCGGTGTCGTCGCTTATAGAAGGACTATCTGTTCGTGCTGGTTGTGGCTACAGAAAATGAAGTCACTAGTCTTATAGTTATCAGTAATCAGTATCACTTATCAGTAATTTCCCTAGAGGTGTACCCATTATTCAGTATAATACTAGTTTCAATGTCATAGTGTTACCTAACCGTTACAAGTAATACAAGCAAGTATGTGCTAAAGTAACAGGTACTGAAATAGCACGTACGCTAGTAATTACTAATTAGTAAGTTTGCTTGAAAAGTCATGCAGTGGCAGTTTCTGAAAGATTTCAACACATTTCAATTAATGAGATTAGGAAGGTTGTGGACAATAATTATTATAATTTCTATGTATGTCCAGGAATTTTCAGGCAGACACAATATTAATATATTTTTTTATTAGTAAACAATCTTTCCCAACGTTTCGAAGGACATTGACCTTCTTCTTCAGGGTAAGATAAACTGCATCAATTAATTTTTGCATAAATGTTTAGCTGAAGAATTTTTTTTTCGTAAGAAACATTACGAAAATCATTACGACAATCATTAAAAAGGCAGTCTAATATAATTGATATTACTCTCTGCAAAGAAAATAATTATTATAAAAAAGCATTCCAAATGTTTGTGCTGAAATGTAATACATTTCACGAACCATGCTAATACTAAAAGAATTCACAGAGAGAGAAGCGGAGAGTTGCGGAGAGAGAGCCATTAGAAATTTCGTTAGTGCCGCTAGCGCTGTTGCTGGTTTCGCGTGGCCACTGTGTTCCGCAGCGAGTCGGGGGCGCCAAGTGCCCGAGATTCCCACGCTCCGCTGCCCGCCCCCGCCCCCGCCCCCGCCCCCGCCCCCGCTCGGACGCCTGACTGGCTCTCCTCTAAAACAAATAGCGCCACGTCGCGTCGCGTCGCGACCCGTCCCGTCCCGACGCGCTTATCGACACGGCGCGGCGCGGCGCGCGGAGCGGAGCGGAAAGCGAGAAGCGCTGAACGGGGCAGGTGCCCCGAGCGCGGACACGCTAAAGAGGGGCCTGTTTTATTTATTTATTTATTTATTTACTAGCAAAATACCCGGCGTTTCCCGGGTTTTATAAACCGGGAAAATAATCTTAAACTAACGGCGTTCAAGATTATTTTTAAAGAAGGGCGGGCACGGTAAAGAGGGCCTCGTTTTAGTTATTTATTTATTTACTAGCAAAATACCCGGCGTTTCCCGGGTTTTATAAACCGGGAAAATAATCTTAAACTAACGGCGTTCAAGATTATTTTTAAAGAAGGGCGGGCACGGTAAAGAGGGGCCTGTTTTATTTATTTATTTATTTATTTACTAGCAAAATACCCGGCGTTTCCCGGGTTTTATAAACCGGGAAAATAATCTTAAACTAACGGCGTTCAAGATTATTTTTAAAGAAGGGCGGGCACGGTAAAGAGGGGCCTGTTTTATTTATTTATTTATTTATTTATTTATTTACTAGCAAAATACCCGGCGTTTCCCGGGTTTTATAAACCGGGAAAATAATCTTAAACTAACGGCGTTCAAGATTATTTTTAAAGAAGGGCGGGCACGGTAAAGAGGGGCCTGTTTTATTTATTTATTTATTTACTAGCAAAATACCCGGCGTTTCCCGGGTTTTATAAACCGGGAAAATAATCTTAAACTAACGGCGTTTAAGATTATTTTTAAAGAAGGGCGGGCACGGTAAAGAGGGGCCTGTTTTATTTATTTATTTATTTACTAGCAAAATACCCGGCGTTTCCCGGGTTTTATAAACCGGGAAAATAATCTTAAACTAACGGCGTTCAAGATTATTTTTAAAGAAGGGCGGGCACGGTAAAGAGGGGCCTGTTTTATTTATTTATTTATTTACTAGCAAAATACCCGGCGTTTCCCGGGTTTTATAAACCGGGAAAATAATCTTAAACTAACGGCGTTCAAGATTATTTTTAAAGAAGGGCGGGCACGGTAAAGAGGGGCCTGTTTTATTTATTTATTTATTTACTAGCAAAATACCCGGCGTTTCCCGGGTTTTATAAACCGGGAAAATAATCTTAAACTAACGGCGTTCAAGATTATTTTTAAAGAAGGGCGGGCACGGTAAAGAGGGGCCTGTTTTATTTATTTATTTATTTATTTATTTACTAGCAAAATACCCGGCGTTTCCCGGGTTTTATAAACCGGGAAAATAATCTTAAACTAACGGCGTTCAAGATTATTTTTAAAGAAGGGCGGGCACGGTAAAGAGGGCCTCGTTTTAGTTATTTATTTATTTACTAGCAAAATACCCGGCGTTTCCCGGGTTTTATAAACCGGGAAAATAATCTTAAACTAACGGCGTTCAAGATTATTTTTAAAGAAGGGCGGGCACGGTAAAGAGGGGCCTGTTTTATTTATTTATTTATTTACTAGCAAAATACCCGGCGTTTCCCGGGTTTTATAAACCGGGAAAATAATCTTAAACTAACGGCGTTCAAGATTATTTTTAAAGAAGGGCGGGCACGGTAAAGAGGGGCCTGTTTTATTTATTTATTTATTTATTTATTTACTAGCAAAATACCCGGCGTTTCCCGGGTTTTATAAACCGGGAAAATAATCTTAAACTAACGGCGTTCAAGATTATTTTTAAAGAAGGGCGGGCACGGTAAAGAGGGCCTCGTTTTAGTTATTTATTTATTTACTAGCAAAATACCCGGCGTTTCCCGGGTTTTATAAACCGGGAAAATAATCTTAAACTAACGGCGTTCAAGATTATTTTTAAAGAAGGGCGGGCACGGTAAAGAGGGCCTCGTTTTATTTATTTATTTATTTACTAGCAAAATACCCGGCGTTTCCCGGGTTTTATAAACCGGGAAAATAATCTTAAACTAACGGCGTTCAAGATTATTTTTAAAGAAGGGCGGGCACGGTAAAGAGGGGCCTGTTTTATTTATTTATTTATTTATTTATTTATTTACTAGCAAAATACCCGGCGTTTCCCGGGTTTTATAAACCGGGAAAATAATCTTAAACCACCGGCGTTTAAGATTATTTTTAAAGAAGGGCGGGCACGGTAAAGAGGGGCCTGTTTTATTTATTTATTTATTTACTAGCAAAATACCCGGCGTTTCCCGGGTTTTATAAACCGGGAAAATAATCTTAAACTAACGGCGTTCAAGATTATTTTTAAAGAAGGGCGGGCACGGTAAAGAGGGGCCTGTTTTATTTATTTATTTATTTACTAGCAAAATACCCGGCGTTTCCCGGGTTTTATAAACCGGGAAAATAATCTTAAACTAACGGCGTTCAAGATTATTTTTAAAGAAGGGCGGGCACGGTAAAGAGGGCCTCGTTTTAGTTATTTATTTACTTGCAACATACCCAGTGTTTCCCGGTCTTTATAAACCGGGAAAATAATCTTAAACCAACGGCGTTTAAGATTTTTTAAATGATGGGCGGGCATAGTAAAGAGGGCCTTGTTTTATTTATTTATTTATTAGCAAAACACCCGGCGTTCCCGGACTTTATAAACCATGGCGTTTAAGATTATTTTGAATGAAATTGGTTCAAATTGTAATAAAATACTTTAATTTTCTTTCATTATATTTTACAGTACATTAAATATTACCGATACTATTAGATTAAAAATGTTTATCTCATGCACTGCTCCTGACCTCCAAGGAATCTGTTTGGTACCAGTTCTGCTGCACTGCTACTGGGCTCTGGCGGTATGTATTAGGAACCATTGTGATCTTGGATACAGGCGAAAAATAATGATCGTTCAGCATCTACCAACATATTATTTAAATTATTTTTGTTTTATATGAATTATTATATTATTTTTAAATTATTATATTATGTTTAAATTATTATATTATTTTTAAATTATTACATAAATTTTAAATTATTATTAAATTATTTCATTATTTTCATTTAAATTATTTTAATTCAATCTTTACGAAACTTCGTAAGGACCTTGCGACAATCCTGAAGAAGAATCCGTAAAGATTTCGTATCTATTCATACATTACCTTTCGTGGTATCGATCTGGATTACATGTCGCCGAATTCATTTTTATTACTATAGATTTATTTTTCTTTGTTTTTTTACTATTTAATTTACATTGTATTTCAACAAAAATGAAGAGAAATTACATTCAATTATAATTACAGGCCAATTTTTTGGGTGCAAACGTTTGCCGATTTAGGTCTAAAAATCACGACTGCTAAGAATGTGACTGGTGCACTGATTGCGCAAGTCGCATTATTTTGGTTCCTGACGACAATACGTGCATCATATTCCGTTATCTCTTCTGCTAACCTTTCTTATAAGTTTCTTTAACTGTTTGAATTCGTGTTGCAAGTCGTGGGAGTAAGCTAGCTGAATTCTGTCTGAAACGTTTTTGGCGCACTGTGTGCGCCCCGCGAGTAATAGTATAAATACATAAAAGAATCATTTCTTCTCTATGTAGACGTTGTAGAAATCAATTATTACGTATGATGGCACGAAATATGGAAAAAATATATTGTGTGAAATATTGTAATGTATTTTTATAATCATTCGTTCAAGTTGCCTCACATTGCCTTTATTTCTGGCGGAACGCGTCGGAACGGCGTTCCGTTACCTCAGGAGCTAAGCAGAAAAACAAACAAACAAAAAGCAGAGGACTAACACTTGGCAACTTCGATTTTTAGTTCGACCAACTCAAAATTAAATAATTGTCCATTTCATTGTATCATTTCCACGAATGTAATAAAATTTTTTGTAAATACAAGAAAACATATTGCTTTAATTTTTTTATTTTCTATTATTTTAATATTATCATAGATTATCATAGTAGATTATAATATTATCATAGTTCTACCAGTGTTATTGTTATTAAGAGATTTATAATTATTATATTATAAATATATAACTGTTTCTATTGAATTAATAATTAATTTGGGGCGGGTTCCGTGACCTAAAACTTTGCAATAAGCCTCATGCAACTGTTGCCTTATTAGAGGCATATAATATACTTCGTATTGTAAATTTCATATATACCATATAATTAATACCAAATATTGTTTTGTGCAATAAGTTATCATTCTTCTTATTAAATAACACTAATATATCGCAATTAGTGTTTTTGTTATTGCATAAACAATCATTTCTTTGTTGGGGCACTCAGTGCGCCGCGCAAGTAATTACGTGTCAGAAAGATACGCGAGTAATTAAAGGTAGTGAAACATAATGCTTAGAAGTGATACAAAAAGGTGATCAAATAAAAAATCTCGAGCAAGTCAATCAAGACAAGGTTCTCAAGCAAATCGATCGATAACTTGTGATTCGAATAAATGGTTTCTTGAAATTAAGTCGATCTAGTAAGGTTCTGAACCAATTGATGAAGTGGGGGATCTCCACGCAAGTAGTTTAAGTGGAAAATGTCCGCGCAAGTCGATAAATTTGGGATCTCAGCGCAAGACGATCAAATGGGGATCTCAAACAAGAACATATAATTTAAATACATTACGTGAATATTAATAATATCTTAAAATTATTGAATGAACGCATATCTACCACCATTTGTTAATTAGGGCGTTTTGTTGTGTGAGTTACAACAAGATGGCTTTGGGCGTTTGTCAGCGTGTGAGTGCAAGTGTGCTTTAGAGAAATGAGTTTTTTTAAGTACGAAAGTCGGTGTTTCTAAATGCAAAGATTACTGAGTGGTTATACGTGTCCAGCAATCGTTTGAAACATGTTTCCCTTTAGAAAAATCCTTTATAATACACTTAATGTGATTATAATTAAATTTTATGTAATTAAATATGCATTACTTTTGAAATTAAGTGGATAACAGGATTTCTTCCAAGCTCAACATCATAGAGATCGTGCTAAATATTAAAAAAAACATTTCACTAACAGTTTCAGGAATATGATTAACTCAATCTTCGCAATGAATAGTATTCGTATTGTGCCATAATTTCTAAATCTCCCTCCTTTCTTTAGTCTTAGATTATAAGTACTAATCAACATGAAACATTTTATTGTGAGGGGAAATTTTCCGTACGATGCATGTTGTGCATTTCTGTTGCAACTTTTCTGCAGTTCTTCCCTTTGTGCAACGTAATAGTAATCGTGAAGCGTGTTGTTATTGTTGTTGTTGTTGTTATTATTATTATTATTATTATTATTATTATTATTATTTTTCCACTACATCACGACTAAAGATGTTATGAGTCGGCTGAATATAAAATCTACTCCAGGTTGCAACCAGCTACCTAAGGAGCAGATCCGGTGACTGTCAGTGCCTCTACAATACTTTGCGCAAAATGTGGGCTGTTCCAAATGAAGCAATTTCTTGCACTTCCCAGTCTTTTGAATTACCGGGGAGTTTAGACAAGTTTTATTATTATTATTATTATTATTATTATTATTATTATTATTATTATCCGTATTATTGTCATCATTATTATTATCAATATTATTAATATTATTATTAATTGTGTATTTATCTCACAAGTATAGGTCACTA
>JAHLJT010009419.1:20247085-20420614 GCA_031308135.1 Acheta domesticus | reverse complement strand
GAGTATTAAGGAGGATCTGTATCCTGTAGCAGTGAGTGGCGTTAAACAAGCCAACACCAAACAGGAATGCTGGTATATCTTGAGCTGGCGGGGTGGCCCCACCGAGGTTGTTGGAAAATGCGTGCAGTTTCGTCGTATCCGAATACTAGCCTAACGATGTACTTGTATAAACGCGCGGGGGATAAGAGCTAGTATACAGGTGCCCAGGGAAACGCGTTCTTGGTAAAGTTCAAGTTTCTGGGATTTTAGATACGTAAAAAGGTTGTCCTGACTATAGGTTGCCCCGCGGGCGGAATTGTATTATCACTTTGCGTGTGGTTCCACTTCAAGTCCTGGCGGAGAATTGGCTTCCCCCACCCAGGAGCCTAAATTCCCGGTGACATGTTGTTGATGCTATGGTGAAAGGAGTGAGCAAATGGGTCATGGGCTCCGTGCCCCCTGGGTGTAACAGCCCGGCTGCCGCCAGTTGGGCTCTTGGCTTCGTCGCGGCAGTGACAGATATTTATGGGTAATTGAAGGAGGGGGAGACTAGAAACTTGTGAATGGCTTCGGCACCAATCTGGAAAGTTGACAGTGGAGCTGCACTTTCCGAGCTTAATTGCGGAGATGTCAAATGATGGAAAGAAGTTTGAAGCTACCCTAGAAAGACTCTTTACACAGGCAAAATTCCCACAAATGTAAAATTCAAGAATAAAAAAATCGATGATCAGGTGTGAGAAAATTTTCATGTGAAAATAGAACGATCTGAAATTGGAACAATTTACTTATAGTACTGTTTCAATTCTTCGTCAATTACCAGATTTAAAAATGATACATAGAATTCACGTTAAAATGAAAGAGATTGAAAAATATTAATTAAAAAATAATATAATAATAAGGGATTGTCTAAATTAATACAGGCAGAGTACAATTAAAAATATTTTGAGAACATTTCTCCTAATTACATTTAGTAGAAGCTTGAAATCTCTTTCAAATATTTATCCACATTTCTTTTAAAATAAAGTTACATTATTACTTATTTGACAGGTTTTCCAGTGGTCAAAATCATCAGAATACTGACGAGTTACGAGATTTATTTAGTGGAGAGCGAACTGGTTTCAACAACAACAACAACAGCTATTGATTTTTAAAATAACAACCTTCGCTTAAGGTTTAGGGTTCTCATGAGCTTTCGACTTTTAAAATTAGAATTCATAGAAAACTTTTCCACACAAATACCAGAGCCCATACCGTATAATTTATACGACAGAGTTAATAACCACCTACCATTGTCTTGCGTATCAAATATGAAGAATACAATGTGAATTCCATGACGAATAATATGAGCAGTGTCTTGAGGACAAGTCGAAAATACAACCGTCTTTAAGTCATAAATCAGCAACAAGTACGTCAGTGTACAGACGCACCACTGTTTTGTCTCCTCTCCTAAGCAAATGTATTATTTTGCTTTCATGATCAATTCTTATTTCCATTCAAAGAAGTGTGAATCACTTTATATTATAAAATATTATAGTTCCCACGATTAGTGATAATTATATTTTACTATAATTGTTCATTTTACTATAAGTGTTGGTATTATTATAAGCGATGTACACTGGAGACTTTCGTCGTTTGTTTTAGGATTGTTTCTCTTCTTGACAATATAGTAATAGAAAAACCGTCCATTTAACTTGAGAACTTCACAATTACTCCTCTCGTAAGCTGCAAACCGAAAAAAACTATAAATTAATGCACTTTATTCTTGATTGTGCATTTTATTCAAGCACTAAGCAAAGCACGTGTTATACTAAATGTTTACCACTAAACCAAGTCTCTTCAAACATACAACAAATAATCCATTACATGAATTTGAGCAGAGATAGTGTTCAAAGACACCCGTGAAATTAGAGAACAGAAACCGATTTATGGGATGTATCCGCTCAAGAAAATTTAATAAAACAAGTAAAGTAATACTGAAATATGTGATTTTTCAAACCAGCACCCAGTAGGACGAGGACATCAATTAAAAACATCTCGCAGACTGCCCGATAATTCATTTCGACGATACGCATGATGAGGTTCAAGAATGTGTCAGTGCCGTAGGCGAACAGAGGACATTAACTGTAGTGCAGTGGGAGTGAAGAGTTTAATGAATCGCTATGTATATACTGTAGAATATGTATAAATGAATTGTGAATGTAAGAAAAAATCTAACCTATACAAAATGCAAATATTTCCCAGCATAAAGAGAAAAAACATTATTCACTCTTAAGTTAGGCATGGTATTTTTAAATATGTAATTAGTTTAAGTTAATTTTAAATAGTTTTCAATGTCTCCTCTCTAGCTGCTTAAGCCGCTAGGCAGAGGCTCAATATGTAAACCGTTGCATAAAATAAATTCCTAACTTCACAGGATTTCTATCGTGGGCAAAAGAACACGAAAGGTACGAGAAACAAAAGAAGGTTCACTCTCCGCGTTGGAAAACGCCCGGGATTGAGAAAGGAAGAGAACAAAACATACGTGAAATTAGAAAAAGCTGCATCCTCTCAAAAACAACCACTCTAAAATTCTAAGCATAGAATGTGGTGTAACTTTACTCAAACCTATTTAGACCATCTCTTACTTATACTTGCCCTGTCTGGAGTAGATCCGCCAAAAGTCACGTAGAGAAAATTTCAAAATAAATGTTTAAGGCGCGTAATTAAAGCCCGTGTCAAATAGGAAAATTACAAACGAACTGAAAATAGAGAGCTTAAATCCTTACGTTAAAATACTATAAAAATTCTCGAGGACTTACTAAAGGCGGATTGTGTTAAAAACTTTAATCTACGACGATCAGCAGAAGACATTAAAATCATTTAAAGGTATCCCAACAATAAACTATACCTACCGTAGATAAACGTTTCAATAAAAATACGAACTGAAATATAGGATACTTAAACGCGCAAACATAAACAGTGGGATGTTACAAATTCAAAATCAAAACAATTTCAAATACTAAATTAAGACAAGCCTAACAAAAGTAAGAGGGAGCTTCAAATAAATGAACTCCGCGCCTGCCTATGCCCTAACCCAGTTAAGGTAATATTATAAGCAAATCTCTGTAAAACCAGTGGATTCAACAGAGAGTAAATAAAGATTTTCAAACTAGTGGTGCCAAAACAGCGCGTACTTTCTAGCTCGTATTTTCACCCAAAATGACGCGAAAAATACTCAAATTTTCGAAAAATTGTACTTGAACTAATTTAAAAATATAGCTTTAGGAGAACAGATTTCATTAAGGGAAAAATCTCTATTTTCATAATTGTAGTAGTAGGAAGACGCCTAAAAGATTGGAATTTTTGCAATTTTCGAAAAATCAATGTATTCAACGAAAATGAGACCTACACCATTCTCTTAAAACTCCTTCACACTATCCAACAACAAAACTTAATCAAAAACGATGAAGCCATTTGTTTGAAATTATTGAAAGTGTCCCAGGGGCGTCATGTAAAATACCTCCCAAATTAAAATATCGACAGACCGACAGACGGACTGACTGACAGACCGACGTATTGCCGTCAATTGAATTTTCGGTATCAAGGACGCACAAAAACGTGGATTCGTGCTACACAATGTGTTAGAGGATTTTTTTTCTTAATGTAGCAACTGTATCCATTTTTTGTTACCAGAGCCTGTAATAAGAGGTTTTCCGCCAAAAATTCGCCGCTTTTTTTTCTCCTTTCAGCATTACATAACGTTTTCTCTACTGCGTAAACTGGTTGGGGTCAACCCATTTTAAGTGGTGCAGCACTCGACCATCTGGAAAATAATTCTTTTTTTGTACTATAAATTTCCTTATGTTTTGGCTGTTCAAAAACATCTTTAACTTTTTTTATTGTACCTGGTTTACAAAAGGCGGCCATTTTTGCTTCGCGCCGTGCGCCATTTTTCGCGCTTGCAGACATTTATTCTTTTCTAAATTCTCTGCTCTAGGTTCTTTTTAGAATATTAGAATAAAAAACATTCGATTCAGTATATTCTGGCCTCCAAATCGAAATATTATTTACCGATCTTCTATGATTTTATTTGGGATTAATTTATTTAAACTCTGGGCCACTTAAAATGGATTGACCCGTAGTGAAAAAGTAAAACGAAAGATAGATAGATAGATATTTATTTCCGCAGATAGGTTTATGCAACTTGGTGGCAGAACACTAAAATTTACATATTATAATTAAGAATTGAATACACTGTAACTTAAAATAATTTTAAGACAGTAATATTAATAATAATATGATAACAATGATGACAATAAAGGCTTTAACAACAATAACCGCATTAATTCTACATTTTATGGTGGTCTTCTGCAAATATTTTACGTCAATAAAGGAAGAGCACGCGACCTTGCTACGCGCGCGCGCGACACATTCCATCTTTGCACGGCCGACAGCAGCCTCTCCCTGGCGTTGCGCAAGCGCTGGCGTTCCGGAGCTCACGCGGCGTCCCCGCATCCCATAAACCTGTTGCGCAACGCACCGCGCCACGAGCAAAACGAGCAGGCGGCGGCGGCGGCGGCCGGCGGCGGCGGTGGCGCGGCGGAGCGGAGCGGCGGCGATTGAATGGAGCGGCGGCGACGAGGGCGAGGGCGAGGCGGAGGTGCCAATCATGCTCTCTCTAGGATCGCCCCGCCCCCACCAATGACTACACTCACCTACCATTGCATTCTTAGTTGCCGCCTCCAACACCTCTACACACATCACCATTCAGCTGTGTACCGTCCCCTCCGGCCAAAAACTGCCACCCAGTTGCTTCCGTCACTTCATCACGGCCTCATCGATCCGTCACTGTCCTGTGATTCCAAAATCCCCGCCGCCCCACCCGTCATTTGTCGTTCTATCCTGTCTTTTAAATCCTCCGGAATTCCTCACGGATTCCAACACTCTCTTTATCCCCGTTGTTCTCAAGCACATTTCCAGTTCCCTACCAACTGCCCCAGCTACCTCCTACAGCTCCATCGCCACTACCGATCCACCGCCAATGCTCCCCTCCACACTCGCGTTTACCATCCGTTCCCATGACCACAAGTCACCCTTCAGATCCAACTGGCCTTCACGAGCCCCGCCGCCACCTCAGTACACCATCACCACCACTTCCAAACCTCCTTGTGGATAACCAGTTGTCCCCTTCCCCTTCGAATCACTCTATCTGCCTCTCATCTTCCGCTTCCGACGCCCCGCAGATTTCCTGCCTAGCTGCACCGCCAGGCCAGACTCCGCCCCCACCATTACAGTCTCGTCCTACAGCATCCAATCCTTACATTTTCAGCCTCATCAACTGGGAGCTATCAACCGCTCAGCAGTCGCCCCTCAACCATCATCGCAACTCGTCAGCCCTAATGTCATTAGGGCCTCGCCCCACCGCGTAACGCCACTGCATGCGCTCGCACACACATACACACACACACACATACACACACACACACACACACACTCATCGTTTCCCTTGACCTATAGATACTTTTCTTTCTACTCGTATCGGCCGCTCACCAGCCCGACCGTCTCACCTCTATCCAGGGATACCATGGGCGACCGCAATGTGCACATTTCTTTTTTCGAATCCTCGGTAGACAACTCCCAGAAGTTCATGCGCCCGACAAATAAATGACATCGCTAGCTGAAATCGTTGCTCCGCGGACTGACTGCAAACCAGCTTCCCACCTTCCCACAGCCCTATACGCACCACTCTCGCCATCACCAACAACGCCGGATCAACCTCCGGCTCTATCACCGAACGTCGCCCCCTGGAACCACTATCCATCAACGTTACCGTCCTCGTCCATGCCTGAAACTGCCCTCTCTCCGTCCACCGTCTCCTCCAGCGCCACCCTTACCACACCACACCACTTCCACCCCTATCAATGTCACCGACATGTCCCTTTTCTCCGTCACTGTCCATGCCTCAGCCATCATCTCCACGTGTTCTACTGCTACCACGCCACACCCCCGAGTTCAGCTCTTTCTACCAGCACCATCGCTACGTATCCATCATCTGTACCACCAGCGCCACCGATAACCCGCCATGCTCCTATGGCCAATTCCTTATCCATCACACGCCACTGCTACCACGCCAAACAGCCGAGACCAACGTCTTCTTCACCAGCACCACCACTACCACACCACGTCCCCGTGGACAACGCCTTATCCACCCACACCACCGCTACCACGCCATGCTTTTGTGGTCGTCACCTTCACCGCCACCGCTCCGCTCAGCCACCATCACCAGTTCTACTGCTAAAATGCCGCGCTCCCGAGTTCAGCTCTTTCCACAAGCACCACCGCTACCACGTCATGCTTTTGTGGTCGTCACCTTCACCGCCAGCGCTTCGCTCAGCCATCATCTCCATCAGTTCTACTGCTAAAATGCCACGCTCCCGAGTTCAGCTCTTTCCACCTGCACCATTGCTACCACGCCACGCCCCTGTATCCATTATCTGAACCACCAGTGCCACTGTTAAACCGGCAATGCTTCTATGGCCAATTCCTTATCCCTTCGCCTCTGCTACCACGCCATACCACCGAGACCAACGTCTAGTTCACGAGCGCCCCCACTACCATACCACACCCCGTGGACAGCACCTTATCCACCAACACCAACGCTACTACGCCGTGCTTTTGTGGTTGTCACCTTCCCCACCAGCGCCCCGCCACCGTCCCATCCTCAGTGGCGCAGCGTGGGCGGGCGGCCACGCCACGCCCCGTATCCATCATCTGTACCACCAGCGCCACTGATACCTCGCCATGCTTCTGTGACAAATTCGTTATCCATCAGCGCCATCGCTACCACGCCACGTCCCCGTGGACACCTTATCCACCAACACGACGCCATGCTTTTGTGGTCGTCACCTTCACCGCCACCGTGCCATCCTGAGCGGCGCGGCGCGGCGCGGGCGGGGGGGAGGCCAGCGCCTGCGCTTTGTGCAGGAGCTCATTGGCGTATCGCGGCGGCAGCTACGCGCACGCCTTTCAGGACGTCGTAAAGCCATCCGTCAGCGCTTCGCAACGCTTGTTTCCGGTAGCGGGCCTTGGAAACAGTAGGCGCCGCGTGCCCCCCTCCCGTGCCCCCGCCCCCGCCGCCACCCCCGCGCCGCGCCGCGGTGGTCCTCCGCAACTCCCTCTCTCTCACGGGCGGCGCTGGGCGCGACGCCTCCCTTCCCCACGAGAACAAGCCCTACAACAAGGACCTCAGCGCCAGAATTCAGGTTATATGTTAGGAAAGTACAAATGAATTCGTTCTGAACTACGAAGGACAAAAAATTGAACGATTTTTTTCACACTTCCCACTTCCCCATTCAGACCACAAAGTTGAACGCTCGGAAACACAGATCTAAAATTACTAGAAACATATAGAAATGTTGCATAAACGTAGCATCACAGAAAACGAAATCAGAATAGATGCAATTAGACATGAGCTAAAGATGCCAGCAAAAGTCGCTATCCAGTGTAAACAAAAATGAGCACAATCGGCTCCATAGCCGAGATTGCTAAAGCAGTCGTGCCGTAGTGATCTTAGACCGTGGGGCCGCGGGTTCGAGTCCCACCTCGGGCACGGTTCTATGTGTTCGTCCTTTCACTCCCTATCATCACCATATCGTTTTATCATCGTTTCATCAAAACATTACATCCAATAGTAGTCGCTAATGACCTAGTCGTTGATGCGCCCCTAAATAACATAAAAAATTGAACAGACATCAATAATTTTAAAAAATAATTAAATCCATTCCGTGAAAGAAATATCGGAAGACAGATGAAGGAGAAAATTATTTCTACTTTTTCACGAAGTAATAGGCCTACTAGTTTTGCAAACGAGTTGTAGAAATATTTATATTGAGATTTCAGAATTGATACACTGTAGAAGAAAAAATGTGTCACCAGTGACGGTATATGAGCTAATGTGCTTAAATCACATTTATTTTGTGTATAATTGTTTTGGCACGAAAATACAGCATGTTTCTATTCGAATAGTAAAATAACTTCTAAATGACCCAACGTTTGGAGAGCGATTTCAAATCTTTGAAACGGTTGCTGCAAAAAACCGAAAACACTTGCAGCATTTCTTTATCCCGTAAAACATTCAAAATCCAGCAAACCCGCGAGAAACTCCTGAGAATGTTTCCTTAATAAGACCATTTACGAGTATTAGAGATAAACATGCATATAATAAGTGAAAACTAAGGAACTACAACAGACAGAAGTGAGGGCAGGTCATTATTTCGTGATTCCTCGCGCTGCCATGGTTTTGGAAAGTGAGGGATGCCAGTTGGATCATGAGATTCGACACGGTTTTACAAGCCGGCATGTGGTGTTTCTTCTGAAGGGATCTCCCCCAACTGTGCCCCGCCTCACTCTATGCTCCCGACTGATTTCTTGGTATGAGTGGTGCATGTAAGTGTGTGTGTGCATGTGAGCGAGGGAAAGAAAGAGAAAGAGGGAGAGAGAGAGGGGAGAGGAGGGGGGAGAGAGATGGGGAGAAAGAGGGAGAGAGATGGGGAGAGAGAGGGAGAGAGGTGGAAAGAGGGAGAAAGAGGGACAGAGAGGGAGAGAGAGAGAAGCATGAAGAACTATCGCATTGGGTACGTGGCTCGCTTTTTCAGGAACCCTAGAACTTCCCGGTCAGAGTCACTGCAGCGGAAACCGTTGCAGGAAAGACACAGGAGAGACAGTATTTTCTCTAATGTAGCACTGAGAGCGGGGGCGGAGCGGGGGCGGAGCGGGGGGCGAAGGGGCGGCGGAGCGGGGGCGGCCCGGAGGCCGGTTGTTGATATTTATTGTGCGCGCGCGGGCGGGCGTTCGCGGCGGGGGCGTCGCGGGGCAGACGTCGAGAAACGTCGGTGCCGACGATTTTTCCGCTGTCCGGCGCCGGACCCTCTCCTTTGTGGGCGGAGCTGCTTCCCCGGCGCTGCGCCCGCCGCGCACAACGGGCGTGGGCGGGCGGGCGGGCGGGCGGGAGCCGCGGGCCGGCCGCGACGCGGACAAAAGCGCGCGCCTTTTCGGAGGGGCCTTTCAGAGGCGCTGTCCGTCGCGCTGCCGCTTCATTTCATTATCGGGGCCTTTCGGGACGCATAACGACGCCTAATAAAATGTTCAGCGCTGCCCAAATGATTTCCCTTCGCGAGGACAAGGCCGGGTCCTCACGGTGACCGTTCCGCCGCTCGACAAGTCGCCGAGGGGTAGGGCGGTCAGTGGGCGTGTTGTGTGGCGTGGGACACTTGCAGTAGAGAGGCTTCTCTGCTGGAAATCCTCAGCGTCTTTGTAAAATCACATAACTGCAAACTCGATTGACTGATTTATTGATTTGTTCGTCTTCCTGCGTACGTCATATAACGGTCATTAGCCTCGTAATTGTAGTTCATCTTTTATCATGAGAAGTGGCGATGATCTTCCTCGGTTGAACTGTGAGATTCGGCGCCACAGTCGGGACAACTGTAAGTCCCCGACTGGTCTCCCTATATGAGTGGAAGTGTATTGCGTGTAACTGTAACTGTGCGTAAGTAAGAAGTGCTTCGGCATTCGCCTGACATTGACCGGAGAAATCACGGGAAACTACCATTCAGAGCATCCGGCGGGTAGGAATTCTCCTCCAGACAGCGGGTGACTTCCACCTTGCTAGCTTGCGAGTATCGACAATCCTGCCATTGTCGGAAATCGAACCCTAGGACTTCCCGGTCAGAGGTTCTACAGTGAAATCCATTGATGTCCTGAGCAGCCTTAGCAGATGCGAAAATGATTTTTTGGAAGGATACGCATAGTATATGATTCAGTAATGGTATAACCAGAAAATTACTTTAAAGAAGCGACAATATTAACGATCAATGTTATTGAAAGATGCTGAACGAGCAAAAACCAGCACCGCTTGCCGCTCAGTTAAGGAAACCTAACAGCCTCAGATTAAGGGAACCTGACGATCGGGGAATCCATTCCGGTGTCTCGAGTTGTTTATAGCGGGTGCAGATGGCGGATGTTGATCCATAGATCATAACTGAGTTTATAACGTAATTCGGTATTTACGAGTAATCAATGAATCCACTGTGCTTATGAGAAGTTTTCATGTTTTCCTGATCATTTCCATACCAACGCCGGAAAAGTGATGTAAAATAATTGATATTTATTAGGTCAAAAACATGTAAAAACTATATATGACGCATGGGCGAGAAGATTATCTGCGCACATTTTCTTGATCCAGTTCAAGCCCAGATTTAAAAAAACTTTGCGAGATTAGGAACATTATTTGAAAAATTAGGCATTTTCGTTCCCGAGTTATATAAAACACAATAGTAACGGTAAACGAAGTACAGATGTGATTCTTCTCCATTGCTAACAAAACAGTAACTCACCCTCAGCTCCACTCCTACCGCTAAAAGCAAAAGGTAGTGCTCAACAAAACGTGCGCATAGTGAAGCTACATTTACGTCCAGAAGCAAAACAAGGGGTCATATCAGCATTTACTCAATGGATCAGGCAAACTGGACAAAAACCTGATCGAAATGGGGGTCATTGACCCGGAAGCTGAAGTACTACTCGTTCACTTTACATTTGCAGACGGAGCGCTGCGATCTGTTTACATGAGGTCACCGCCGACTGAATGAGAAACGCGCGTCTGCTGTATATACTGATCGTTTAATATGATATAGAAGCGGTGAACAGCACACAGAATCCCGGCGGGGCAAGAACATAACCATTAAGCAGTAGAGAAGTGCAAAGAAGAAATTAAAATATTGTACGTGAATGTTGTGAATAGTGTGTGGTGTGATCTATTTTATTGTATATTATCTTAATTATTTAAGAGCGCGACTCCAGCTCACTGTCAGAAAGGTATAATTCGTCAGCTGTGTCAGTAGCGCTTGTGCTGCCTTCGGAGACAGTTGATTGGTCAGATGTTGATTGACAAGGGGCTATTCGTGTATTCTCGGTTGTGTGTTCGGGCCTTCACTTTCAAAACAACATTAGTTCCTAATTCTGCCGTCTGCAAATGGTAAAGTGAACGAGAAATACATTATTGTTACAGCCGTTTAAAAAAATAAACAATACAAATGTAAACATTCATTATATATCATTGTTTGTTAAAATAAACATTTTCTTTTGACGATCAGTGTAGTCTCTAATTGTATAGAAACAGTTGTGCAGCAGAAAAGATTTTACTTTTAACTTAAATTTGTGTAATGGTTTTAATTG
Source organism: Acheta domesticus (assembly GCA_031308135.1). Taxonomy (NCBI): domain Eukaryota; kingdom Metazoa; phylum Arthropoda; class Insecta; order Orthoptera; family Gryllidae; genus Acheta; species Acheta domesticus. Next base: position 20,409,424 of record JAHLJT010009419.1, on the reverse strand, counting down.
TTTAATGCTATCTTGCAATGCATTGTAAAGTAAAGTACATGTATTGTATGTGGATTTCTTACAGAGTTGTTGATACTAATTGTACTGAGCTGTTGATAATGACACTTAAAAGGCGCGATTCTTTCTTCCCCAAAGAATTGCAGCTGAAGTCAGCGTAAGCAATTTCATTTCAAGTCAGGGATGATAACTTCTCGGCTGTCCGGGTGACGCCGTGTCGTTGGCAGAGAGGCCGACGTTTTGCCTACATGTCGTAGGCTTCCTCACCTTGCCCTGAGGAAGCCTGCGACATGGTAGGTGAAACGTCGGCCTCTCTGCCAACGACGTGGCGTCACCCGGACAGCCGAGAAGTTATGAACTCGAGCCCGGAAGCTTACGTGTACAAGTCAGGGATGGACCAATGAATCAACGTTCAATTGTATGGTATTACAAACAAACAACATTTCTATAGAGAGATGAGAAAATCGCAGGTTTCAATTCTACTCACGCACTCATGGGCAGTACTTGGATGATAAGTGTTATTGTCGTCACTGCTGTAGATATTACTATGATACGCATAAGTCAAGTTTTTTCCACAAATCTTCACTTTCATATTAATTCGTATAACCACTATTTAAAATCAGAGTTTCTGTGTGATTGTAAAAGTAGTATATAGGCGTACTTGAAATTATTTGTGTAACACATAACGTTTACTGTTGTAACGTTGGTATTGTTATTCAATAACGAGCTTCTTAATAGTTCCTACTCGTTTCGAATTTAAGTTTCTTTAGGGAAAAGTTATAAGTGTAAGAATTGTAGCTAATTTAGCAGTCACGCAAACGAAATTAATATAAAAGCTCCTCGCCCTGCATCCCACCTACGCAAGAAATCCGTTGCATGGGACTACAAAGCCCTGCTGTTGTCAAGAGTATTCATATCCACTTTTGCGAAGTTTCCCAAAGAGCAAGCTGATTCCTCTCGTCGGCGAGCGCCTCATTGTGCGGGAGGATTAGGGTTGTTGCGAGGCTCGACTCGGGCAACCGAATTGCGGAGTGCGTGGCCGGTGGCCCCCCGCGGCCCAACGGAATCCGCGGCCACGCGGCCGAGCGCCTCGCACAGTGGGCGGACACGAGACACGTGCGGCCGAAAGAGCTCTCTGGTGCGTGTGGGAGGAACGCCACACAGTTCGCGCTGAAGCTATTGGGAAAGTGGGTTTTGTTTCTTGTTTTGAAAGTCTCGGATTTCGCTCGAAAAATGAAAAGACGAAGAAGAACAAGAAACACAAGAAGAAGAAGAAGGAAAAACAAGGAGAAGAAATAAAGAAGAAACAGGAAAGAAGAAGGCGAAGAAGAAAAAGAAGAAGAGAGAAAAAAGAAGCAGGAAGAAGATGGAGCAAGAAGGAGAAGAAGCAAGACGAAGAAGGAGTAGAAGGAACGTTCAAAACGATAGTGAAAATTTGAAATTGAAATATTTCTAATCAGGATGAAATTCTAGTTGCCTTCATTGTACGTCGCATGGAATCAATTCCTACTATAATGTATACAGGGATTTACGTCGTCGTTCAGGTTCTTCCAAGTACTGTATTGCCATGCATCATTTCTCGGAAAATCACAACACTTACAAGGAATCAAATAAGATTCGTAGTATTATTTGGTCTTCAAGTAATACATTAAAATACTAACAAATTAAATTTATAAAACATAAATCAAAAAATTAAATATATAAATTAAAATTCTATAATAAATGGAAATATTTTTTCATCACGAGCTTTCGATTGAATCGTTAGATTACGAAGAAAATATTTAAAAATTATGTACGGCATAGAATCTCATTAAATTGAATCGTCGATTATTAAAACCAATTAAATCAAAATTATCAATGTCATAGGTTGTTTCCCCTCATGTATATGGCTGATCAATTGGTGTTGAAATCAATTTATTAATCTTTCTCCTTTTGATATAAATAGATGTGAGATTTTTTCGATATCAGGGCCTCACAGTGCGAGTTTTGTGACGAAAAATTGCCAATTTCTGCTGAAGCATAACAATACTTTCTCTTTACTTCGTAGCAGACGAGAAAATATACAAGTTTCTGCCTGCTAGTGTTCGAAATTATGTGTCATCTCCGCCGGCTAATAATTAGAGAGAACAACCGCCTGCTAATGATCGGAGAAACCACGGAAAACTATCAATCAGAGCAGCCGGTTGTTAGAATTTTCTTAGGGACAGAGGCTAAATTCGGCCTAGCTAACGGTTGTTGAATATTCGCCACCTCTGGGCCTAAAACCCTAGGGCCCCCTGGTTAGTGACTGCTGAGGCAACAGCTGCTGTTACCCCAGGTTACCTCAGCCGTTCAGAATGAAGAAAAAATTCAAACGTTTGTGCCCCAAAAATACGTTTTATGTACATGATAAATGGGGGCTATACTACAAAATTCCACCATGGAAATACTTTCTTCAACTGCACAGCGTAGTTGTACCATGGCTTCATTTCCGTTTCCTTACAGCAAGGGAAAATTCCATTTGCTTCTTTATGGAATACGCGCTCGGGACTTAGAGAATGACCCAGGAAGGGAAAATATATTTGAACCTAACAGCAGAGTTGTAGTGAGGAGTCGTGGCTTCCAATAGGTTTCCCACGGTTGAGCCCTTGCAGATGGGCCTCCGCGCCCACTGCGTCGCGCGGTGCGCGGGGCGTGTGCCGGGGGGGGGGGGCGCAGAGGCGGAGTGCGGGTGGTCCGGGCGGAGCGCGCCTTGTGTCCACACTAATGCAGTAGCCCCGCGGAGCTTATCCCCTGGCGGCCGCGTGAGCTTTCAAGACGCCCGCTCCCCGGGGCGCCGGGGCTGCGGCTGCGGCCACCACTCGGCTCCGCCGCGCCTTGCGTCTCGCCGCCGCCGCTGCCGCCACCGCCTACGCCTCCCCATGTGCCTGCGCCTGCGCCTGCGCCTCCGCCTGCGCCTCCGCCTGCGCCTCCGCCACCGCCACCGCCACCGCCACCGCCACTTGCCTCCGCCTCCGCCTCCACCCCCGCCTCCACCTCTACCTCTACCTCTACCTCCACCTCCACCTCCTCTTCCACCTCCGCCACGCCTCCGCCTCCACCTTCACCTCCGCCTCCGCCACCGCCACCGGCTCTACCTCCACTTCCGCCACCCCCTCCGCCTCCGCCTTAGCCTCCGCCTCCACCCCCACCTCCGCCTCCACCTCCACCTCCGCCTCCGCCTCCACCTCCACCTCCACCTCCGCCTCCGCCTCCGCCTCCGCCACCGCCATCGGCTCTACCTCCGTCTCCGCCACCCCCTCCACCTCCACCTCCGCCTCCGCCACCGCCACCGGCTCTACCTCCGCCTCCGCCACCCCCTCCACCTCCACCTCCACCTCCACCTCCGCCTCCGCCTCCGCCACCGCCACCGGCTCTACCTCCGCCTCCGCCACCGCCTCCGCTTTCGCCTTAGCCTCCGCCTCCCTTCCGTCACCGCCTCCGCTTCCGCCTTAGCCTCTGCAACATTCACCTTGTCCTCTCTCTCCTCGTCATCCTCCTGCTTCTCCTCCTCCCCCTCCTCCTTCTGTCCCTCCTGCCCTTCCTCCTTCGTCTCCTCCGCGCCGCTCGAACGGCGAAAGCAGCGCCGGCACGTGACTCGAGGTCCGTAAAATCGGTGTTATAAAGTTTTCAAAAATACTACAAAATTAATCTCAAAATTTGTTCCGCTTTTTTTGCTAATTTGTTACGCAAAAACATTTACTCTTCATGTAATACCGATACATAATTTCTGCTGACTTAATATTAAGTTAGCCCTACAATTACCAAAAAAATATATTAAGGTATTTATTTATTAAAAAAGATATAAAGATATTATATAAAAAGGTATATATAGGAATAAAAATAATTACGTGGTAAAAATAATTATATGAATACAAATACACTGTCGCTTTTCTGTTGCTAGTACACTGTCCAAAAAAAATATTCGTGGCTTTAAGTACTATTATCGGAAATGCGAAGTTTCGCTAAATTGGTATTAGAAAGCCGAAAGATACAGAGATAAATAAAAAATAATTACAAAGGATATTATCGCTTTTTTGTTGCTAGTTATTAGCTGAAAAATAAATTTTATTGCTCTTCAACTAATATCGGAAAGGCTATTTTCCATTAACTTAATATCAAGTTAGCCAGACAATAAAAAGAAACCAAAATATTACAGAGATAAATGTAAAATACATAGTTGTTGCCTTTTTGTTGTTATTGTTGCTAAATATTGTTCAGAAAGAAACTTTGTTGCTTCCAAACTAACACCGGAAATACCCCGTTTCATTAGGCGCGTCAGCCTCATAGATATTTTCGCTCGCCTCCATTTTCAGGTTTCAAACTCTGCGTTAAATAACAACTAGTAACTTTAGATGGGCCCAAGCGAACATTGAACGTCCGTGAGAACGAACCGAACCCCTGCAAGCATCTCGAGACCTACACGGTTTCTTTATTCCGTCTCCGTATTGCAGTTTGCAAATATCCATTAGCAACGAGATACAATCGTATAGCTATTTTTTTAGTGCAAAAATGTTAGCAATTATTTTTAGCTTTTTCAATTAGAAAGTTTGTGAAAAATAGTCATAAATAATACTTTTTATCAGGAAATGTAGGTTTCATTTTTGTTGTAAATATCGCTTGGTAAAGAAATTGTCCTTTTGTGATATACTGTAGTAAAGGGAAGAAAGCAAAGAAAATATATTGCACCTAATTTTTTATAGATATTCCATATAACAAATAAAGAAGTGGTGAATGCTATAAATGTATCATTAAATTAAGTTGTTCTTTATTTCAAAGGGTTGGGCGGTGTGTCGCATTGTTTATAGCCTAGCGCTTTATAAAAGACGGCCCAGCATTCTAAAAAAGAAGTGAGGCCAATCGATTTGGGGCTAATTAAGAAACTTAAGAGAGCAGAAAGAAATATTCTTCAAGAAGAGGAAATATAATTGGTGGAATAGAATAAGCGTGTATATTTTCCGGAAATTATCGTTGTTTCAAAGTTAGTAGGTCATTTGCAGCTGTAGTGTCATATATTACTGCAGGACTCATCCTTCATTTGTTTCTCTCCCTTTCTCATCCTTCACTTGTTTCTCTCTTTGAACTCTTCTTCTCGGTCCCTCGTTGTTGCCAGAAGTATAACATCGTCATAATGACGACGGTTGAGGCAGAAGTCATGGTAACTATATTTTTTTTGAGAGAAAATGAGTAGGGGTGGAAAATTTCAAATATACACATAAAAGGACAAGGTATAAACTAAGTGCTTGCACACTTATCAACACACAAAAATTAAATTTATCATATTTAAGATATTTGAAATGACCGTACTCGTTTCATGTTCTAAGGCATTTTAGATAATACGACTTCACAAATTCGAAAAGCATTACATACCCGTTCTAAAGGCCTGGTTAGGTAGATGCTCGATTACCGCATATCACATTGATCCGCTTACTAACGGGTCGTCACGTGCGATGCTGATCACTGCTTGCTGCGCACCTTTGCAGAAACTCTCCTGCGCATCTCGCAGCTTTCCGGTATAGAAAGTCATTATTCCATGAGCTTCCACCAGTTCCCTGTGACATTCTCGGGCGTTCCTTTCATGGTGAACGGCTCTCTTGGAGTAAGAGCGCTGCTGGCAGCATGTTACATTCACCTCGCACGGCAGTAGACGGACAACTGATTTCAAGTTGCTCTCTGTGCTAATAGAGATACTTGCAGAGCAATCTGTTGATGTAAATACAACCAACTGCAGCATTTATTTCAAGATATAAATGAAATTTTGCGATTCGATAACATTTCTTTTAGAAAAAAATAGTTGCCATGACTTCTGCTCCAACCTCCGTATTACCGAGTTTACTTCATCTCAATAATAGGTCAGAGAAATGAATAGTAGTAAAGTATTGCGATTTAAAGAGAAGGAAAGGTAATGTAACAGTTGTTTACTCATATGTTAAATTACCTACAATTATTTGAACAGATTATTATTTGAGTATATACATAAGTTGGATAAAAAGTAATGAAAGTATTGCTGTAACTTAAAGCCGGTGAGTCGCCGTGCTGCCATCTGTCGTGATAGAAGGAAGGACTATTAGAAGAGTGTGTGCAGCGAGCGGAAACAATACTCTGTCTACTGAAATGTGTAGACTGACACACTTCGTTGAGCTTCGTGGCACATCGTTGAACTTCATAGCAATAGTGCAAATGCTCTAACGCCATGTTTCAAAGGAAGAGCAAAGTTCGTGGCTCAAAATTGAAGTGACACGAGATCGGAGTAAGCAAAAATGTTTTCAGGGACTAAGTGAAACATGTTGTGATGCAGAGTTGCCATTTTCCACAGCCGCACGATGGGTTAAAGCGTTGAGATTCGGCAGAGATGATGTGAAGCATAATCCCCGTACAGGACTACCACACGTGGAGGACCCCTGCGCTGCTGGCAATAGGAGATTCTGGAACATCCACCTTACTCACCCGATATGAGTCCCAGTGATTATGATCTTTTCAGCAAAATGACAGAACCACTGCGAAGAACCCGGCACAATACAGAGAAGAAATTGTTTATGCTACAGGGCGGTCAACATGGAACATCAACAGAAATCAATGTTCCATCGTTAATTAGTATGTTAAAGGTACGATATCTTTTTCTTCTTACTGGATAATTTAATAGTTTTATTTCAGTTTCTTAATGTATTCATTTGAGAACATTTGTGACACTAATTTCTCTATTGAGTAGTGATATTACTTGTATTAGTCAACCAAACAAAGATGTTTGCACTCCAAATATTGAGACATAACTAGCCATTGGTCGTCGTTCTGGTAAATATTTTGTTTTACGACACGTCTTATCGAAAAGTTACGATAAACCGCAACGTTAGAGCAAAATACTAAATTGTAAATCGTCAGAAGTACATAAAAAAAGCAGAGTAGCAAACTAAGTTCAACTTCTATTAATTTTCATTACCAGTTGAAAAAGATCTATATGAAAGTTGATGCAACGGTTTCTAATCCACTCGTATGACGTTCATGAAACATATCATAGTCCTGTATTAATACCCTTTCATTGCATTGTTTCGTGTATATACTATTTTAAACCACAAAGTACTATTTGATAGAATGTATTTATGAAAACGCATAATCCATGTAAGAATATTATGTATTTGATTTTACTCGTTAAAGTTGTTTATTCTCGTCATACAGAATATTACAACGAAAAATAATTTTTCTTATTTCACAAGACAGAAAAGCATATTATATTGAATTCTGTAACATGCGCACCACGTACTTTCTTTCTCTCATCTTTTTCTCTTACATTTTACAAGATAAGAAAACTACACTTTCAAAGCGTTCAATAATAAAAAAAATTCCAGAAACGATCTTCAAAAGAACTTGTCAGAGCGTGTCCTAATGATGTCTTCACTGATAATTTCAGTACCTCCGTCGACTGAAGGAAAACGGATGAACAAATACACCAGCCACCTATTACGATCTATTATTACAACTGCTTTGTTCGCGTGCGTCTCATTCTGTTGCTTGCTGAATACCCAGCAGGTAAATACGAAGAAAAGTAATTGAATTGCAATCGCCAAAGTTCATGAACACAACCTATGGATATTATATTCGTAATATATGAATGGTAATAAACGAGTAGTGTTTCAAATGGAACAGCTTGGAACAAAGCCTACCTCTCTTCTCGCCGGGGTGTCTGGCGGTGCAGTAACAATGGCGACCATTGGCTTCGGAGGTCGCCGAGGAGCGCAGAACTGTCGTCTAGCAGATCGCTTCCTCCTTCCGGAACAGGCTTTCGACGTTGGGGATCACTGGAGGAAAAGAAACAAGCAATATATAACAATGAACTATCCGGCGAGAGCTTATTCTCGCAATAAGCCCAAGAACGCGTGTGTAGATTGAAAAGACGGCAGGTCAACGGAGGTCTCGAGCTAGTGTTTTTGTTAGCATTCGATTGCATTGTGATGCCAGCCTTTACAGTATAATGTAATAAAATACAATGCAATGAAATCTCGACAACATAAAACACCGTTGGTCCTGAATATTGCGATTTTTTTCCATTTCCAATCATTTATTCTTAACATATTCCAGTTAATTTACCTCGGTACCTCCTATAATCTGAATATCTCCAATTGCACGGTTTTCTGAAGTGACGTTAAATCTTCGTATATCCTTCAAAGGTGGTTCGGGGCATCAACTGATATCACTGCAGTGCTGCTATCTGGGAGAACCTAAGGTTCGAGACCTGACGATGGATGAATTTTCGACACTACTAAATAGCCATGTCGAATTCCACTGTCCGCAGGAGAATTCTAGCGGCCGGTTGCTTTGATCAGTAGTTTTACGTGGTTTATACGATCAACACCTGGCGAATGCTGGAGCAGTACAAGAGCAAACGGGACACGGACGGCGCCCGATCTTTCCTTCTTTCTTGTCCTTTCCTTTCCCTCTTCTTACACACAACACACACTCATCACACCACCATACATGTCCGGAGCATAGAGATTCTCCCGGCTGCGTCGGTGCTACACTTTTGGGAGATACCTGGTTGGAAGAAAACCCCGCAAGCCGACGCAGGTAGACGCCGGTTCTCGCCACCGCCACCAACTGCGATTAATACACACACTACACTTACAGGAATAATGACCTCGGCCGTTAACGCGCCCTGAATCAATAATCAATCAATTGATCAATCATTAATTTGCGTAGTGCTTTTTTTTCTGGAGGCTAATTAATGTGGTACTTTCGTGAAGTAGCTAACATCTGCGCGATATAAGCATAACATAATTTCCTGTCTGCGAAGACAATCTACTATTCTCGAATACTTTAAATGGCGAAAACAATAACGATACATTAATGCAACTCGTGATTTACTGATAATGTCAAACTGGACAACGTGAAATAATTTTTAATACATTACTTAGACAAAGGAAACTTGGGTGGTTTGTCTTCTCACTTCACAAAGAGGTATTCCTTGTTTTATAGAAACTTTTTAGTAGTCAAACGTACCACCAATGAAATTTCAGGCTTTTCGTAACGTATCCAGTGAAAACGTCTTGCGGTTGGAATCTTTGCGCACTTCGTCCAACACGTTCTAGCAGGCACTGTGTTCTTCAAAGGTCACGTACTCTCGGTAAGAATGACGCCAACGATCTTCAGCGAATCAGGAAATATCTTTCGTATAATGCCTACAATGGATGCAAAAAACTTCCAGGAGTTATTTACGAAACTAGCCAGTTCCTCTTGCGAAATGCTTTGATTTACCATTAAATGAAGTTTTTGCTTTTGGTACATCATGGATACATACAAATATATCGTAAACGTTGATATCGAAAAGAAGATAATGTCTTAAACAAAACTCATGGGATACAAAAGCGATGATTTGAGAAAAATTTGGATTGTCACAACTTGAACTATAATCAATGTCCATTGCCATTCTGTTTTATGAATTTAAAATGTGAATTTTGGTTTAACACATTTATAAAAATTGGAATGTGTTGAAAAAATTATTGAGGCCACTAAGATACTTTACTGTAACTGTAACGAAATTCATCGGAATAAGCGAAACTTAATAATCACCGCAACGGAATCCCTGAATGTGGACCCCAACCGCGCTCATGGGTTTCTTGCTCAGAGATATTTTAAAGAGCGAAGATAAAATTGTCATCCAAACATATTTATTGCAATTACATTAGGGAGAATTATTGTAAAAATAATAACAAACAAAAATTGGAACTGCAACACAACGCACTTTCTCGCATTTTTCTAATGTTTACGTCTATTATAATACTACTTGAACATATGTGATTTTTTTAAATAATGGCTTACAACAAAATAACTTTTATGTTATGTTATTCGATTTATTTAATTCTATTCATTCAAAAAGTTTAGAGAACTAATTTGGAGTAATTTTTAAGAAAATGCAGTTTCTAAAATTGCAGTTACTTCTTGCAAAGTTAGGCGAAAATATCCATATTTTCAAAAAATTGTACACGAATTATTTAATGATCTAATTTTGAAGAAAAATTAATTAAGGAAAAGATAACTATCTTCATTATTATGGGTGTGCAAAAATGTCAAAAAAAAGTAAACAAGCAACTTACGAAAATTCAGAGAATTCAATGGAAATTGGGCCTGCAATATTTTAAAGGCATAGTTTACTCCATCTGAGAAAAAATAATGAAACTAATTGAAACAATTTCTGAGAAAATTTTGAAAATGTGAGACATTCATACACAGTGCCCCCTATAAGCGAAATATTCGCAATATCAGCTTTAAATGCAAGGGACCGCGACAACAAGCAAGTCTATCAAAGAATATCTCTTTTGGTAAATTCTTTCCTACGGTTTACCCGCTGGTGATGTTCTCAGACAGTCTTTTCCACAGAGGGACGAAGACTGAAGTAGAGGCAGAGTCAGAGAAAGAGTCAGAGGCAGAGACAGACGGAGACCGACAGAAAGAAGAAGACGGAGAAACAAACGGACAGACAGATGGATAGTCGGACAGACAGACGGATTGCCATAAACCAATTTTCGTTATCAAAGATCAACAAAAGTGGATTCTCACTACCCAACACGATTTAGTACATACTAGCTGAATCTGATATCGACGCTTTAAAATGTTTTTCAAATTTTTTCCTAGGTCAAAAATTAGTTGTCAAGTTGTCTCAACCTCGGAAGTAGTACGAAAAAAATAATATATTAAGAATAAAAATTCGATACTTAAAAAAATGTGTGGTCACAACTCTTCTTGACGGATATTCTTTTGAGCTACAGTCACTACCCACCCCAAAATTCCGTGTTGGATAATCTAATCCGAACGTTCAACTGAAGAGGTGTTCTGGAGAGAAGTACATTCTTTCAGTGTATTATCAGGCGTCTTATTAAAGAAAATGTGTACTACATTTGCAAGCTTCTATTCCACAACACACCGTTCCATTATTTTTAATTTATATTGAAATATAATTTTTTAGTTGAAATTATACACGGACGCAGGTTACTCGAAAAGTGTATAATAAACATTGGAACACAAATTATTCACACTCCCGGTATTAGAGACTCACAATACGACTTTGTCTATCAAAAAATCGTAGATTATTCGCGGGAGCATCACATAACGTTCTCCATACTACGTAATAAGTATGCGAGATAGTAACAAGGAATATACTGGTGAGTCAGTGGGTGGGAGAAAGGGGGAGATTCATGTAACATGTCTGTTTAACTAATGGCACTTGGCACTTCTTTGTGCGAATGTGCGGTGCCCACCGTCTAAAAGTATTGGGTTTTCCGTCGTGAGAGAGATTTTTTTGGCACACAATGATGTCACACCAAGGAGGGAGACATGTCCGGTGAGGATCATAAAAATATTCATATTTATTTACATCCGTTGTCTAACTTGTGCTGGAGCTATTTTACTCCCTAATTTTCTTGTCACTGCGCATCATGAACGTTTGCACAATACCAATGTTTTTATGAAGCTATAATGAAAAAAAAACTACCTTTAAAACTACCTTTTTCGGAAATATTATTTAAATACATAATTCGGTGATTAAAATTTAGTTTGTTGCAAATTTAATTAAAAGCATTATGAAAGATAACAACGCGAGTTCTTTGAATTTTGGTATTTACGATTTGCGCGTTTGCATCAGTTTGACGACTCAATTAACAAGTATAATACAGTAATCCCTCGACATCCGCGAATTCGCTATTCGCGAGTTTCGAACATTCGCGATTAGAGAAATGCTACCGGTATTAACATTCGCGATTAGAGAAATGCTACCGGTATTAACATTCGCGACTTCAACATTCGCGAGTGCGTCTTTGGTTGTACTTTTTTGAAAGCTAGCACATTTTATTTCCTTTATCAGCGTTATCTGGGAAATGAACTCTGCAGGCACCGGAGCTCAAAGTATCACGTTCAATAATACAATTGTAAAATAATTCAATTCAGTTGCGAGAAATTGGAGGTAAGGGATTTGGCCACATGAACAGAAAAGCCATTCAGGATCTGTTATAATCACCCCACTGAAGAGCAGCTTCGGGAAATCATCAGCAAAGAAAATCTCAAACGTAATGAAGTATCAGAAGCGAACTGCCTCCTGAACCAATTTCAATGTTAAAGCTCTTATTGGCGTTCTAAAACTTCAACAAGCTCTGGTGTACGAGTAAATAACTTCGAAATTTAAGAGAGAAATAGAAGCAGCGACTTTTCCATGTTTGGATATTAGAACAATGAGGAGGGTGATGAACCAAAAAATAAACAAATCCTTTTATATTCATTCACGTTCAACTTTGAAATTAGTTTCAAATATTGTTTTATTTATTCTCTTTGGGATGTTAATTGTTTTAGTAACACTTACTCAGTTCTTCTGCAATTGTTTATTCGATTTTTTCTTTCTTTTTTAAACAGGTTTTCAATATCCAGGAACGTATCCCTTCTTTCTTCATTAAAATATGGACTCAACATTCGCGGATTTGACATTCGCGAAGTTTTTTGGGAACCGAACTCTCGCGAATGTTGAGGGATTACTGTATTCTCCTCTGCTTTTCGATATGATCTTTCTTACAACATTCTTACAATATTGTTTTAGTGACAAAGGTGGCTCAATGTAAATCACTCGTAAAAAGTATACTTATCCTCCAATATCACGTACTGAACTAGCACTAATGCATAAACAGCTGACTCTCTACTTCATACAGTATATTCCTCGTACCGACGAAAGAGAACACTTCACAGAGCAATGCGGTCTTCTGAGATGTTCAGCTGTTTTAGAACTTATCAAAAATCTCCAAATGAACGGCCCACACAAGTCGAGCATAAGGGTAATTGCAATTTTTGTTATTCACATGTTACAGTACTACATTTTTTCTGTGCTGTTGCCACTTCCACACTCCGCAGATTACGAATGAAAAATGCAAAAAATATTTTTCATTAAAGAAATTCGGAATTGAGAATATCACTGGCATAAAATTATAGTGATTTCTTTGCAGATTAAGAGGCTCTCATTGGACATGTATTTCGTATCTATTTAAAGTATATTTTAGAAACATGATTTTGCTTTTGATAATCTTAGAAGCCCCATTTTGAACTTCAAGAGCCTCCTCTCTGCCTTCTTTTTTATTTCAATGTATAACTTTGAAAATATCATGCATAGAGGTTTCACATACACCACACGCACACAGGCGCACACACACATGACACACAAACACACATATACTCACGCATCCACACACATACCTTCGCAAGCCGCGTTTCGTATTGGCCCGAAGCGTCCTTTCCCGATCCACCCCATCCTCCCCCACCCCTACCCCTTTTTTCCGACCCGTTGCTGCTCGTCTGGCCCCATAAAATCCCGCATCACCTCATCCGTCCTTACCCATTCCGTTGTCCGAGTTCCATTGCGTTCCGAGTCTCGTCCCATCCTGCCTCGGTCCACGCTCAGTCTCGTCCCGTTACGTCCCGTGTCATCTGGTATTACTACGCCTTGCCCACATCCCTACCCCTCGATCCATCTCGTTCCGGCACGTGGCTCTCCGCATCAGCACCTCTAACCCTCCGTTTCATTTCACCCAGCACAGCCTCGAACCATCTTGTCTCGCCCCATCGCTCCCGTCTTACCCTATCACCTCGCCACGCCACGGCATGTCCCGTGACGCCCTGCTATGTCTTGCAAATATTATTTTCCCTCCACAGTATCCCTGAAGAGAAGGAAATTTATTTGTCGTAATGGATATACATTGTGCTGCTGCCTTGCGGCTTAGAAGTTCAAAGGGAGAGTTTTTTTCTATTAACTAAAATGAGCTAAAACTAACTTAATTTTAGCATAAATCTAATTTAATAGTTACTAACGTTGCACTTTGGCATACCTAACATAAACGAAAATTTTTATTTTTATTTTTCTTAACCCTAAGTAAAGTTTCGCTTTCACACTATCTTGGTAAATTTTCTTTTAATTTCTTTATTTTTACTCACGCATCATTCATTCTTGTTTCATTTTATACATAATCTACGCCTTGCCACACCACGCTCCGCCCCGCCCCGCGCGCTGTTCGCCGAAGCCCGAACCCTGCCGTGCGGGCGGGGCCTGGGCTGTTCGTGCCTTCCGTGGCCCGGCCCGGCCCGGCCCGGTCGCCCTGCCTGCCGGCCGGCCGCTCGAGCGCGGGGGCGGCGGGGGCGGCGGGGGCGGCGGGGGCGGCGGGGGCCGCTCAGGAGGCTGTTGGCGCTGATTTACAGCGGGGCTCCCTAAACAGAGGCGGAGGGGCGACAGGCGGCCGCAGGGGGCCCGGGGACCGACCCCCGGGGGCCCCGGCGCGGGAAAGTTGACGGGCGGGCGGCGTGTTTTCCCCAGAAGACGCGACACGCGACAAAGGCCATTATAGCGCAATAAAACTAGTCATCGCACGGCAAAGGCCCGGCCGGGAGTAACGGCATCCTACGCCAGGCTTTCAGAGTGGGGGGTGGGCAGGGGGTGGAGGCGAGGGCGGGCGGGGGCATGGATGCGACTGCTTTGTGCCTCGGCGACAGGTACAAGTTGCCCGCAATCGGCTGATGAGCCGGAATGAATTCCTCCTTTTCTTCTCAATTCACGGGCCCTGTGAGGGTCTTTCGAAGTAACGGTCAAAATATTGCATTGCATTAGGGTGAACACTGAGCCACTAATGGGTTGCAAGTGAGTATACTGATGTGTTGTTAAGCGTCTGAGATCACGGTAAATGTTTAAAAGTGCGTGTTGTATCTCTTGCCGTGAAGTGAATGGGAGTTGTCAGAAATATGGTTAGCTATTATATCACGATCACATGCATGCAAATCACTGTCACGCACCATCAATACACATAGCCTTTAGGGCAAAAGTTTAAATGTCTTTACTCTCAATGTAATTCTTCCAAATATTAATAGAGGACTAAGATGTAGCCTCATTTTAATATTTTAATGATAAAGCTTCTCCGGTCACATTATAGCTAACTTCAGTGCAATCGTTGGTGGCTGGGAAACAGAAAAAGTAAAAAATATGGCATATTAATTGACAATTACAAGGAATAACAAACAGTAGTTTCCTTTCACATTTATGTGGAAAAATTAAATTTTTAAAAATAGTTTTTATTCAGATTCTGTAACGGTTACAGATACAATGATCAATAAAAACTACCATCAAAGAAAGACAGTCCATCATAAGAAATCAGGCGCAGCTTTCTGTCATGAAGAATACAACTGCAAGATCAGGGCGAATAATTCTTCAAATATTTGCTGATACATCACTGCATCTCGCTAGCTGACACAATGATTGATGCTTTCTCTGTTTCACAGACAGCAATTTCTTATGTAAACAGCAATGTCTTACGAAACTGACAATGCAGCTATGAGAAATCTCTGAAAGACCATGTCTTAACACCTCAGCATTTTTTCACCGCTGGAGCGGCGCAGAAGCTCACTTTTTAACAGAACCGCTGCGCCGAAAGTCGGTCCTGAGATTCTTCTCGGCAAATTTGCTGTGAACATTTGTGAATTACGACAATGAGACGTGATGAAGTCAAAAACTCTTTGAATTGGCGCTAGGTACCATCAGTTCTTACAGGAAATGTAGTGTCGAGATATTTAAAAACGCTGTGGAGCGTAATGTCAAAACCTTTGTATTATGTAAACACGTACCAATTACAAAATTATATTAACTATAAATAATAAATGTCTTTCAGTAATGAAGGTTATATTTGTAGAGTATTAAGGCACCGATGACATTTTTAAAGAAAAGAAAAAATAATTACATTCGACATCCGATTTGTAGAAATTGATTGTGCCTTTCTCCATAATTAAAAGTCAAATTTCACTGTAAGAAAAGAATAAAATACATAGTAAGAATTTAAAAAGTTATGCACACATGATAATACATTAAAGAATGTTTTTCATGTGAATTACATGTTCCAATTCCACTCGTGTACCTAAAGAGCCATGTTTTTGTTCCCAGTCTGATAACGTACAAGAGCAATTAATATTGGAAATTAAGTATAATTAATTTTCAAAGAAGTTATAATAAAGTTTATTGTAAATAGATTCAATTTTACTTTCTCATCCTCAAAAAGGTACTGCGTAAGAAGAGAAAGTTATGTAATCGAAAGCCGCAAGAAAGGCGCATTTTTGGCAGAAAAACTATTATTGCCAACCGCTGGGCAATGAAAAAGTGTATAAATATAGATGCTAAATATAGGAAAAAATCCTGTAACACACAGTGTAATCAGAATTCATGTTTTGTGGATTCTAGATACCGAAAAACCGATTGACGGTAAAACGTCTATCAGTCTGTCCGTCCGTTCAGCCGATCCAAAAACCGTTCAGCCGATTTTCTCCAAAATTGATGCTCCCCAATCGATCAGAAAGGACTCGAGGATTTGGAAGTTTCAATCGGATATTTTGATTTTTGAGGGACCCGGAACTTAACACGAAGCTTCAAAAACATCAAAGTTTTCTCAAAAATGCCACCAACTTTTTGTATTAAACCTAGTTATCGGATAGTTAAAAGACGCTTAAGAGAATGAGGTAGTCTCATGTTCGTTGAAATCCCAAATATTTACTTTCTCGCCCTTAATACGGTACTTCAGTAACAAGAGAAAGTTACTAAATCGTTCGCGAGGAAAAGGCGAATTTTCGCCAGAAAAGTCTTATTACTGGGTCCCTGGTCACGAAAAAGTGAGAAATCTAGTTGGTAAGTATAGAAAAAACATCTGTGGGGTAAAAACACTTAGTGTTATCAAAATACACTTTTTGTGGATCCTAGATACCGAAAATCGTTTGACGGCAAAACGTCTGTCAGTCCATCTGAGGTCAATGAAAAAATGTTTTCAACCAGCAAAATTTATTTTCCACACCAAGATTCGAACTCAGGTCCTCCGAGTTAACCCGTCACCCATACGTCTACGCTATAAAAGAGCCGTTAAGTTCGAGCTTGGGTCGACGCTTACAACTGTAATTGTTTCAAGCCCAAATTTTTCCAATACTCAATTTTTACAATTTTCGCAAATACGGAGAGTCGCAAACAATGCGACTAACAGCATACATTTACTTCTTGGCCCTTAGGAAGATAAGTATCTATAAAAAGAGAAAGAAGTCAGAAAACAGCGAATTTTCCGCAGATCTCTTATTGCCGAGTCCTGGTGTCGAAAAGGGGATAACTCCAGTTGCTGAATATAGAAAAAATCGTCTAACACGTGGTGTAGCCAGAATCCGTTTTGTGGGTCCGTGATACCAAAAAATCGGTTGACGGCAAAACATCTGTCAGTCTGTCTGTCTGACCGTCCGTCCGTCTGACCGTCCGTTGGTGGTGACGCTAGCGCCTAAACCGTTCAGACGATTTGCTTTAAAATTGATATTCCCCGATCGATCTGAATAAAATCGAGGCTTTGGGAGTTTCAAACGGTACGTTAATGTTTGAGGTATTTTTTAAACTATACGTGACTCGTTTTTAAGCGTCGGCCAGAGTTGGATTCTGTGGCACAGTAGTATGAGTGATGGCGAACTCTGAGAATCTGTGTTAGGGTCTTTGAGTGGAAAAAAGTTTTGCTGGTTGAAAGCACTTTTACAGATTTGTATGAAGTAGTATAATAGAGCGGAGAAGTCAGAAACAATGCAAGAAAGTATGGGTGTTGCAGCACCACTAGCTATAAATTAAAAAAAAAATAAGGCGGTTACGTGTGCCAGACTCGCTTAAAAGACTGTAGTCTGGAATATGTTGCAAAATGTAATAATTAGGGAGTGAATTTCCATGTTTTCGCATATTTTTGTCCGTTTCTCGCTGAAGGTTTTGCTATGCGTTGTCTCCACAAACGAGGTAGGCAATGTATCTTAAATTCCCAAAGCTTCAGGAAAAATAATGGCAAATTTAAATCGATCTGATAAGATTCAACGACTTAAAATAGAATGGTCTCAAAAGAATTATGAACATTGAACGGAGCAATTAATATTTTTGTTGTATACTTTTGCCGAAACTTTGGTCAATTAAACCAAAAAATTGTGAAAAAGGGAAAGTGATTAAATGGGCAAAAGAAACATGTTTTACTTTGTAAATATTTCATTTTCCTATATCTTATATTTGTTAAATTCAATTTCATTAATTAGAGTAGTTTTTTTCTCTGTCTAAAATACTTAATTTCAGAGCTTTACCTAATCACCCGAATTTCCGCATATCCGAAATCCGCATACCCATTTCCGCATACCCATTGCCATTAAATTCGTATAAGTGGAGTCGTACTATAAATGCAAATAATCAAGTGAAATGAAACAACCCGAAAATAAATGTACCGAGCTTTCGAGTAGCAACAGCAACACCATAAAATTCGCCTCCTCGTCTTGAGAGAAAGAGCGGAGGCTTCCCTGCCATTCCGTCGTCGGCGCTTCATCAATCACTGCATCAGCAGGCGGTGTTTGACGCGGGGACAACGGACGGCGCCCCGGAGACAGAAGAAAAGCTGGTTGCGGCGCGGGCCAGGGCGCGCAGGGCGGAATTCCGCGTTAGGGCCCGGCGCTTCCCACGCCGCCGTCGCGCCGCCCGGCGCCTCGCGCCCTTTGGCGTCGCCCTTCGGAGTCGCCCTTCGACGCCCTCCCGCGGAGCAGCACCCGCCTCCGCCGCTAGCGCAACAAAAGGCGCTGCTTCCGAAGAAGCGCTCGTTCCTGCTTTCTTCATTTCTCAACCGGGCTACCTACTATTCTCTTGCCTGCCTCTCCCTGTCTCTCTCTCTCTCTGCCTCTCTGTGTTTTTCTCCGTCTGTCTCTGTCTTCGTCTGTCTCTCTGTGTCTCTCTGTCTCTATCTTTCTATCTTCTCTCTCTTTTCTCTCAGTCTTTTTTCTTTGTCTCTGCCTTTTTATTATTTGTCTCCTTTTCTGTCTTGTCTTTGTCATTCTCTCTCTGTCTTTTCTTTGCCGTTCTTTCTCTATCCTTCCCTTTCTCTCTGCATTTTTCTCTTTCTCTCTCTCTTCTCTTCTTCCCTCTCTTCTCTTTCTCTTTTTCTCTCTTTTCTCTTTCTCTCTCCCTGTTTTCTTTTCTTTTTCTGTCCCTTTTTCGCTTATCTAAGAAAAACGAAAGAAAAGAAAAGAAGAAAAGCAAGCAAAAAAGAAAAGAAGGCGAAAAAGAGGAGTATAAAAAGAAGAGGCCATGAATGTGAACGCGAGGCTCCCGATGATGGCTCGCCGAGTGCCTCCTGTCCCTCCCAGACGGAAGCCCGCCAGGCGCGGCGCCCCGCGTGGCGAGACGGTAGCCGCGCGCCCACTTCGCCCACGCCGTCCGCTGCGCCCACTCCGCCCCGCCCCGCCCCGCCCCGCCCCGCCCCGCCCCGCCCCGCCCGCCGTTGCGCGATGTGTCCGAGCGGCGACGAAAAGGCCGCCCCCCGCCCCCGCCCCCGCCCCCGCCCCCGCGGCGTCAATGGAGACGTCTCGTGGCGCTCAATGGCCTGTTTATGGCCGCAGTGTCACCGCCCCCGCGCGCGACACGTTGACTTACAGCCCCCGCGGGCGCCCTCAGCGGCCCCGGACCATCCGCGCCCGCCACTAAACCGCTCATTGTGCGCCGACAGAAAGCGCGGCGGGGGCGGCGGCGGCGGGGGCGAGGACCCGGGCCCCGGGCGAGCGACGGACGCACGGGATGAGCGCCCCGACAAACAGCCTACCCCAATGCTCCGAACTATGCAAAAGTCGTCCTAACCAAGAGTCCAAAAGTGTAGTTCTGAAATAAGTTTACTTGAGAAAGAATTTAATCAAGCCGAAAGGACTGTAAAAGACAGCAAATAAAAAATTTAAAGACGATTGATTGATTGATTTGTGATTCCGGACGCGTCAATTGATCAGGTTAATAGTCCCGTAAGTGTAGTCCATGTTTTATCTTGGTGATGTGGCGATGATCTCCCGCTGGATCCGGCGCCGACCTACCTGTCGGCTAGCGGTGTATTCCTCGACCAGGTATCTCCTGCCAGCGGGGCACCGCCCCAAACGGGACAGCTCTAAGCTCCAGTTCGGTCTCCCGCCATGTGTGGTAGTGTTGGGCACGTTGGTGTAGAGCACGTGTAAGTGTAGAGTGAGAATAGAACCGGGAAGGGAAACGAAAGAATGCTTACGATCTGTAATCCGTTTTTTGGGGTACTGCTTTGGCATTCGCCTGGTACAGATAGGAGAAACCATGACAACTACCAATCAGAGCAGCCAGCTACTAGAATTGTCCATGCAACGGCTGAATTCAACTAGTAGCTATCTTGGTCGAATGTGTCGAAAATCCGGCTACAGTTGGTTCTCTGATACCCTGATACCTCTGATACCGTCGGTTCTCTTGATTCCCTGAGCCACCTCTCCCGGTACGGACGAACAATTCATTAAAATTGTTAATAATTTTCTAGAAGTGTCGCTTTTCTTGAGCACCAAAGATGATTTCATTACTATAGCTATATGTTCTATGTTATTTTATTTGTTTCACTACGTTGCTACTGTAGTAGCTCAGTACTCTATATGTGTTTCTATTTGGTGATTTATTAAGCAGTCTGATATGTTCTCGTCCTTGCATTTTATTTCAAAATTTTGTAAACTGCCATGATATTTTATTGCAATATCTTTCAAGCCGCTACATGCCGTCTTAACAGTCCATAATTTAAATTTATATCGAGAATCCCGCGTGATTAGCGAACACTTGTTGAAAATCCAGAACACAAATGGAAAATGCAATAGAAAAACCTAACAAGATGAAATGGAAATGGGGAGGACATGTTATGCGCATCCAACAAGAATTCGTTTGGATTCGTTTAATATCGTGGGATCCTTGGGGAAAGTAGCAGAAATACAGAATAACAGAAGAAGATGAGCAGACGACTTCGAAGAGACGGTATGTGGACAATGGACGAGAGTGGCAAACAACCAGGCAGAGTGGAAATCTTATTGCGAATTATTTACAAACCAATAGAATGGCTGTGTGTTAAATGTTCAAGTGGGGAAAATACAAACTCAAGTACTGTTTAATGATTTTAAACAACTAATGTTGTTAATAATCAAGTGACTAGTGTTAGAAACAGAAACTCGCATCTCGAAGTGCTTTCGACTCGAAAAGCTTTCCGTCAATATAAGCTACCCTGCCCGGCAGAGGGTCCTTGCCTGTTTTGGATGTTAATGACTATTAATAAATAATTAATAGTAATAATTGCAAATCATATTAGTTCATGAGTGCATTCAAAGAATTTCCACATCATGTGCATCATCTGTCAATGATACACAATAATTCCATTAGGAGTATGGAATACACGGCCGAAGTCTACGCAGCATTGCACTTAAGATCCTGGGATTTCTTTGTTGAAAACTCTCCCAAATTCCTAAAGAGATAATTTCAGTACTTAATACAAACAATACAAGGCAATAATATCTTATTTGTAAAGTATCAGAGGAGATTTCCTGTAAACCAAATCAAGCACCGCTAAGAAGTGAATTGTTTTTTAAGTAAAGCTTACTGAAGTTGAATCAAAAAATTGAGCTACTGTGGCTAATTGATGGTGGAAAATAATATATATAGTCCTACTTTAAGTTTTAATTCTAGTCTTTAATAAAATATATTTAAAATCAATAACAATAATCTTAATTTCTTTCAGAATCAAATTACAAATCTGCTCCGATGTGAATACTAAATAAGTTACTGATGCAAAATCCACACATGTTCATAAATATGTATACAGAGAACATGAACTCAAACTAAGAAAAAAAGTGCAGACACAGTGGAATAAAACTTAAAAATTAACA
This sequence comes from Acheta domesticus, assembly GCA_031308135.1. Classification (NCBI taxonomy): domain Eukaryota; kingdom Metazoa; phylum Arthropoda; class Insecta; order Orthoptera; family Gryllidae; genus Acheta; species Acheta domesticus. Next base: position 20,387,680 of record JAHLJT010009419.1, on the reverse strand, counting down.
AAAATTTCTGTGCGAAAAGTGAAACAACAGACCCGTATAAAAGAATAAACTCGAATGAAATTGTACTAAAGAAGAATAACTACATTCCGAATTGTAGACTTCTGACATACCAGATGGATAACGGACAAGTGTACCAGTGTCTAATGAAGGCCACGCAATCAAGGTTACTGTACAGAGCCAATGACGTAGTTGGACAGAGGTTTGTGGTTTTACGGGAAGAGAGCAATGAGTTGACATAAAATGGAGGCGAGAAGGAAATTGATCTTTCACCCCGATATTACGAACTGTACTAGGCGATGGATGAAGCAAAATGTGAGAGGAAACTAGTTTTCACAAGAAAGTAGGAGCGTAAAGTAAAGCAGATCGTGAAAGGATAAAAATAGTCGTTACTAGTAAGGAAAGAGAGAAAATGAAAAGGGGAGAGGAACACACGTTGCAGTTTCGATACTCTTGGCTAGGACAATATTTCGTATGAATATCCTCTATGTATCCTGTGCAATAGGTAATTCATAACCATACAGTTGTAATTATAAAGTGTTTCTTTTTACGCAATATTCACAATAATTATAAGTTGTTTAAAATCATTCGAATGAATTCACTAATTATAGAAGTATATGGATTGTTATTCCAACTTTAAACATCAGCTGTAAGTCAACTGTTTCGCTATTTCAAATAATGTAATAAAAACATAAATGAGGCATCAAATTTTTCGGTTTATGTTCTTTCAAATTCAGAAATAACTCCAAATAATAATATAATATATTTTTTCGTTTAGTAAATTAAATATGCTCATCAAAATGAAAAATAGTCTATTATCTCTATGTTTATAGCATGCGTGCAATTAAAATTCCACCGTGCAATTAAAACTCCACACCTCCCAATCAGAATTCAGAAAAGGAGCCAAATCGTTTAATTAAGAAACTTTAACACAGGCATAACCAAAATATTTCCAGTCGGCAATGAAACATGAACAAAAATGCATATCACAGTTGACATACCTACAATGTAAATAAAAAACAATGAATAAAACTAAATTGGCGAAGTCAATGTTAATCTAGCTGACTAATGGAACAAAATAAAATATTTAACGTGTATAAATTGAATGTTGTACATGTAAAACATTTGGTCTTAGGTTTACAAATGTAAACTAGTGGTGCTACAGAATGGCACAGACTTTCCCGTATTAGTTTTCTATTTCCTTGGGTCTTCGCTAGCTATTCGGAATTGCAACAAACTCTTTCTTGCCAGCTGTCATCCATCACCGTCAAAAGTATATTTTTTTGTCATTTTCTTAATTTTTCGGTTTCCTATTGGTAGAACGGAAACATTAATTTTAGAATATTAAAGAACACAAAAACCTAGTCATAGATGGCAATTTCCTTTTAAAAAGTATGTGCCGTTTAAAAGAAAATAGCGTTTTAGCGCTACTAAAAATGCGAAATTTGAAGTTCATTTTCACAGAAAATTTTTGAGTTTTCAAAATACTTTCTTTAAAGTTATTTGAAGCACGTACACTCACAAATATAATAATGTTTACAAATTGCTAGTAATGTGCATATTAAAGATGTGAGATATCTTTCAAGAAAATTACAATTATGTAATTTTTGAAAAAACAAAAAAAAATACTCAAAGTAAACTTTACGCTATACTAAAGAGTGTAATTAGCACTATCCGTTACAAATGTGTGAAGAAAAACTTTGCAGCCATATATGAGAAAATGGCGTTTGAGCGTTTATGAAAATGCGAAATTTTGAGCTACTTTTCACAGAAAACGTTGTGTTTTCGAGAAACTTTACTTAACATTATTTAAAGCACATGTACTCATAAATATAATAATGAGAAAAAATCGCCGCTAATGTAAATATTATCGACGTGAGAAACATGTGAACAAATTTACATTTTTGTAATTTTTGAAAAAAAACAACCTACAGAGCAATATGGCTTTTATGTAGCCTGATAGAGTACATTTACCACTATCTCTACCAAAAGTTTAAAGACAAAATTTGGAGCCGTTTTTGAGACAATCTTGTTTTGTAATTTTTTAAAATTTCACATATTGCACGCAATATTGCACGAAAAATACTAAAATTTTGAAAAACATTTACGTGACCTTTATGAAAGAACTCAATATGCAGAACAAATTTTATTTGAAGAAAAAAAATCTCTATCTTCAATTTTGTAGCAGGAGAAAGACGCCGAAAAAAAATTCACATTTACACTTTCACAATTTTAATGTTAATAAGTGTATTTTATTCTATTTATACAAGAAATTTAAGAAAATATTTGGAGCCGATTTTGAGAAAATTTTGAAAATGTCGGGAGGGGCTTCATGTAAAGTACCCCCAAATTTTAAAGAATCGTTTTCAAAATCTCAAAGCTTCGACTAGAATCAGATTGATCGGGGAATATCCATTTTGGAAGAAATCGTACGTATGGTTTAGGCGCTAGCAGTGTTCACAGACGGACAGACAGAAGGACAGACAGACGGACGAACGGACAGACGGACGTTTTCCTTTCAATTGGGTTTTCGGTATCAAGGGACCTAGAAAACAGGGTTTCTGGGTACACCACGTGTTAGGGGATTTTTTTTCTTAATTTAGCAACTGGTTTTATCCACTTTTTTGTTATCAGGGCCCGGCAACGAATTATTTTCCGCCGAAAATTGGCCATTTTTTCGCGCAGCATTACATAACTTTCCCTATATTACGTATATCACTGCGTGTATGCGTACGTATACGGGAAAGTAAAAGTATTAATTATATCGTGCTCAGAATTCGATAAATGCATAATGAAACACAACTTCATTTCAGATTAACTATAGAACATCGTAGATTCAAAAGATCGAAGGCTTTTAGAATGAGATGTGTAGAACAATGACTAATTTTTCATCTGTGATTTGTATTCATGTTTGAATATACACTATACGTGTGAAAATGCAGCGGAATAATTAATTTTGTAACTGTTTAGGGAAGTAAAATTGATATATCATGTAGTTTCCTAATTGAAAGGGTAAAGGAAATGAACAACCCATGCAGTTTTGCAATAAACAAACGGAATCAAGAAGAAAACATTGGTAGCTATATAACTACCATACGACGAGGCGGAGGCAGACGCGGAGATGCAGTAGTATTAATTGACTGATGTTTCTCAGGAGCACGTCAACTGTTATTGTCATTAGTCGTATTAATGAAGTGAATACTTTATCCTTGAGAGGCTCCGGTTGCGAATTTTCCTCCTCCAAGTATCGCCTCCAGCATTGCACCGCCCCAACCGAGACAAGACCTACCGACAGATGTGACAGTGTAGTGCATATGAGTGTAAGAATGTGTGTGTAAGATGACAGTGATATGACAAGCAAGAAGGATCATCCACGGTCTGTAGTCCGACATTTAAAGAACTGTTCCAGCCTTCGCGTGACATTGATCAGAGAAGGCAAGGAAAACCACCTATCAGAGCCGACGGGCACTAGAATTTTTCTCCAGACAGAGGCTGTATTCGACTTAGCTGTATAGGTAGTGGGAATGGAGTTCAGAGGTGTAGACAATACAACGAACAAGGAATGGCGAATATGCCGGTGAGCATGAAGGAGAAGGCGGAAATGAGCACGGGATTGAGAGGGAAGGAATTTAAAAAAGGGATCACAACAGAAGGAAGTGGCAATGAAAGAAGCGAAGATAGTGTGGATTGTCCTTTTTACCAACTGCTGAAGGGACGGTAGTGTTTTCCCCTGCAGCTATCCTATCCACAGTGGCGTCCTCATTGCCACCCAGGAAGATAATTTTAAATCGATCAACAATTTTTTTTATCAAATACCCAGTTACGGTGACCTGTAGCTCTGAGGTCACACCAGTCACCTTCCACCTTTGGGTACCAAAATACAAATTTTGCTCGATTCATGTGTCATTTTGGAGAGAACAAAGCGGGTTCATAGCTGGTTTTCCGGGGGGTATCGTGTTTCCCCTACCCTTCACATCTCACCACCAGCATAATCACCCCATCATCCAGCTCTCACAACCATTCATCCTGTGTTAGGCGAAAACGCTAGATGCTGAGTACCATAATAATGTGCGCAGCTGGAAACCTAGAGGGGTAGAGGGCAGCACTGGGCATTTGCGGATTACAGCGGTGCGCGAATCGTAAAACAAAGGGGTCGAGGCAAAGCTCGTAAAGCGTTGACCGCGTCAACCTCATGCTAATTCCGGGCGCAACGAGGCTCTTCTCGTGTTGTAGCCCTCGGTCCAAGAGGGCTAGAGTAATAGGACTGGTCGTTTCTAGTTCTCCTGCCTCGGTCACAGCGAGCAACAGAAAAGCGACAAATTTTGAGATTAATTTCTAGGTTTTGTTTTGAAAATTTTCCTACGCTAGGTTTACGGCCATGCACGACGCGGGATGTTCCACACCTCTGCACAGAGGACTGTCGCTACGAATCTCCTTTTTTTATTATTTCGCCTCCACAGCACCCCTATAGAGGTGGGAATTTATTTTCATGATTCGTCCACATTGCGTTGCTGCCTTATAGCGTAAGTAGCTAGGGCGGGAAGGGGGATTTTCTTAATAAGCTAACTAAAAATAACTTAATTTTAGCTTGAATAGTAATGCAACAGTTATTATGTAGCACTTTGGCATACCTAATTTGAACTACTTTTTTTCTTAATACTAAGTAATGTTCGTTCATTTTCTTCTTTCTTCTTGGTATATGAAGCTCCTGGCAGACGAACACGCGAAGGGATGCCAGGGAATATTGGATCCAATGCTCTGCGAAAAACGGGATTGTTGGTGAGCCAATGAAGTGTTGCTTCTTAACATGTTATTTGTCAGCAGCGATATAATGGGCGAGGAGTTCTCACCGTCAGAGGAGATATGGATCCAGTTACGACAATGTGCGAAAGCATATAACCCTCACGTTTCAACGGGTTCTTTACATTTGATTCCGCGTTCCTGACGACGTACCTCATACTTTCCCAAATATCTTAAGCGTTAAGCCAATAGCTAACGGACGTTGGGAAGAGGGAAGTAATTTTCAGAAAAAAATGATATTTTTATTTTAATTTTCTGTTGAATACAATTTAATTACCAAGTACCTACATCGCCCTTTGAAATGTTTTGATGAAGTTGTTTGTGAATGATGAGTTTTAGTTCACGTACGGACCACGGAAATATCGTCAAAGCTTGCTTGAGTATTGATGTTTTAATGCAATTATTAAAAGTTTTTATTTGTGGTTTATTTCCCATAATATATTTTCGTTTTTCAAGTCTTAAAAGTTTCTTTTTAATGCTATATGGACCGCATGAATTTGGTTAAATATCCCATTTTATTATAGTTTTCTCCCTTCATCATAGTAAACTAGCGACATGCAGTAGCACAAATACTGCTGAACTAAACCGCCATGGTTTTCCGAAATGTAGCACGAAATTGTTAAAAAAGAATAAATAAAATACAATAAATAAATACTCAATAAATTAAATATTTTAGCAAGAACAACCTTTATCAATACTGCAATAACATACGAAGTATACAATAGTAGTGTGTAGTACAGTGTATATTATAGTACAGTGTATATAAGGCAGTACAACTGCTCGTATTATACCAAAAATAACAAAAAGAAGTTGCTACTCCACAACACAACACGTGAATAGCAAATATTTAACTCCGAATGGACTCTTCCTTGGAGCTTTGCTTTGCATGATGCAAACACTGTCGTAAACTAAATATGAGAATTCAGTCGGTGCGCACAAATTAAGAATAAGCGGAATAACACAATGAAATGTTTGCTCTTTGTTTCAGAATCGAAACAGTTTCTTTGTTTTTGTATTTTTCCTGAGTTCCTAGCTATCTAACAAATCCACAGTCACCTCTCATGAGCCCAAAGGCTGCATTGTTTTCTTTCAATTTATGCGCGCATTGTAGTAATTAGTAAAATAGATACGCAACGTTGATTGTGTATTTTCACCGTGACCCGACTCTTCATTGACCCTAAAACATCGGAGGTGAGGCTAGCGCGGGAGTGAAGACGAGAGTGGGGGCGGGAGACGGAGCGGGGTCGGAAACGGTAGCGGGAGCGGGGTTGAGGAGGGAGCGAGCGAGTGTGACAACGGAGCAATGATTGATTGATTGTTCGTGATTCTGGGCGCGTTAACTATAGAGGTCATCAGTCCCGTAAGTGTAGTGCGTATTTTTTCATCAGGGAAGTGGCGGTGATCTTTACCCACTGAATGGGGAGATCCGGCGCCGATATACCGTCGACTAGCGGGTTTCCCCTAACCAGGTATCTCCCACCAGCGTCTACCGCCCCAGCCGGGACAAGCTCCCGACCAGTGTCCCGGCATATGTGGTAGTGTAGAGCATGTTAGTGTCAGTGTGTGCGTAAGGGGTGAGGATAGGACAAAGAAGAGGAAGGAAAGATCTCGCGCGGTCCGTGGGCCGTTTGTTAGGGTAGCTGCTCCGGCATTCGCTTGGTAGTTGATCGGAGAAACCACGGAAAACTACCGATGAGAGCAGCCAGCCGCTAGAATTCTCCTCCAGAGAGCGACTGAATTCGACATTGCTGACAAGCTAGTCTCGAAAATCCTGCCGCCATCGGGACTGGAACCTAGGACCTCCCGGTCAGAGGGACAGCAGTGACATCAGTTGATGCACTGAGCCATCTCTCCCGGTAACAACGGGCAAGAGAGTGGGGCTGGAGACGTGGACGAGAGTGCCCCCGCCAGTAGCCCTGGCGAGGCGGTCGTTTATTGACATGCAGGGGATACATGCGCTACAGCACGTTGGCTTTTGCGGCAAAGAAAGGGGCAGTGCTTAATAACTAACTCATTACTAACTTAAGCTACGGATGAAGTCGGCAATTTGGCCGGCAACCTAAGATTTACATTCATGTTTGTTTATTAGTTCTTTCTGATGTGGCTTCTTGTTGCAGATTCTTGGTTTGCTTATATTCGTACACACACACACACACACATTCATACTAAGATCTTCGTATTTACACTTCATTGTGCGCCGACTTAGCTCCAAGCGTCCGTGGCGGCTAGGCGGAGCGGGGACTGGAGAGGAAGGGGTGGCGGGAGCAGGAGTGGTTCGGGACGGGAGCGAGAGAGCGGGGCGGTCTAGTAGGGCCGGCTTGTTGTATTGCCCGTCACATTAAGGGTGCGCGTCCCTAGGCCTTAACCCGAGCCAAGAGCGTGGCCACGTGATCCAGGAATCTCAAGATGTTCTCTGATAGCCGTTCATAAAAAAAATGAACTAAAAACCGTTCGATTTTAGAAACTAATCACGTACGATTGCATAGAATTTCAAAACATCTGCAACATCTCACTTACTCCCATATTTTGTGATGCACTGTTTTCGTACTTTGTTGCACATATTTTTAATGAATTCAGGAAATGGACTAAGGATTCATGCAAAATACGATGCGAGGGCATTCTTATTTATAAGCAAATTAAACGTACAGCTGTGTACCTTGAAAAACAATAATTGTGTTCTCGTATTCGAAAAAGTCTCATTTAATACATAAAGTATACATTCTTGTAAAACACCTTTTCTGTAATAGAGTTTCAAAAGAATTTCAAATGATCGAGGAAAACGAAATCGCATTTTCTGAATTATCTGCGAATCTGAACTCATTGCAGTTAAGTTGAAATACTGTGAACAATTAACCTTCTTGGTAAATTCTTTCATAAACAGTTGTTTTTATGAGCCAGTATTCACAGAAGTCTGTGCATTGTGGTCGCCACAAAACCTCCTTCTGCCGACGGTGACGAATAGAAGGGGCCCTACCTTCCCCTCCCCTATGGGCCACATCGGCCTGTGTGCAATTGCACAGTGACAGCATTACCTATTCACAGAAGTATCACAACACATTACCTAATATTATTTTTGAAAATGTTCTGTATGTAACTGTTCTTTAGGTGAATGAAAAAAACAGTGTTTATTTTATCGAAATCGTTTATTTTCTTCATTTGAAGTTACACATTAAGTTGATATACACTACTAAAATACTGAATTATATACAGGTAATCTTCTATGTTCATTTCACAATTTTTAAGTTGATATGCACTTGAAGATTTATCTCCTCACAGTTCACTTCTTGCTCATGAGGACGTCACTCTCACTGCCCTCTGCGCTGCTGTTCACTGCGATACACTTTTCAGCCGACTGCACTGGGCACCAGACCGCCAGAGCCGCGGATGTATACGTTAGGCGCCGAGCGCGGAAGCTTCCAGAATCTTGCGTCATTCTTCTCCGGGACCCGCGAACCCTCCGTAACGCAGCGGAGCTCTTCGCTCTCAGCTGGGGATCTTCGGGTAGCCATCGGTCATCACTGACAACGATCCCTGAAGAAGGCCACATCTCTTAAACATGGCATTAATACTTGCAGTTTTCGGGACACGGTTTTCTGGAGACAGCTTCGGCATTGCGGTGTCTGCTGAGTTTATAAGCAGACTGATGTTCGTCTGGTTGCTTCTGTGGACGATCACATCGGGTCTTGGCGTGACCCAGTTCTCCGCAATTCCAACATCGAAGCTGTCGCCTTTTGCCACTGGAAATGCGAGCGTCTAACAACCTCTCAAGCATGGCCTTAAAATACTCTTCGTTATATGTGTCTTCTTCGGGCTGAAATGCTCGAACTTGTCCATGACCTTTCGATGCTTTTTTTACCGCCTCGAATAGTATTGCGTGGCTCAATGCGTCAACTAAGCTTTTCGGTTTTGCCAACCTCAGTGACAGTTGAGCGTCTGCGTCCTGGAGTGCGTCAATGAAGCTTGCGACGGCTAAGCGTTCCAGGTATTTTTCTGGACAATCAGGATTAGCAAGGCGCACTAAACGAGCGATATCATCTCCTAGTTCTTGAAGACTCTCGCCAGGCTTCTGCACTCGATCTCTAAGCTCCAAATAAGACAGTTCTTCCAGATGTGCTTGTCCGTAATGCGTTTCACGTCTTCTGACATTTTGCTCGTAGTTCACCCGTTCTTCTTTCTTGTGCAGAATGTCAACAGTGTTATCCTGTAATGTCACCTCACTCTTTGATCGTTCTGTTTGTTGATTTAAAACTTTCAACTTGTCTTCTACTAGGTTCAGTATTTTTTCTTCGTTCTTCAAAATTTTTTCATCAATTTCTTCTCGAATCAGCTTATTATTTTGGTGTATATTTTGTTCCGAGGGTTTTCAATAACTTTTCTTCCAAAATTCTGGAATTTTCGATCATTTTTTCTTCTAAAATTCTCGAATATTCAGTCAGTTTTTCTTCTAAACTTCTAACATTTTCAATCAGTGTTCCTTCTAAAATCCGGAATTTTTCAGTCAATACGTCTCCCAAAGGCCTGGATAAGTCCTACAAAGTGTTCGGCTGTCTTAAAGGCAAAATTATCAGAATCCTACTCTTGCTGTATTAATCGCTTCACTAAGGTGTTCTTGTAATATTGTCTTTGTTCTGTTGGTGTCTTGATCTCTCTCTCTTAACTCTGTCTTCAACTCTTCCCCATTCAGACTTCTTTCCTTCAAAAATTCTTGAATTTTCAGTCAGTTTTTCTTCCAAACTTCTACAATTTTCAATCGATGATCTGTCTAATATTGCGGAACTTTCGGTCAACACATTTTTCAAGTGTCTGTATATGTCCCCGAAGTTTCCCGTTGTCTCAAAGAGAAAATTATCTGGATCCTCTCCAGCTGCCTTCATAGCTTTAATAAGACGTTCTTGTAGTATTGTCTTTGTTCCGGTGGTGTCTTGATCCCTCTCTTCTAACTCTGCCTTCAACTCTGTCACTTTCAGATCTCGTAAAGCCTTTTTAAAACCCATCGTTATTAAGATATTAATTCGCACACGTTACTGTTTCACCAAACACCTTACACCAATTGTAACGGTACTTTGTGACGAATTCAAAACAAAATGCTTTTTAACAAAATAGATAATTTTCTCAATTTACTAACGTCACAAATTCACTGTCTTCGGGTTTGTATTCATTTGGAGATTTATATTCATACAGTTCACTTCTTCGTTTATGAAGACGTCACTCGCACTGCCCACTGCACTGACGTTCACTGCAATGCACTCCTTTCTCAGCTCAGACTACACTGGAGTGCCGACCGTCCGAGCGACGGATTTATACCTGACAGGCGCCGAGCGAGGAAGATTCCTGAACCTTGCGTCACCCTTCCCGGGGATCCGCGAATGCTCCGGAACCCGGAATAGAGGACCGCCTCTCTCATCGGACGGCCAACGGACTCCGACAGACAAGTGGATGACGCAATCCCCTATAGTTATAATGAATTCTTCTAAATTTATCCCAATACTATTATCGGAAGCATTATTTTTATACGATATGAAACGTCTTTTTTCGTAATTAGTATTAACTTCAATTAAAACTTCAACACCGTTCTCCAGAAAATTTTTAACGTTTCTAAAAATGCGCAGTTTTGAGCTCGTTTTCACAGTTCTTAAGAAATCACACAAAAGCACTTGTATTCACAAATGCAATGAGCTATAGAAAATGCCTATGATGTAAAGACTTACTACGTCAAGAGATTTTTTTTTAAATACCTTTTTGAAAAATCAAACGCAAAAGTGCGTTTGCATTAAAAAATTAAGAAATAATTTGGAGCTGTTTTTGAGAAAATGTCGTTTGTGCATTTTTGAAACTGTGCATTCTTGACAATGCACAATTTTGAGTTCAATTTCAAAGAGAAGTTTTGTTTTCAAGAGAGTTCATAAGAAATCGTTTGAATAATGTACTCACAAATACAATAATGAATAACAAATGCTCGTAATGTGTATACTTACGGTATATTAATGTAAAGAAAATCATATTTGTGTAATTTTTCAAAATACTCACTAATACATCATGTTTGTCATGTTATTCAGCACTATCCGCACAAAAAGTTTAAAGCTAAAATTGGAGCTCTTATCAGAAAATAATTTTTAATTCTTTTTAATATTGTCCACATTTCTCTCACAATTCCAAGAAAACTATTCACGTTTTGTGTATGTCCTCATTTTAAGATATAACATTAAAGAACAGATTTTTTCGTAATATCACAGCACTTCGACTGACATTTAGTGTGACTATTTCACGAATAAACATATTACATGATTTGAAAGGATAATTTAAATCACAGGAATTACGATAAAGGGAAATAATACTCAAAATTACAACCGAAAAATGAAAAACTTTCATTCTGCTCCGACGTATCACTGCCTCCTGGAATAACTTATAATTAAGTAACATTTGAATAATGTTTAATGCAGAAATGATTTCAAATATTTTTCGATTTTATTGTAATACGACTTTCACAAAAAAATTATAACAAAGCTACTTACAAGAACACTTATTCAAAATACAATTATTAAAGTTGTACGAAGTTTGGTTTTCCAAGCCTTGGTCTTCCGTGGAAGAATTTGAAATGGAAGATGTGCAAGCTGAATTAGCAGCGGAATTCGTCGATTTCGAATGGATTGAATACACGTGTGACCTCATTAAAGTATTTTTCTGAATATTTTGGTTTTAACATTCCACATGGTTTTGGTAGCATATTCTTTGTGCTCTTCGCCATCTAATCTTCGCATATTCATTGACTAAAAAAGGTCATTTCTTCATTTTTTGATTTTGTAGTTCATTATTCTACAAATGTATCTATGTATTTTCTTTCTTCACAAAATTCTTCACAAAATAGAAATGTATATTTGTATTTTCTTTCTTCACAAAATTCTTGAAATTGCTTCTACATGCCTTTTCTGTTCCTTTCACGTTTTTCGGCTCTGAATCTTTAATAATTGATTCTATTTTAGAGTTTTAAACATTATCAAAACGCCACATTTTAATATTATATTGATGCGTACAAGCTATTTTGGACCTGAAACAATTGCTATCGATATCTTAAAAAGGCAAACAAAGTTTTTACAGCGGTAAAAAAAGGTAAACAAAGTGATGGCGATAAACATCTGGGATTAGTTTAATTTGAATAAATGTTGCTTTGCTTTGGCTACTTACGACACGGACAGACATGAGTGAAATAGTCAGAGGAAAATCTCTACCGTCTGCACTATAGTTGTAGGAAGTCACGGGAAAAAATTTTCCGTTTGCAGTTTTGGAAAATTCAGATATTTCAACGAAACTGAGACCTGCGACGATTTTAAGATTCCTTCACGCTATCCGAGAGCAAATTTTAATAAAAATTTGGATTTATTTTTGAGAAAAATTTGCAAATGTTCTTGAGATTTCGCGTAAAGTATCCCCAAAAATTATAGCATCGGTTTCATACTCATGGGACCGCGATGTCAGACTGATCGATTACGAAATATCAATTTTGATGTTCTTCCTTACAAATTCAAAATCAAATCTTCCTTACGGCTTAGCCGTTAACGTTGTTCACAGACAGACGGATAGTCCGACAGACATTTTGCCATAAACCAATTTTTCGGACCCCAAATCGTGGACCCCCAAAACAAAGACCCCCCAAATCGTGGATTCTGATGATACGTGTTAGAGGAAGCTGAATACTACATACTAGCTGAATGTGTCGTCGATGACGCTGTAAACTATTTTAAAAGTATCTTTCATGTGTAGATAAATTTCTTTCGTACTTCATTTCGTTCATGCGTACCTTTATTCAAATATGTTCTTACAGTGTCTGGCATTGGACTTTCCAATGAATCGTAGTAGCTGATAATGTTATAATCACCTTCAAAAATTCCGAACATCCAATGGCCTTGTATGTTACCTTCATATGGGATATGAAGTTGTAATATTGCAATTTAAAAATTATAATTGTCGTAAGAATTACTTCAAGGTACTGAACATATGAATAGTTAAAGTTTATTACAAGCTACATTGTTTACGATTTTTGCTAATATGCACAATAATGCACTAAAGATCACCTGTAAGTTGTTCTTCTAAGGTTATTCTCTAATCCCAACATAATATATAATAATAGTTTAGTTCGAAAATTCTTCCGCAAAATCATCTACAACATTAAATGTAGTTGTAAATGATATTAAGTAAATTCTTTCCCGGATTTGCTTAACACTTCCATATTTTTTCCCCATAATTTTTGAATAGATTAAAACTCCTCAAACCCAGTCTAATTTGTGTTCACTTTCACTTTTGCAATTGCTCTATTAATCGTTTCCTATGTGAATCTAAATAAATATTAAAAGAACTGTTTAGTATGTTTATGTTAATAAGCTAATAGTTCAGTTTAATATGTATAAGTTGAGGGTCACATTCATTTGAAAATCGGTATTTGTATTGGTATCGGTATTTGTAAACTTAGGAACGTAAAAGTGAGAAGTCGAACATAGTTCATTCATTCTCTAACATTACTCACAGTTTTGTTTTCCCCGTATTCACTTGAAATTCTTCAAATTTAATACGTTCCAAGGCAAATACTGTTCGTTGATTTTGCAAATTATTTTTTTAAATACGGTATAAGGCCTACAGATATAATTTAAATTGAAATATTCCTCGTGCGTCACTTGTTCAAGATAACTTCAATTGTTCACGTAAATATGTCAACATCAGTGTCACGAACGTCATAAAAGAAAATAATGGCGTATTGAGCGAAAAAAATGCCTTTGATACTGGAGTTTAATCAACGCCACCTACCTACCACCTACCTAGATCTATTTAGGTGGCAATGGTGGTGCTCTAGAAAGAGAAGTATTCTCATTCGTAATTTTCATACCTTGCTTAGCGTATTTTTTTAATATTAGCGTGATACTAATTTGTTTTGTTTTTGTTATAGTATTTAAGTATATCGTTGAAATATTAAGATATTCTTTATTTCATCCAGAAGAGGCACTCGTACTTCCAATTGATTGCAATCGTGATTCCAGTGAGGCAATATTTTGACTTTACTAAAATACGGTAATTATTTCAGTAATTGTTAAAAATATCATAAATTATCATTACTTGTTTTACAATGTGTAATTTTATTTACATTTTATAACCTCCTATTAAAGTCTCGATGCAAAGGATCTTAATATACAATCAGAGGTGAAAAAAAATAATGTAGAACTAGCAAGTTATAAATGAAAATTCACTTTGCTGTGAGGATTTATGCTCTTTGAAAGTCTTTACCGAAATAATTGCGGAATTTTAACGTCAAAATATCATCTCACTGTTTTCACGATAATTACTGGTATCACCAGTTTGAAGTACAAAAACTTTGACGTATGACATTCACTCCTAAGCTGATCACTTCTCTGAAATTTGCTACTACGAAATTTGCTTAGAAGCAACGAGAACTCATTAAACGAAACATGTATATCCCAGTGTTTCAACGATATCCTATATGCCCCATATATATATATATATATATATATATATATATATATATATATATATCCATTACATAAAAAAATTAATGTAGTAATAATTTAGCATTGAACAATCTTATTCCAAACAATCCATTTTAGCACTGGTCACGCTAAACATGCAAACGGACGCACAAGATGGCGGTTGAGAATACCTGTCTTCCCAGAGCTCTAGTGCACCCCTCGAGCCGCCGGCTGTTCCTGCGGCAGCCACCGCTGCCAGCACCTGCTCAACTTTCACTCCGGGGCGTCATCTCCGCAGGGGGCGGCGCCCGGAACACTTTCCCGAGACGCTTTTTGGCCAAAGCGCGCGCCACCGCCAAACGCCTCCTTCCAAGGACGACAGCAGGTGAACAGGGCGCACGTCGCTCTGTGCATGCCTGGGCTCCTCGCTTTTTCTCCGGCTTCCCTTGATTTCGGAGGCGTTTTTCGATACGTGCTCTACTCTCGCAATTCAATTACGTGAGCGGTCCATTATTCTAAGTGGGAGGAAAGTGGAGCGGTGCAAAAGGCCTTTGAAGTTGGGTAAACTCAGCGAGCTAGAACTACTACATTGATGTCGACCTCAATGCTTATCAGAAGAGCGAGGAGTGAAGTTGAACGACTCACGTTCTGTTCCTTACATTTCATTTTCCCTCAGATTGAAGCTTTTAGATTGAGATGCCTTGCGATTAAGGATTTTTTTGAACGTAAGAACAATGTAATGGAATACAAAAGTGCTCAAAAAGTACGACTAAATTGCAACTGAGAATGCAAACTGTCTTCTGCGAACTTCTTGCAAGAAATATATATACGAGTATTTCCTACCCTAATTATTTTGTTATCAGTAAATCAATAAGCCCCATTCTGTACATTCCCTAGAAATATATATTGGTATACTCCTATCATATTAAGGAAAGTGTAATTAGTTGGTTAGGGGGCTTAGTAATCATTTACGTTAAAAATTACTTTCGATTTTTGAAAATATGATCCCATTTTTCCAAAAAAAGATCACTTTATAGGAAATTAAATTCTCTATCGCAAAATATTGAATTTTCATAATATCAATCACGATGACTAGAAAAACATTGTATGACCCAATGATTCAATACGAACACATTTCTTCAATTTTGTAATATGTAATATGTAGTCTTTTTGAGGCGTTGACATTTACCCACTCTTTATAGGGAATTAAATTCTCTATCGCAAAATATTGAATTTTCATAATATCAATCTCGATTACTAGAAAAAGATTGTATGACCTAATGATTCAATACGAACACATTTCTTCAATTTTGTCATATGTAAATGTAGTCTTTTTAAGGCGTTGACATTTACCCACTCTTCTTTCTGCAGAGAAGAATGCCCTGTTTGATCCAAGAATTGATGAAATTCCACCGGTTGAGGTTTGCTCAGAGCTAGCATTGCTGCTGTCTCCGCAGTGACTCTGACCGTGAGGTTTTAGGGGTTAAGTCCTGACAGTTCGGATTATCGACACTAGCTACATAGGTAGGTCGAATTCAGCTGCAGTCTGGAGGAGAATTACGGCGGCCGGCTGCTCCGATCGGTACTTTTCCGTGGTTCCCTCCAATCAGCTTCAGGCGAATGTCGGAGCAGTATCTTAACGAACCACGGACCGCGCGCGATCTTTCCTGCCTTTCTTATCCTATCCTCAACCTTTACTTACACACACATGCACTAAACTACCACACAAGTTGGGAGACCAGTCGTGAGCGCAGAGTTTGTCCTGATTGGGGCGGTGCCTCGTTGGAGGGAAATGTTTGGAATGGAAAATCTCCCTAACGCCGACCGCATCTCACCATTCAGAGGGGAAGGGACACCGCTATCTCCTGCGATAATTCACTTTCCTAACAGGACAAATGACCATGGCGTTTGAAGTGTCCCGGAAACATCAATTGATCCAGGAATGCCTTATAACTAAACCAATTTGGGTGTATCACCTCTATTTCTTTACAGTTTTTACTTAAAGGGTTAATCTTACCTGTATTTTCTTTACAGCTTTTGTAAAGACGGCTTTTACTGTTATTACTTTTTTTATTTAAATTACGTGTAAGAAATAAGTTACTGAAATGAATCTCCGTTGAAATTATAAGGCATTTCCGTAATCAAGTGGTTAAATAGGGTAGCTAGAGGTAGAAGCGAACACAGGTCTCTCTCAAAGAGAAAGGTACCAATGAGATAAATGCAGATACGCAATTGTATATTACGGCTCTATGTATTTCGCTTCACATGAGGAATACCATAAATTTTACATTTTGTTTAGAATATAAAATGTTAACAGTGATCATATTGTAACTAGAACAGAACAGTTCATTTTTAACGGTAATCATCATTTCGAGACATATGAAATCTGAATATTTAATATATTACAAATGGAGATTCTTGCATTAAGTTCTTGGTGTAAGGCATACTTAGGGGCACATGCATCATTCGTCGACATGCTCGATGTCCCTGCGCTACCTGTCCGACTTACGAAAATTAGTCCTTGCTAATTACTACATGTTCCGCCAACCTTGTGATGACGTAACTTTCTGGTTGCTCCGGTTCAATCCGATTCTTCATGACTCCTGATGCAGCGAACACTGGCCCAATTTCTAAGTTGAATTTTAGGAGTTGTTTAGTTGTGGATTGGGGAAGAAAGGTACTCTGTTCTTTCTAATGCTCTTTAAAAAAAGATATCTCTGTTTAGGGAATTTGCAAGGCTTTAAATATAGCGACTTCTGTCATTTTTATTACTGTTTCATATCACGATAATTTCTAAATACGTTTAATTTAAACGACAATCACCATGTTAATGTAACTGCTAACGGCAGAAATTCTGATTAGAAGACGGTTTAAAGAAATTGTATTCAGCACGCACTTCACTTCCAAGCATTACTGATCCACTCCCAATTCGTGGCATATTTTTACGACAAATATGTCAGATGAACTAGTATGAAAGTCTATAAAAACTCATAAAATAAAAATAGATATATATTTGTTTCGCCTTTAGAAACATTTGTTAATAATAGTTTTTTGACCATTTTTCAACCTAAACATGGCAGAGAGGTGAATCTTGTGTACTATACTGCCACGACGGACAGCTGTGCAGAATGCCGTAGAAAGTGATGCCTTTCCCTTGAAAATGTAATGGAATAAAAAATAGTTTAAACAGTTAAAATGATGTTTTATTTGTTAATTTATGTTTACTTAATACGAGTAAAAATTAACAAATTATAAAACTATAACTATAACATGTTTAAAAAAACTACTTTCTTGTGGTCTCATCTTTTCCATTTGTTGACCACGTAGAAATCACTTAAAATCCAGACGAAGCTAATCTCTCTCCTGCGTGAAGGCCAATAATGCAGCAGGTTGAGACGCACTGTTGAAAATACGAGTGTTTAAGTGTCATATTAAAGAAATTAAGAGCACACAGAATTAAGAATTCAGGTTGGCCGACGTTTCAAAAAGTACGGTTCATTCGTCAGAACCAATATAACAATGTATTGGAGCTTTATATTCACAGTAGTACTCACACGTACAACATCTACTTCATACAAAGATACACAATAATAATATATCAGGCACCATCGTCAACTTTTTATCATATCGCTTCAAGCAAACCTGAATGTGTCGTCGCAACTACTTCCATATTTCAAGCAAGACGTGTGAAACTGCTGCATTCGATACTTTTATTTACGTACCCGAAGCATACTAACATTTATCTCGATTTCGTCGAAAATATAAGCGTTACGAACGACACATTTAAAAGTACCGTTTCCTCCACAAGTGGAAAGATAACTTGGGCTAATTGTGCCATCAAATGAAAAGGTTGAGTCGCTCCTTCCTCCTGCAGCTCGTCCGTGCGTGAAGGACTCTCGACCCAACGGACGTCTTTTGTCTTCGCCAGTCAAAAACTGCGGAGAAACGAGGAGGCGAATCAAAACCTCTTTGTCACAACTGGAGGAGGCACTCGCGCTTTAACGTCATTCACTATTACAAACGCATTGCGTGTGGATGATCTACATCAGCGGTCGATTAGTGATAGTTCACGGGAGGAAAATTGCTTTGTGTTTCCTAGAAATATCCGAACAACTGTATTTTTTTGTCTTTCTAATAATAAATCCAATATTTTTAAACAAGGGAAAATATGACGCTAAAAAGGTGTAACACTGAAATAAGATTCAATGTTTCGTAATAAACTAAATTTAATCAATACATGTTACAATTCTGTAACCTTTACACATTTTAATATTAAATATGCATTAATGATTTTGATTACTTAATTCATTTCAATGCGGCTCAATTCATGTTTGCTATCTATCTACTTTTTGTGATACTGATGATGTGATTATATGTGTGTCGTTTAATTCATTTTTATTAGAATAGATTTGATCACCATAATGTCACAAGTGTGTTTATATGTTAAAAAATCAAACTAACTTTCATTAATCCTATTAAATTTAAAATTACGGGAGATCCGAAAGTTGAGCGTCCACTGGGCAACGTTTTCTAACATACTCCATTACTCTAAGTAGCAGTAGTGTAGAGGGGGGGCAAAGGACCCAGCCCTGGTGACGAATTGAAAGAGCCAACCGGCGCCTGAGTTTCTCGACGTTACCTACACCGTTAGTGGTGAGGTGGGCGCAGTGGGAAGACGGTGAGATCCTTGCGGTCATTTTATTGACTGATTGATGTTTCGGGACGCGGCATCTGCTAAGGTCGTTAGTCTCGTTGGCGTAGTGCGTGTTATATCCCGGGAGGTGGCGGTGTCTTTTCTTCGCTGGACGATGAGGTGAGATCCGGCTCCAACCTACACGTCGCCTTCTAGTAACTCCTCCCGCGAGACATCGCTCCAGTTGGAATAAGTTCTAAGCTCTCCAGTCATGGTTAGTAACAGGGGGATCCAGCCGTTCATTTTCGGAGGGGGCAATCATAGATTTTTGGTTAATAAGAAACATTTGTTATTATATTGTATATTATTTTGAAGTGTATATATTTTACTATGAAAATATATTTTTAATTAATTGCATAATTCTAACAAATACATATTTAAATCAATTTTGCTAAATAATAGAGGAAAACAGAAGAAAATTCTAGGCATCTTGGGGGAGGGGGACATGTCCCCCATGTCCCCTCATGGGTCTGCCACTGTGTAGTAGTGTAGTGTCTGTACGTGTATGTGTGTGTATGTGTTTTTTTTTTGTGTGTGTGTGTGTGTAAGGGAGGAGGAAAGGACAAGAATGAGAAAGTAAAGATAGCGTGCGATCCGGTTTTTGGGATACGTACTGCTGTGACATTCGCCCTGTCATGATCGGAGGAACCATGGAAAACCGATCAGAGCAGCCGGGCGCTTATTCTCCATGACAGTGGCAAAATGTGATCCAGCCACTGTGAAAATCCGCTACCATCAGGACTCGAATCCAATGTCCCTCTGGTCAGAGGCACTGCAGAGGCAACAGTTAGTGCTCACCCGATCCCTGATTAGTCACTGCGCATCCCCGATTTGGAAGTTAATAACGGGGGCCACTAAGGGAGGATTTGTTCCGAGCCTGGGTGTGCAGCTCATCTCACCTGACCTCAAAATTGGTGGTCTGTATGGTAGAGGCGCCCTACGCAGATTTCCAAACCTCTTCCCAGAGTGGAATTGGTAGGCAAAGAGCGGCAGCGTTCTGACATTAGTCCGGATTCCACCCTTGAAGGACACTTCTAATTTAACGTAAATATGATTCGATTTTATGCCACTTTCCCATTTTTCTTGTTCAATTATTAAGTATAAACTTTTTGGAAGGAAATGTAATAACAAAACTTAATACCTGATCTGGTCTGCGACATGAAAGAAACGAGATAGATAAGAACACCAGAACTCCAGCAGGAAAGTGACGCTATGGAAACTTATTGCGTAAAAGGAACGTTACTAATAAATTATTGACTTGCAAAGTTGCAAAGCTCCAACATGTGTCAAAGTATTTGAAATTTTCATTTTAATATTGAAATGCATAGAGAAACAAAGTTAATTGAAATCTTATTGAAAGTGCTATTCCATCATGACCATTTGATTTGAAATCAGCCGTCAGAAAAGTTCTCGAATGCTCGGAAAGATGCTCAATGTCTCTGTGTCCACCTCTACACCGAATTCATTGAGTAGAACAAAATGTGTTTCTTTTGTTTTCATAACGTGTCCAATATAATTAAGAACATGCAAGCATGGAATTGGGAGCGTAATTTTCCTTATGCCACTCTGTCTCGCCCAATGGAGCGAGCACGCCATCCGTTCCACAGGCAATCGCTTCCCGTGAGGGTGAAGTGGGTCTCCTAGCCCCAGCGGTTATGAAGAATAGATGGAGAAATGAAATCCATTTATGTGCCCAGAACACTTGCCACAGCTTATAGAGCGTGATTGGCTTGTTGAAAGACAAAACTAATGTATTGTACGAGAAGAATGAAAAAAAAATATTAAAAGACTTTCTTTCAGTATTCCGAGGCGTGAAAATGTGTACTGCATACAAAGAACATACCCGAGAACACAAGCAACTATTTTGGCTTTCCCGTATACATGCGTATATACGAAGTAATACACGTAGTATAAGGAAAATTATGCAATGCTGTGGAAAATCGATTTCGAGATTTCGTTTTCCCAAATCGTCCGTCCGCCCGTCTATCCATCAGTCTGTCCGTCCGTCCATTTTTCTGACATTTTCTTAACTTTTCGGTTTCCTGACGGTAGAAGGGAAATATTGTTTTAAGAATATTAAAAAGCTGTAAAACCTCTTCCTAAAAGGCAATATTTTTTTTAAAAATATTGGAGACGTTTTTAAGAAAATGGCGTTTAAGCGCTACTGTAAATTCGAAATTTGAAGCTGTTTTCCACAGCAAATTTTTGAGAACATTGATTTTGTGAGCTGAAATTCAATTTCTGATAATAAAAGATGGGAATAATTAAAATATTTTCAGGGTTATCAAGGCTTTGTTCTGTCAGTTATGAATGTAATTTTATCACCGTAAAAACTGGAATGTTTCGTTTTCAATGAATCTTAAATATTCAACCAATGTATGCGCCTTGTACCTGGAGTATGTTTATCTCGAACATAGCGCAGACTAGGCCAAAGGATACGTAATTCATTCAAGACTTCAGTTGAATCAAAGAAAACAAAAAAGTCGATGTCCAGGGGACTCAACTTTTGGGGAAATGAAAAAACTCATTTAATTCAAAATGTAATATGTTTGATTTACAGCAACAAAATATGTTTATTCATACATTTTAAATTAATCCTTATGGTGTTTTTGGTTTAGAGTTAATGAATACATCGTCATATATATTAAAATACTGCGGACTTTCGAACCTTTTAGTATGCCATTACGTGGTTTCAATATTGAGGTACGCATATTTTAAAGAATTACTTACGCTTTTTAACAAAATCAATAAAATTACTCAAATAGAAAACAAAAAAAATCTTTAAAATGTTGCCAACTTATCTATGTTATGAAAATTAATTAATAATTTACAAAGAAAAGTTCTTTTCCTCTCCACTTCACGATCTTCCACTTTTTCTTACAACCATAGCCTGGACCTACAACTAGCGCAGGAACACACTGTCCTTTTATTTTTCATATTCTGCTCCCTAAGTTCAGCCGTCATTCATTTTATTTTTTTTTTCCCACTCACTTTCATTTTTTCTCTTACGACCTGAAACCTATTCTTCTTCCATTTAATTACTGTTGAAATATCACACAAAATGGATAAACTTTTACTTGATTGCGATCTGAAATTTCGAAAATACGCACTTTAAACTAAACCTGCTTTACAACGAAAGCAGACAATGAAAAAGGCACAACAATTAAGTAAACACAATAATGAAATGAAGGCAGATAGAGAAAAAGAGAAATGAACGTCAAATATAATATCAGAGCGTAGTTTTCTGCGAAAACACCAACCGAGCAAACAAAGGGTTCTAAGACATGGAACGTTCTTGCTTGCCACTAAGAGGAAGTGTCCTTACATACATCACAGAAGCCCGAACAACGAATATTTATGCATGAAATGACGTATTTATGTTTTAGGAATCGTTTCCCGACATTAACTCCAAACTCTCAAAAATGTGATAACAAACCTTTTTGTTTGCTCTGATTCAATTGACATAAGAATTATTACTTACAGCGACTAATTGCCTCTTCTTGTTTTGGTAGTGATTTACGTTAATTGTTTTAAAGCGCAGACACTTTCATTATTTAAAATTGTCCTCGAGTTAAGTTATGTTTTATGTTTCCATTTACATATACAGAGGAGAAAAGAAAGAAAAAATGCACACTATATAAATTCTGTAATTTCTTGGAATACTGATCCTTCAATATACCTTTTCGCAGTCTATATGGACAGTTAAAAGCCTATATTATGCCACTATGATGCATTGTCATATTTGGATAAGTTAAAGACACGCAGCTCGCGGAAAGATATTTAAGGTTCTCAATGAATCGCCGAGTACACCTGAATCCTTGCAGTCACGATCTGAAACTTAATATACGTATTAGGTTCCATCTATTCATTTCTACGCCTTTTTTCGAAGAACATTTAGTCTTCACATTCCCTTTGAGGCAAGCGAAAACATAAATTCTCAGCACGTTGGCCAAAAAGTGATGGTTTTCAAACTTGTTTTCACCTTCTCCTCATTTTATAAGCCCTACATAATCCTTGTCTTTCCGAAAAAAAAATATTTTCTGTGTTACCACATAAGTAACTTTATTCATCCCATAGACACAAGAAAAATGCGGAGTTTCTAAATTTGAGCAGTGTTTCTTAAAATAGTACTCCCAACTTGTTGCAGGGGGCAAAGGTGCCGCTTGCCTAAAAAAAAATAGACAGTTTTTCGATAGCCCCAAGTAAAAGCGGTTACTTTTAAGGCGCGCAAAGCGTACTAAATCTCCAAATTTCAGCACTAGTGCTAAAGGTGAGATGATGATTAAATGTTCGGATAAAACTGTGAATACTGCAAAGAAAAGAAAATACTTTCGTCCCATCGCATCACGTACTACATATCTTAATGTAATAAAGTGATTTGTGTTCTTGAATTAAAATGAAATGTCTGCCTAAAAGTAGGTTGTTTAATAAACAGTACATGGCACACGCGATAAAAATGCTTTTATTCGGCCCGTTGGCCTCGTGTCACATTTCCTTCTAGCAAAATATGACGCCACTTACCGCTCGCATCGTAAAAACTTTTAAAGACACGTTCACTTTAATATAAAATGTATATTACCTCCATTTTAGAATATACGGATCGATATCGAATAATTATAAATAAATGGAAATGTTTAAAAATCACAAATGGGGAAACAATGTGTACAAGGCCACCTTTCCTCTCTACGAAATTGTGTTAAAAATGTCTCTGAACGCCATCCAAAGCCCGCCCAGCGTCGTGCAATGGAAAAAAGGGAGTATAGGGGAAGGTCGGGTGGTATCAGCCACCTTAGCTTTAAATATAATTTCTTAATTAAGGTTAATTAAAACTGTTCGTAAAATACAGAATGTAAAACTTCAATATCTTACTTCCACACTCTATCAAAGCTGCTTGGTTTGAAAGTAAAAGAATATGATTATTTGGGTATAGTAAAAATCGTTGACAACTTACATTTATGAAAAGTGGAGGGTGGTATTGGACAACTAAATAAATAATGGTAAAATAATTTTAATGGAGATTTTTTACAGCAATTCACCAAAGATACGCTCACTATTGAGACAAATATTTCATTGCTAAATACAAAGAAAAAATGAGTATTTGGTTACATGGGACAAGAACAGTTCTTGAATTTAAAAAACAAAAACTAAACTATTATGTTTAATTTATAGCTTCACAACTATCATTTTTTAAGGGTTTTTCTTTTCAAATGCCCTTCATAATGGCTATCTTCATATTACGATATACGATTCATATTCGTATTTCCTCCCACGTCCCACGAATTTTACCTGAAATAGTTTCCTCAAACACGGACAAAATCCACATTAGTGTTCAAATATTACCTCCTAACAAACTACACACAAGAAATACGGAAAATTGAAGAGAAGGCGAAGAAGAAACTTTCCGGTACTATCCGATTCTACTTTGTCCGATACCACCCGAACGACGCTCATCTTTTAGAGAAATACAACACAGATATAAATTACAAACAACCTTATACTGCTGTAACGTAACAAATATACCTAAGTAAATATACTAGTTCCAGTAGAATGTATTTAAACTTATCCTAAGAGAAGTTTCAAAGCTCCAAAGTTATCTTTGTACACTGGTCAACATAAAAAAAAGAACGTAATGCGCGTAACAATAACCATACTGATTGATGTACTCACGTTACATAGCGTTTACATAGCTAATTCGTTTCCAGGAATACACTGGCAGTGTGGCACGTGCTACCACCAGTGCCCAGTATCTTAAACTACTTTTGTCCGATAATATCTGCTGTCCGGTATCACCCGACCTTCCCCTATGCGAGTTTACGGAAGAAGCGTGAATGTGATCTGCTATGAGATCACACATGAAAACTCAGAGGGGATGTCACGTGATTCACAATGGAGCCTTGGATGTTACAATGGATGTTTCTTCTCATTATTGCTACATCGGTTCATGAAAGAAATAGTATGAAAATTTAAGATGTAGAGCAGAAACATGTTATATTATTAATTACTGTTATATTATTAATTTATATATTGGTGTATTTCTATATTATTAATTTATATGCATTTTTAATTTGTTGTTTGCTGCATGAACCTTGGATGTTTGACCCCTTTGAATAAAGTAGAAATTAAATTTTGTATGAGAGCAGCGTATCTTGAAATCAGGTATTCATTTGTATAGTTTTTTTGCGTCAATAAACAGACAACTCGACTTATTTAAAGTTAATAAATGTATTCAAACCATTGTTATAGCATTAGTAATCACTAATCATATACCCCGATTTATCTGGTTACGTTTTATTATTTTATGACATTTGCATTAAGCTCATAATACACTAATCAGCAACTACCACAAATTTATGTAGTATAAATAAAACTGTAGAGAAAGGTTAGGGTCATTCATTAGTTCAATATCTCATTTTCAGCAAAAAGTTGACTTTTCAGCTTATCTCAGAGGTCAAAGAAAACTGTCTCTGGTGGGCAGCCGTGTTCGCATTCTTACTCACTAAAAATTCGACATACCTTTGTGACCTTCGTCTCATCATAGCAGGCGTTCCCCAAGTCGCCCCTCTTTCTCCAACTCTATTTTTGTCACCGCCGATACACCCACATCTCGATTTATAAACACAGCTCAATTTGCAGACGACACTTGTCTATTTCTTTTTGGTGCCAAACTAAACACAGTAGCTGCTCGACTTCAGAGACAAACCAAATCAAACAATGGACCACGAAGTGAATAATCATGTTCAATCCCTCAAAATCAGGTGCAAAATGTTCATTCTCTGACATTCTTACCATCCTCATACAGGACTGCTAAATAACTCTCCTATTCCTTGGCTCTTATTCATTTCATCAGTCAAATATCTATATTTTTATTTAGATACAAACATAACCTGGGAAGATCACATAGAAACCAAAGTTAAGCAAGCCAATCAGAAACTTCAACAACTTCATCCAATTATAAACCGTAAATTTATCCTTAGCCCGAAAGTACATTGTTCCTTTATAAATGCATTCTCTGTCCCACTTCCCCCTTATGCTTGCCCGATCTCTTGTCATTCAGCAACATCTCGCATAAACTATATCCCAATTTTCCAAAACAGAATCCTCTGTATTGCAATCAAAGCCTAATGGTTTGGAAGGAATTCAATAATTAATTTCGAATTTGACTTAAAACAAATAAAAGATACCAAATCATTCACACCTCCCACAAGTTCTTCTGCCACCTATCTAACATAATCGGACCATCCTACTACTCGGTAGAACCTCAGGATAGATAACCCTCCCTTCCTGTGAATAAAAACAGTTACCCACTTCATTCATTCCTTGCTGAATTCATGATTAACCTTTGATTAATAAGAAATAACCTCAGCAATTTATATCATCTCCCAGTGATTCTCTGGCGTTGCTCGATGAGTTTCCCCACTCATTACTTTTTAAGCTTAGAATCATCAATCATCTGTAGAGCCGAAAGGCTGACCGATGTATATTCTGATAACAAATAAATGAATTGTTTGAACAAAACGTGTTCGCTCGCTTACTGTTTGTGGCGGTCGAGTGGGGTGGGGTCGGCATGCCTCGCCGGGTCCCTTGGCAGTGGCCGGGGTCCGGGGCGGTCGCTTCCTCCAGCCGGCAAGCGTACAGAGCACCCCGTCGCATCCTGTGAAAAGTATGCATGTTAGGTATGACTGTTATAAATAGTATAAATTGGCGTAAATATGGATATGTGAATGAATGGATTGATTGATTGATTGGTCGTGATTCCGGAGGCGTCAACTACAGAGGTCATTCGTCCCGTAAGTGTAGTGCGTGTTTTTAACTCGGGAGGGGGCGGTGATCTTTTCCCCGCTGGATGGAGGGATACGGCGCCGGCCTACCGTCGACTAGCAGGGTTTTCCCTCAACCAGGTATCTCCCACCAGCGGGGCACCGCCCCAGCCGGGACAAGCTCTAAGCTCCCGACTGGTCTCCCGGCCTGTGAGGTAGTGTAGTGCATGTTAGTGTAAGTGTGTGTGTAAGAGGAGAGGAGAGGACAAGGAAGAGGAAGGAAAGATCGCGCGCGGTCCGTGGCCCGTTTGTTAGGGTACTGCTCCGGCATTCGCCTGGGATTGATGGAAGAAACTACGGAAAATTACCAATCAGAGCAGCTGACTGCTAGAATTCTCCTCCAGACAGCGACTGAATTCGACCTAGCTGACAAGCTAGTGTCGAAAATCCTGCCGCCGTCGCGACTCGAACCTAGGACCTGTCAGAAAGTCCCGGTCAGAGGGAATACAGTGACATTAGTTGATGCACTGAGCCATCTCTCCCGATTGAATGAATGGAAAAAAGAAACAGCAAGACTAAAGAAAAAAACAATAACAAGACAGAAAAAAACACCATTTCCTGTGTATGTCAATCTTAGATTGACGACAAAAGCGCCGGCTACTTCCATAGGTTAGGTTAGTATAAGTTGATTATAAAGAACTGTCCCCTTTTAGCCGGAAACGCCAATCAGCTGCTGCGCATGTAGCCCGCATGTTAATAAACGACCGCCTCGCTTGGGCCACTGGCGAGGGGAAAATCTTCGGTACATCACACAAAAGAACGGAACAAGGCCACAGTGCGGTAAATCTCCTCTTCATCACCATTGCGTTCTTTTGATAAAACCCTCTCCGTAGCGTGAAGTCTCGATAAGAATTTTCGTCCAGTTTCTATGATCATTTGAGCATATGCTGAGATGGCTACTGCTTATGCATTTGCACATAATGTAGCTTCACAACCTGTGCTCGTTTTCTACTTCAATGGGGAATATAGTTATTCAATAATCGTTATCCGCGTTTTCGCGGCAATCAGGATTTTTTCATGAAGGGCATGATGAGAGACAGTGGATAAAATCAGTAGCTGACTTGCCTTAGCAAATAGTTTTTATTTGTGAGGGGAGTGAATAATTTTATACCATTCTTGCCAAAACCACTGGTTTCCCATGTAATCTTAAGACAACTGGTTTACGAGTTACGGTAAGGATATTAGAACTCATGAAAACGCGCACAAAATACAATTATCTCCGTACCATTCTCTGTAACTATTGTTGTCGTCAAGTAAATATCTAAATAAAAAAATAATTTGTTTTATGAGAAAACTCTCTCACCATTCTGACTTACAAATTCCCCTCCATCCAAGACTACGTTCACTCCCTTACTCATTACTTTCTTTTTGACATGCAAAAGACCCCCTGTATATTCTCGTACTTTCAAGTGGACGTTACAGATTTCATCCCTTATACTTACCAGAAACTGTTACCCTACGTACGTCACATAATGTCTCACGAACTTTATTTAAAAATTCATTTGGAGGTGCTCAACTGAGTTTTATCCATCATTACAATGTACTATTGTAAATGTAAATGTTTTGTAATGTACTGCACGTTTCCAGCCAACATTTGAAATAACCAACACCTGATTGATATATTCCTCTTTCAAACGTGCTCTTGCGTATTTAAGAGTTTAACTGAATTCATGATTATTATGTTCATGGTCTACCGGTAATGAGTTACATATCTTTTTGCACTTCTTCTTCTTCTTCTTACTATTATTATTATTATTATTATATCTGTTTTTTAAATTATTATTGTTGTATTTTTTGCAAATCATTTAATATACAGTATACCAGAATGAAAATATTTTAATAGTAACTCGATATATTTGGGATTAATTTTTAATTACATCCCGAAATTGAAATTAATAAATTTAATCATACAAATGCTCTGAGAGTATTCCTCTTCTGTCAACTCCTTCCTTCCTTGCTTTCAATCCTGTCTTCTAAGAGAGAAACCTTCACTCGCATTGCGTACGTATTTCTCATTGAATGACCTCCTTTTTATTATGAACAAATGTAATAAAATTTTAAGAGTGGTTAGGTTGGAGAGTAGGCTAAATGGCCTGAGGCTCGCCCCAAATAAAGACATTTATTTATTTATTTGTGCTTTATAACGGTCGGAAAAACATCAGGGGCATTAGCGACTAAATATAACATAACTTTAGTTATTACCATAATATAATACATGTCCGTTGATTGTTGTGGTTGAAAAATTATGAAGGCCAAAAGGAACTCCGAAAGAGCACAAGATTTGCGCAGGAATTGGTTTGTGATTTTTCAGCAAAAAACAATTATTTTGTAAAGAATGCCTGTGTGTTATATTTCATGATTTTACAGCGGCAATTCCTTTAAATGTGCCTGGTTTAATTTTCATTTTGTGACGTATTTCTGTAATAATATATTACTTGAAGTTTTCTTAACATTATCAACATCCATTGTCCACTGTTTGGTGTAGTTCGGCATATTTTCTGCGCCTTTTGAGTACAATAATGATTTCCCTTGTGTAGGTTGACAACCTACGCTACGGGACCCAGGCAGTGAGACTGTCGCCTCGTACCTTCAGGAAAATGCTTTTCAGGAAAAGATGAATGGGTGTGAAAAAGGAAGTTCTTTTGACCCAACGTTTACTTCGAAACAATTATTAGAAAAATGAAGATGATACAAAATTTCTGTATTCAATCTGTTTCCGAATAACTGTAAAGCGAGTGATACCGTAGAAAGTATGAAATCGTGATGCATTTAGAAAGCACAGGAGATGAAACATTCCAGGACTCTTGAGAAATCCCGTGAAACATTCAGTAGATAACTGAGTAATTTTTAAATGTGTCATATCCGTTCCCCTTAACTCATATATTAAAAATTAAAACAAGTACAATTTGTCCCAATGTCTCGTAATCAAAAAATTTAATGAGTTATGATGGAACTATAGCAAATTAGCGAGTAGAACTACTCACTAAATAGCAAACCTTCCATGAAGTAGTTGTTTTGGCCTATCCCGAAAGATAATATGCGAAGAAAGAAAGTGTCTTAACTGAGTTTTACGTTATACAAGTTATACGGAGGTATGAAAAATTTATAAACAAAATTTTGAATAGTATTTTAAGTTTCGATTTTGACTAAAAATGCAACTTTTTGAATGTGTTATTACGCCCATTCTCATCCTGCTCGTACCCTCTGAATTCTCATAGTGTGTCACTGCTTACGAAACTGTTGAATTTATGCGACAGCAAGGTTTCGTGGCTGCCCGCCATTAAATAATTGATATTCACATGTATCGTTTTGGAACAGCAACTTTTTTGGATATTTTTGGAATTTATCATTGGAAAAGTAACTCAAAACATATTTGTAAACAAAGGTCGTCAAGAATGTGGCCTATTGCGAATTTTGTTCAAGCAAGCTGAATATGAGGTATAAATTAGTGGTGCTAAAACAGCACGTACTTTCTCGCTCTATTATCGCGCTAAATTACACGAAAAATTTTCATATTTTCGAAAAATTGTACAAGGTCTTATTTCAAAATCTATCTTTAAGGTAAACACTTCATTAGGGGAAATTTCTATTTTTAATATTTTAATTGAAGGAAGACGGAAATTTTTTTAAGTTTTGCACTTTTCGAAAAATCAGGTTTTTCAACGAACATGAGACCTGTGCCATTCTCTTAAGCATCCTTTAAACCAGGGCCGTCAAACGGAGCACGTACGTGCTCGGAGCGCGCTTGCGCTCCGCTAGGGCACGTAGGGCCCGCGGCCGAGGAAAGCTCGCGCTCCGATTTCTCAGGGATGCACACAGAAGGCAGTCGTGCCGGGGCGCAAGAAGACGCATAAAAAGTTTGTCCGAGTGGGCTCATATAGTGCAAAATGTACATCAACTTGTGCTCTCCGAATGATTTTTAAAACGTTTGTATTATTTTAAAATGTTTTTAGGAAAGTTTTCATCAATGCAATTTTGTATTAGGTAAAAGTGTTTAAAAAATAGTGTATTTTAATATTACATTATGTATCCTATTTTACATACTTATTATATATTTTTACTGTGTTCATTACATATTTATGAAAGTTTTTTGACGTTTCATTCTACATGTTTTTCCGGGCTCTATTCATCATTATTATATAATTTTTAAGTGCTTTTATTGCGTTCATTTTCACACGAAAGATAAGCAAATCGTATTTCTTTAAATGTTTATTTTCATTAATAGTGTCAGTGCTTTTCTGAAATCATGATATACAATATTTATCTTGATTCAATATATATTTTGATTTATATTTATTTTCTCACAAATATTCATTAGAATTAATAATTCTCTTATATTGCATTCTTTAACACTAAGTAGAAACGTGCGTTAATACTTCCGTGGTGTAATGATCAATGCTTGTATAACTGCAGTTTTTGTTTACATGTCAAATTCCACTTTAAGTTCGTAAAAATTAATAAATGTCTCTTTATGATATACCAACCAGTGTGTTTCACCCAACTCGCCATATTCGCATGATGTTTTCTTACCCCTGCTTCCCGCCTGTAACTCGAGTGACTTCGCTAAGCTGATATCGCCGCGTGGCCGAAACCTTTGCGAAGGCCATTCGCGTGCTCGTTCGTCTGACGGCCCTGCTTTAAACTATCTGAAAACAAAATTTAATAAAAAACGATGGAGTCATTTTATTTTGAAAATTTGGAAAATGTCCCAAAAGCGTCATGTAAACTACCCCCCTCCGAACAAAAACAATTAAAATGTCGGTTTCAAGTCCGAAAGGCCGCAATATCAGCCAAATCGATTTGGGAATATCAATTTTGGAGAAAATCGGCTGAACGGTTTAGGCGCTAGCGTTGACCACAGACGGACAGACAGACGGACGGACGGACGTTTTGCCGTCATTCGATTTTCGGAATCAAAGATCCGCAAAACATGGATTACCACGTGAGAGAGGACGTTTTTCTAAATTTAGCAACTGGATTTATCCCCTTTTTCGTTACTAGAGTCCTGTAATAAGAGTTTTTCTGCGGAAAATTCGTCGTTTTTCCGATCAGCATAACATGATTTTTTCTCTTCTTCGTAGGAGAAAGTAAAGTGTTTGGGCGTAGGAATTGAATTCGGAAACGACTACCTCCACTATCTCATGTATGTTGATGATCAAAGCAGAATTGCTGACGATAAAGAGGACAAAGAGTATAAACTAAAAAACTTAAAGATGAATATAGCAGATGGGGTTTGAATATAAATTTTAGTAAAACCGAATGCTTGTGCATTGGACGAACCTTAACCCATTAAGTACCAGCGTCCTCATTTGAGAACAGTGAGTTTTTTATTATTTCATTACTTTATAAATTGTGTTCCCCATCACATTGTTGTTTGGCAACACCGCAAAGGTTCATTCAACACATACAAACGTTTGTTATCGCTCAGATTCATATTCTTGTAGTTTTTCTAGCTTCCTAAGTTAGTGCATTTTATACTTTGTTTGTGTTG
Source organism: Acheta domesticus (assembly GCA_031308135.1). Taxonomy (NCBI): domain Eukaryota; kingdom Metazoa; phylum Arthropoda; class Insecta; order Orthoptera; family Gryllidae; genus Acheta; species Acheta domesticus. The sequence goes on along the minus strand of JAHLJT010009419.1, from coordinate 20,355,412 downwards.
ATAAAACATTTGATTATATATACTTTTCTAAATTTCGGTGAGTTGCTAAACTGACTAAATAATGTTAGTTTGTGCTCATACTTTACGAAGAATATAAAATTGTGCAGTTATATGATTCAATGTTTTCGAGAAGTTGATATTTTAGTGCCGTCCTCATATGAGGACGCTGGGACTTTATGTTATACATTTTGTCGTGAAGTGAAGAACTTGTAAAAGAGTAGGAATTTGCATTTCATGTGTTTTTTTCCGAGGAATGATCGTGCCGCTAGATGTCGAATGATTGATCATGCGACTGCTTGATCATGCGACATCTGCTTGATCATGCGATATCTGCTTGATCATGCGATATCTGCTTGATCATGCGACATCTACCGGCACGACTGAGAAAGACGCGATTTTTATAAAGCTGCCTCTCCAGGCCCGTCTTCACGATGGAATACATCGGAGCATTTCGTGGTTTTCTCGGTCGTGCCTCTAGATGCCGTATGATCGCGACTGAGCAATGCTTGATCATGCAATATCTAGCGGCACGACCAAGAAAGACGCGAAATGCCGCGATAGTTTTCATCGTGAAGACGGGCCTTAAGAGGCAGCTTTATAAAAATCGCACTAAAAGAGTTCCAAGAATCTGCAAGAAAGAAATATCAGTTTTGTCTTCTCTAGCAAGCGTGCTGCCTAACATAAAATTCGACAGAAAAAGACTAATTATCACGAGAATTGCTTATGCACAATATCAACAGCCATCATGCATAAAGAAGCCTCGCAAATATTGTGCTAAATGCAATATTACTCTCTCTATGTGGAATGTTTTGGTCTATTCCACTTCAGAAAGTAAAGTAGATTTTTCTGAAATTACTTTTGTACTATAATCTTAGCTAAGTACAAGATCATTTTCGAAAATATATTTGTAGTAGAAGTCTGTTCAATGATTACCATCAAGTTATTTTTTGAAAATATTCTTCTAGTGTAATCGTATTTGCTTTGTTGATACATTACAATATCGTATGTAATTGTTGTTTAATTATTTTATTTTATTTTTATTTTAAATTTCATAAAGTAGTTACTAAAATTCGAATCCAGTGGGCTTCAACATTTGTTATGAAGACTTATCTTTATTATTGCGGAAAACTTCATACCAAGTCCCAGCGTCCTCATATGAGGACAGTCCTCCACACCTACCCAAATTAATAATTTGAATTAATGTTGATAAAATTAAATAACTAGATCTCAATTATGATGAATTTTTGAATTTCATTAAAAAAACTGCAGTACAAATAATTTGGCGACTTAATGGGTTAATGGATATAACAATAAATGGTGAAACAATTAAACTCTGTAACAATTTTAAATACCTTGGTTGAGTAATAAGGTATATTGCTACATATGATGAGGATACTAACTCCAGAACAATAATGGAAAAGTAAGAAATGGAATCGTGCACAGTGTAATATGGAATGATACATATATCTAACAAGAAATAAAGAAAATAATATTTTGTAACGTGGTAGAAAATGATGAAAAGATGCCTCCATTTAACACGGTATGATAATATCCGAAATGAGGATATAGAAACAGATGGCATCTACTCAGTTACAAAAAGATTAGAAAACAAAGCACACTGGTGGTATGAACGTGTTCAGAGAACGCCTGAAGGAAGATGACCGATGAAAATATTGTAACTGAAACCATTAAGAAGAAGGAAGGCCCACTCTGGAACACATCAAAGTACAACAAAGACGTCAATGCAGGACAGACATTTAAGACCTGGACATTGAGTAATCCGAGATCTGCGGAAGTCGAAAACGTCAAACTCCTATGGGGAAATAGTGAAGAATCAGAATAATAAGAACAATTTGAAGAAATATTTTAATGAATATTAGTATTTTGCAGTATTCGTGAAGACGTTTTTATTAAAATATTTATAACAGTGTTACATGAAAGTATTTTACGTATTTGTTGTTCTAACGCAGAGTGCGTACTTTTTGGAAAAATATTTTGTGTTGTTTTGTTCAGCCGCATTTTTGCTTTTGTGGTCCACTACTATTCCATTAATTATGACAAATGCATTGCAGGACAGTTGAGCATGAACAGTCAAATATGCACAAAGAAAGAAACCGAGTACTTAAAAACCTTACGTAAATCAGTTGCAATACACATATACCAAGACTGTTACTCGTGAAATATTAATTTTAATATCATACAACTGCAATAATGTTCAAAGTAGTCATCGCAGAATTTGTTTAGACCAGTGGTCGACAACTTTATGAAGCTTGTGAGCGACCTCACCGTTTTCGAACCTACTGTAAGCTACCGAGAAACTAAGACTTTTTTTTTCAAATCTTAACATTTGTTTATTGTCTATAAACAGACATTTCTATTAAATATGAAACAAATTTTAATAAAACAGTATACTAGAAAAATAAATCGAAATGATGTTGCACATTACAAAAAAACTGAAATATTAACAAATTATAAATATAGTTGGTAACAAATTAGAATTAAGAAGTTCCGAATGAAAGCGATGTCTCTGTTTTTATTGAACTCCGTTTTTGTAGCTAAGTAACAATGAATAAATCGTTGCGCGGGAGAATGCAAGAAACTTTTTTCGCGAGTCATCAATTTGAGCTCTTTAGAACAAGTCCAGATTAGCCCACATTTAGCTTGACTGCTGTTTTAGCCATTTAGCTTAGAGATTCAACACAGCGAATAAAAATATAAATTTGTTTACTGAATAATGATAAAAATGGTTCATTGTTCAGAGAAGCAAAATTAGATTTCAGTTATTAAAATACGGAAAATATAACTGAAGTATGATGGTGAACACTAATTAATGCAATTCTTTCTATTACAGCACAAGAGAATGAAAACATTGTTGAAGGCAAGAATCATATCCCAAATCAAATTCCTGGTAAATTGAAAATTCAAAAGTAATTAATGATTTCAATAAAAAAATTTCTTCTGGAAACGGAAAGAAGAATGTTTTAAGCTATTAAATTACAAATCAGATGTTTGAGAAAAGAAATAAAACATAAGAAAGGAAGAAAAAGCAACGCAAAACAAGAAACGGAATAAAAGTGTATAATATAGTCGAGATTTGGATAATGGTGGATCTAAAACATGGAATGTAAATTATTTTTAAGATTCTTTCAAGATATTTACATATTTTCAACTTTCTACTATGTTTTATTCCTTACTTACTGAATAATTAGAATTACTAACATACGCGAGGACAGAATGACGCATTCGTTGCAGTTCAAAGAGCTGAAAATAGTAACATTTGTTACAATGAGCTTCTGATGATGGAGGCTATGCCATTAATTGACTTCAATATTTTTCAATGATGAATTGAACTTTAATCAATGAACATCACTGCTGTAAACCTAACAATTATTTTTCCAGTACAAATATAGTCATTATACCAAAGCGAGTTCTTCCCACAATGGAAAGGAAATGTTGGCTACAGATTTATAAGCTGCGCAAGTCAGGCTAGCTAGCCGCGCTTGCAGGTGAATGGGCCGAATAATATTCTAAGCATCGTTGTCGAATATTAATCTAATGAATTTAATTTGTGGTGAACTGAAAATAAAATTGTTTTCTAAATACGCAAACTAAATTAATTAACAAGTTATAATTTTTTTCTGAATGTCTTCTTGTACCGCACAGTCTCCACCATCCCACTTCTCTCGGCTCGTATGCAGTCATAGATGCAGATGTTTCTTCATTCTAAACCGTTGGGCCAAGAAATACAAGTATCATTACATTAATTAATTCATTGGTCATTGTGAATATAATTAATTTTTTTAATAATTTTGTTGTTTCATCTTTCTGTATTAATCGAGTATCGTAATATCCATCCGTCTGTCTCTCCGTCTATGGTTAGAGTATACGAGTGGTCAGTGAAGTACAATAAATTGTGGTGGCTAAAATTAACAGATGAAAAACAGTATGTTTGAAAATTATGCTTGCTAAATATGGAAAATATTGTCACACATATCACTTCAAAGCATCCGAATTGAAACTCATAAGCTCGAACCTTTTGACGAAGATAATAAGAAAAGATAATTTTTACCGAAGGAATATCGAAAGTTGCAAATATAGGAGTATTTAATGCAAGTATTATTACTAATACTGAAACTAAGAATATTATTTATGCGAATATTATACAATTGAATTTTATAAACGTTAGGTATTGTTAAAGATAATGATAGGGAACAGAAAATTCAAGTCAACACAGCAGTTATATTTTACGAAACAAAATCATCGTTTATGTTTTAACTCTTTACTTTTAACTCTGAAAATAATACAATTAACAAATCGCTGACATTAATAGTCTTGTGCGAAGTTTTTTTAATACATCTTTGTTACTATGTATGAAACAAACTCAAATTATATTTTCTTTGGATCAAATGAATCATTGAATGAGAATGTATCACAGATTACGAAGCAAATTGTAGCCTAAGCAATCTACTTGAGTGAACAGAATAAGGAAGTGAGTTCTAAAATTGAAATATATCTACTTCACTTACGAAAGATATGAGATCATCCTGACTAATCCGGAAATGTCATTCAATGACCGATTAAAATTTAAGAGTTTGAAACTGGTTCCAACTCTTCGAAGAAGCTAGGCATGGGTACTTTTACTGCTCATAAACGTGATCCTTAAGTGACATATATGCTCTCATAAAATTGCAAGGTTCTCATATTACAACCATAAATTTATTACTGGAGTAGAGACGAGTTCCTTTAATACAATTTGTTCAATAAATTATTAATGTAAATGATCAGTCGTTTAGTTTGCTTTTAAAAGGTATTCTCCATATTGTACGGTTGCAAACACATTTACTAAAGCATAGTTCCTCCAGAAAGGAACGTAAGAAGTTACAAAAATGTATCAATAGTAATTACATATTAATTAATATGTAACATTAAACTCTGCAAGGTTAAGGTGTCGCTTCAATCCACCTACTCTTGAATGCTTAAATTCAAAGTCAACCAGTATAACTGATAAACTTTCTTCAAGTATAAGGCATGTGTTGTCCAAAGTTAACCATAGAGATCAGTTAAAAATGAGAAAACAAAAAGTAAAATAATGTACGTACACATCAAAATGTTTCTATTGTGGACGGTGCAGTATTGTTGCATTTTGATTTGTTGAAGTAAGTCACGTATATTGAACCAACATTAATTCAATAATTTGATTTTTTTAAACCATGATTAATCACATGCATAATGGAAGATTTGTTTTTTCGAACAAAAACCAATGATAATTTTTTAAATTTTTTGTTTCAAATTCTAAAGGAATTTTAACAATTATCGTTAGAAACAAAACATGAAAATATAATTTCAGATCATACTATTGGTGCACAATCATACAGAAACAATAAATTAAAATACCTAGCCAAGAACTTGAACTCCTGAAGTATTGTTTAAATGTTGCCTGTATGTTCCATATTGCTTGTAGAGTGATTTAACGACGAACAAAATTTTTGGTACGGCGGAAAGCATCCAGTATATACACGTAAGCCCAACTCTGACAGAGTCCAACATGCAGCTACCGGCACAATACCAAAGAGAGTATAACAAAAACGTAGTGCGTCAATACACACTGACACTGCATTTAATACAATAGACTAAACTTTTTTCATGGTAGGACCGAAAGTACCGAACTACGAATAACAAAATTAAATATAAAAACAACTATTTAAAAAAAACTCGCGATTTAAATTCTTCTCGAAAGCACATGTGCAACTAGCGGCGTCCATTCCGCCCTGGGACAGCATGTTATTAAAAATAGATGACGACGAGAGCGAGAATATCTTAAAACACGTAATGAAGCGCAAAAAGCGTCGACGCCGCCCATAGGCCGGGCAGTCGTACCACGCACCCAATGATAATGGGCGCGCTGCGATAGGCGGGCGGCGGGCCAATGGCGGGCGCCGGTCGCCGGCGCGCCCCGCCCCCCGGCGCGCGCTCGGGAAAGCGACTGGAAGGGCCGTATAGAGGGTGGCGTGGGGAGGCAGGGGTCAGTTGCCAGGCAACGCAGTCGGCGGCAGGACGTGGTCGCGCTGGAAGTGCTGCAGGTGCCCTCCTCCGGTTCGAGTTCCCGGCGCGCTACGGCCACCTCGCCGCCCCTCCGCCCGCAGTGCATCTGTTCCGCGCGTGCGTCCGCAGCCGCAACGACCGTGTGCCGCCGCCGAAGGACGACTGTCTGGGTGTGAGGACTGTGCCGGACGCAGCGGGTCGCGAGCGGGTGCCGTGGTGCTTGGTGATTCGATTGGTGCGGTTTCGCCCCCGCGTGCCGGACACCGCCCTCGCCAGCCGGCGCCGCCGCCCCCCGCCCAGCGCTCAGCTCCTCGTCCGTGGCTCGTGTGCGCCGCCCGCGTCCCCGCTGGAAGCTGTGGGCTTTCGCGTGTTCCCCGGCGCGCAGCCTGACAGGGGGGAGATGACAGTGACCAACTTCGGAACGATGCGCCCCTGCTTCGCCGGTTACCCGTTCCAAGGTAAGTCCCACGCCCGCCCGCCGGCCGGCGACCCCGCCCACGCAAGTGCTGCCGTGCCCCAGACACAAACACTATTCTACACCTCGCTTTGTGTACTTCGATTGATGCGCACCCACCAACCGACTCAAGACGGGATCCACACATTCGGTATTCGGCGAATAGCGAGCAACCGCTCGCTGAATCCCGAGTAATGTGAATGAGTTGCTTGCTGCTTGCCGAGTGACGCACATTCGGTGCTCGCCGTACCCACCGCGTGTCCGTCGTTTGAACACATCAAAGGAAGCGAACATCTGCCGAACATATCAGCTACTCGGGATTGGGCGAGCAGTAGCTCGCTGCTCAGCGAAAGCCATCTTAGACGAATTATTTATCCACCTAGTACTCACGGAACACCCACAGATCGCAAAAAATCCAGTACAAAATGACAACTGCCATCACCTTAAAATTCCAATCTAGGCGCAAAAGTGACCCATTGAAATTTCGGTCAGTACTTCACCTTCGCCAAGTAAAACAACAACAACTTCCATTTGTGTATCTCGTTCCAAATCAGCGTCTAAAATGCGTATTGTACCGAACCGATAGCTCCCGAATGGCCTTTTCACCACGTGACCGATTCTGTTTGCAAAAGTCGTGCAGGAGAAGCGTGCGTTGCGAGGGCGGTCGCGGGCCAATTAGGCGGCGGCGTGCGCGTGCAAGGCGCACACGCCACGCACGCGTGCGTCCGCGCTCGGCGGCCCGCGCTCGCGCCGCTGCAGTTACGCCTACGCCGCGCCTGCGCGCACAGTCCGCAGACAGAAGACGGGCTTTCGAGTATTTGTGGATACAGTAAATCCTCATGAACACGAATTCCAAGGGACCGAAATAAACCGAGTTTGTGTTATAAAAATTCGGTGTATCCGAGTATTATAAATGTACGTATTCCTGTAATCCCTTGCCAGGACCGAAGTTTTGTTGCTGTTACGGCGAAATTCGTGCTAAGCGAGTTCGTGTTAACGATGGTTTACTGCACGTTGTATTGATCCTGTTTATGCGAAGAAGCTGAGCTCTGTATTTTCAGAAGAAATAAATTTCGTATCATTTACTTTCGGACCTGATCTCTTTCCTAATTGTTATTACCAAAACTAATACGTCTCGCGGAGAGCTTGGCCTCCATGACTATTCCGGTATAATGCTTGGATGGAACAAAAGACTTAACTGCAGGTATAACTATTTGAAGATGTCCACCTGCGAAAAGCCTCCATTATGCTGCTGTGTACCTCTTTGATTTGGTCTGGCTCTGCCAATCGTGTCGAGTATTCTAACACGAAGCACCTTTTAAAAATTGTGGCATATATCTGGAATTTTTTCTTTCACAATTCAATGGTCATGTGGATATGTCGTGTATAGCATAACAACTTGGCGATAACCATGTGAAAAAAAACTGCCTTTTGCTGCTGTGTACTCACTTTTATTTCCTCTCCCTCTTCCTCTGCGGTCGAGGGGGTGGGTTGAGACCTGCCCTGCGTGGAGGCGTCGACTCGGATAGTTTGGGAGGCAGCTACACACAATACGAAGTGATCTACGATCAGCTAAATCATTGTTTTTGGTTAGTTTTGATGCCAATTATAATTGGAATATTGATAATTATTAATTGATAATTATCAAAAGGGGGTGAACATGTCAAAGGGTTACACAGCAGCCATCGCCAAATAGTTATGTTGTAGAGAAGATATCCAACGTCATTGAAATGTGTGGATACGAATTTTCTATTTATGCATCATTTGTTAAAAAGTGATTGGTGTTAGAACATTCGACACCTTTGGTGGGGCGATACAAAATCAAAGGGGTACATAGCACTACAAGACAGGCTTTTTCAGAAGATCTCATCGAATAGTTATTCTTTCAATAAGACATTTGTTACGTACAAACCTTGCGCTGGAATAGTGACTGGAGCAACGCTCTCCTGGTGATGGAGTTATTTTTAAGAAATAAATAAAAATGAAAGAGTTCAGGTTTAAAGTGAATGACACGCATGTTTTCTTCTGGAAATTGCAGTGCTCCGCTACGTTATATGAATCCACAATAAAAATGTGTGTAGGTACTTGAAATATGCATCATTTTTTAAAAAATGTGAAAGAACACTCAAGCGTAACAACGAAACACGGCATTCGATAACGCTCCCGAGTGATAAGACCTGTTGACCCGAGCAGTTAAAATGATTTGCTTTGCAACCTCAAGAAGGCTCTTGATTTGAGCTTCTGTTACGATGCACATGCGGAATCCTCTTACGGAAAATTAAGCCTGAGAAGACAAGCGATAGAAATTCGTCTCCCGTGAGATTCCCACTTTCCCAGTCATTGCTGACAAGAAGCAGAGCAAGTGCGACGGATTTCTGCCTTCAGCATTGGAAACTTACTCAGAAATGAAGAATATATTCTACAGAAATGCATGGTCTGTATTTCCCTTCAAAAGTTAGACATTGTCCCCTCTCGGCGAAATTCCAACCTCTTGTGGGCGAACTGCAATGCGCCTGAACTCGGGTTCGTCAACGGGTTTACATATTTTGTATCAAAGATCAAACTGCTGATTTATTTTGCATAGACGACTGCGTCAACTTGCTTTTAATTATAGCAGAAATATCGGTTTCAAGATCTTTAAATTTTTTGTTCTGGTAGCATTGAAGTGTAAAAAAGGTATTATCGATAAGTAAAGATTGTTTGACACGTCACACTCCAATACTAGAATTTCTTACTTTACAAACTTTCTTTAGGTCTAGATACACCTCTGCTACGGTTTGTGCCTCAACTTCCCCGAGAATTTCTTAATCCTCTTTCTCCTTCTCTCCGATTATTTCTCTGAAATTACCATACTAGCTGTCCTTATCACCCCCACTAATGTTTCTCTTCCTTGTCCCCCCCTTTATCTTTCTCATTCTCTGATAAAATGTCGGTTTCATTTTGCATGATAAGTTTACATGTTATAGAAAATATCGGAAGCTTCTCTAGATAGGACGTATTGAAGTAAATCTTTGTAAGTAATGCTTTGTAAAGTAGTCTAAGTAATGCCTTTTCGGTTGGATTATAGTCCCGTAATATTGGTAAATAATAATTCAAATTTGGAGTACCAAAATGAGTTGTTGCATCTCTTATTTCAATCGTTCGTGAATCTATGTCGAGTTACTACATATATTAATTCATTAGTCATAGATTGTCAGTGTTTCTGCATTTTGGAGCCTTATTGTCCTAAAACAGTATTAAAACTATGTTTTTTTTATTTTAAAGATTCGCCACAAGTTAGCAGTTGTAATTCTTAAATGAATATTGTTTATTCCAATGTGAAGAACATTATGTCCTAAACCTTTACTCTCCGTTTTCTCAAAACTTACGTATTGTGGCACAGGATGTTATTGCTTCGAGGTCTTCAAATCAAGGGTTATAGGTGGAGAAACTAGGATTAATTAATTCAAGTCTCTGTAAAATCAGTGGATTGAACAGATAGAAAATAAAGCTGTTAAAAAAAAGTTGGAGAAACAGTAAAGAAATTCGCCTGCCATTCCCATCAAACCGAAATATTCGGATAGGGACACGTGCTCGGCCGATCTCAAGCCAGGAACAGTGCAGTAGCTCCAAGGGTGCGGTGTGGTGCGGAGTGGTGCGGGTGGTGGCGGGGTAAGGCACCAAACCGGTCGCGGGCGCGCGCGTACGGCAAAAAGGCGCGGCCGCGGCTAGCCGTGGGCAAGGCGATTCGAAATGAGATCGTTTTAGAGGTCTTATAGGACTCGTGTGACCGGTTGCGCGCGAGATGCGAGTGTGTTGTTTTTTTTTGCAGGCGAATGCAGTGCTCTTCGGTGGGAATCACGTTCGAGTCGTAACCTCATCGCGCGGGGAATGTGGCTGTGTCCTTATTTGCGCCGCTGCTATTGTTTACGTGCGCTTAGTGTGATTGCTAGTATCGGCTGCGAGGGTTTGGGATTGGGGGTGTTGGTAGGCGATGGTGAGCGTTCTCACATGTAGCGCTTGTGACCGGAGAGGAGCCTAGGGGAGTTTCCCGTTGGTAAAAGGCGGATTAGTCCCTGATTATAACCTAAGTAATGGAGCCGCCAAGAATATTAAAATAATCTAACCAAAACCAATATTAAAATAAAGTTATAAATTTTCGATGAGCAAATTTAAAGTTTAGGTAATAAAAACAATATATACATACACATGTATTTTAAAATAAATTTCATTTAAAGTATTAGCTGCATTTTTTAAAAACAAGATATGATACACTTCATAAAAGGCTTATAAATTCATTATTTTTGTGAAAGGATAACAACCACTGAACACAATTATTTCAATTCTTGTTTCCAGCGAAACATTGCTTTGATTACATTGCTTATTTATTAATTCACACCTGCCTGTGGTCCTTTAAGTGTTTCCATACGAACCTGCAAACTATTATTAAATATTCATTTTAAATGAACAGTTTAAAACATAATATAAATATACTGTGATAATATTATGTTATTGTTAAACATTGTGTTCTTCAAGAAGTAAATTATAATAATCGCAAGGAAATATTTTAATGCATTTCTTTAGAACTTTTTTATGCGTCCCCTCAGACGCTGTCTAGATATGCGCCTGGTCTTACGCCATTGAAACTTTGCTGGTATGCTGTTGGCTTGCAAAAGAAATCTCTATAACCAAGAAGTATAAATTAATCATTTTAAAAATGTTATATTTATGTGTGACTTGGTCTATGAGCAAAAACATGTTAGAGCACAGAACCCTCCAGCCCGTCTTACATCAAAAACACGAATTACCAATTTCTCGCAGTATTTAATATCCTGATAAGTATTTTTATCTTTTGACAAAAAATAACGCATAGAGTACTATACAGAGCAGAACAAAACAAAATGTCTCGTGTAACTGCTGATACGCCTCAGGTTATCATGTATGAACCAATAATATTGTGGTTTCGGAATAAATAATGATTCTTCACTCAATGTGCATGTTTATTGCTTCATGCAAGTGAATTACTTAGGCACAAATGTTCCCCAAAATTATGCATAAAATTGCGAAGTGATATTTGTATCTTTCCAGGAAATCGATACACGTCTCCCAATTGTCAAAGAATGGAGAAAGAACTGGTTAACAATAAATGAAAAAAAATCTGGACATGTGCTTTTTCTCCGAGTCTATATGTTAAAATGATAAAATATCGGAATATTGCATTTCGTAAAAAATACCTATTCATTACAATCTACTCCTCTGTTAAATATTGCGTCTCGTATAAATTTTCTTGCGGCTTCTAATTTCCAAGAAAATTCGTCGTATTTTTTGTAATGCTCGTTGATCATATTGAAAGCGTAAAATGACAACCTAAATTTTAGAAAAAAAATTCGCAAATATGAAAAGTTAATTTAATATTGGGTTGTCTTACATTAAGTAATATTATAAAGTATATTGTAATATTAATTTATTGTAAGCTCTTCAACTATCATCTAAATAATAAACTCCTTTGGGTATTAGAATTATACTAAAATCACATGTCGTGTTGCAAGAAAGTAATACATATCTACCTAAAACTCCACAAAATTTGACGGCTTATATCAGATTTATAATATACTTTTTTGTATTTAAAAACACCATTTTCGCCCACTTAAAACTTTCGCTTCCGTAACTACAACCTAACACTCACACCCTTGTTCACGCCAAACAACAAAAGGACGTCTGTTTTCGATAGTTCGATAGCAACTCACACAACAAAATGTGATAAATAATTGACAACATAAGCATTCTATTAATTTTAAGATATTACGAATATTTAATATTTATAATATAAAACTGGTTAACCAGAGCCAGTGGTAACATATCTAGAGCTCACTTCCTTCCATTTAAAGAAAAAGTCACGAAACTTTTTTGAATAAAATTCTTAGACTTATTTCTAAACAAAGACCCTTAGTACATTAAAAACTGACCAAATCTATTCTGTAAATGTATGCATGTACGCACATTTATTTGCAAATAAAATATTATCAGTATCATTTGGTCGAATTTTAATTGTATTAAAGCAATGCAACAGACGTAAATCACAACGAAAAATCTTCGGTTTTAAATATACAAATATGTTTCCAATGGGACCGTAAAACGCGGGCAGCGAAAAGGCGAAGGCTATGGCGGAGGCGTCTTTGAGCGGGCGGCACTTCGTTGGAGGTCTGGCCGCCGCCCCCGCCGCCCGGGGCCTCCTTCCGCTCGATGGAGTCGTGGCTAACCGAGCGCGGGGCGGAGACCGCACCCCTGCGAAACGCCCCTTTTGAGCCACCGGCTACCTCTTGTGCTCAAACACAGAGCTGGATTAACCCCTCGACAGACCCTTCACAACAGGAGAGTGCAGTCAATTTGTTGGTGCAGTGGCTTCATTTTTGTTCAAATAACTGCCTTGTCTCGTCTTGCAATTATGAAGGTAACTGTGCCGCTTCTGCCGGGATACTCTGGAAAATACGAAAGATTTTTCGTACAAGGAGAGTAAAATTGTTGTTAGACCTTCAATCCGTTTCATTAATTTTAAAGGAATAAGGACTGTTCAGTGCTTATCTTTAGAAGATAATATGAGCCTAAGACCTGGGTTATGAAAGATCTTCTATAAATTGCTTCAATTGATTTTCAAAATTTGCTTTTAGCACGATCCTTGAAACGTTGTTTCGAAGCGTTTGTTCTGCTCCAATGATGCATTAAATATTTATTCTTCAGACAATGAAAATATCCCAGGAAATAGGCATACATCCGAAGCACCCTGTAAACCATAATTCTTGACAACTGAAGACAGAGAATTCCACAGCCGGGTCACATAGGCATAATTTAGCTATTCGCACGACACCGCGTCTCACTCAGGGATGACAAGTTTGGTTATAGCGCATCCCTCTGAGGGGCGAAGTGTAGGCAACATAAGACGCAACAATTTGGCTCTGAAAAAGATAGATACGTAACAACTCGAACGCTGGCACCCTTGCCTAGAACGTGGCGTCTCACGGGTAGGCAATATATGATTTATTGCCGTAAAGCTAGCTAAAATTTGATAAATGCTCTTGTAGCAGAGAGCAGACTAGCCCTAGCACTGTACACCGGGGTCTGCTGGACCCCATCAATATTTCAGATTCACACCGAATGGAAATTTCTGACGACTCCGCATAGCGCTTTAAGTAAATTTGAATTACATCGTTAGTTTGGTCTCATGCTACTTACAGTCTCAGTTGGTGCCAATACTTCGCCGAAAACAAAAGCTTATTCTCAACTAGGGTCTATTGGAACCCAGTGCGCAGTTTCTTATTGTCCGCCCAAAAATAATAAAATAGAAGTAGGTACTATTTTTCCTACAATGCTTTTCCTATGTGGAAATGGGAATTCACAACATATTTGTCCCATCCGTATTGTTGTCTGATGATTTCAAAGTATATTTGTAATCAAAGTGTTAAAAATCCGAAGGAAGAGTAGAAGTGTAAAAAAATAGTAAATGTTACCTTTTAATTTTCCATTTTTGTGTTTTTTCTTGTTTTCCTGCATTCTTAAATGAAAATAAAATTCAGTTACCCGCTTTTGAATCATACATAATTTTCTGACTCTTTTGTAAAAATTAAAATCTTTGGAGTCCGTGAGACCCCAGTGTGTAGTTTGTTTAATAAAAAGTAAGTGTGCAGTTGCAGGTCTAGATGCCACATATCGCGTAATTGCAATTTCAATTACAAATCAACAAAGTGCAAATCTGACATCCTATTTCCTGATGTGTCAGTGAGTTCTCGGAGGCCCATCGGAAGATGAATTGAATTGAATTGATGCCTTATTTTACGTGGCGAGACTCAGGCCATGAGGCCTGCTCCTCCGTCTGACCACGCAAATTTCGTTACGCTCCTTTCACCAACTAGCGGAAAGAAGGTATTACTGAGGCGACGAAACAGGCGATTTGAATTTAGCTTAGAGGCGTCATTTAGGCTTGAGGATCTTTTACATGCAAGTAAATCTACTAACATGGGACAGCCGGATTTACTTCCCCTCCGAAGGAAAGCGTACGAAGAATTTTTTCGCCCCTAAAAATCCACGGCTTCGATTGGGTTTGAACCCGCCAACTTGGGTATAGCAGTCCGTTACGCTAACCGCTACACCACCGCCGCATGAATGGAGGCCGCCTCTGAGAAGATCGATTGTAAAGCTCTCGAGGGCCTGATTCCGCTAGCAGCCATTTTCCGGTCCACCAGCGTTCGCGGGAAGCACTAGCAATAACGCTCGCTCTGTAGCACCTGAGATACCGTGGAGCACGCGGAGAAGCGATAAGGTGCGTCGAGGAGCTCGCTTTGAAGCACGGACGTCGACCAGCGCCCGACGGGTGCGCGAGAAACTCAAGTATTGACAAAGTTTTACATAGAATGCTTTAAATTCTTTTAATTTTCTAGTAAGCACATCGTATGCTTCTAAGACGTTACACTCCAAGTTATCAAGTGGCTCAACGTGCTGTTTTATTAACTCGTAAAGATAATATTTTAGTTGATAGAACTTTGCGCACTTTTGGAAGATATCAGTATATTTATTAATTGAGAATCTTAACTTGAAATATAATAATTTGTTCCAATATAATTATTTGTAAACTGTATCTCAAATCTCATTAGCGTCGTTACCGGGTATTTGTTCTGTTAGCAGTCTTCTGGTAATTATTTCAGTTGCCAGACTTCAACATTAAAAACGGCACAAATGAAATTTGATAGAATTTTAAAAACAATTCTTGACAAACAATTACAGCCACATGAATGAATTCATAATTTCAAATGCATTTACTATGGGCGATTTATTCGTATTCCAGAATCCTACAACATTTTTGGAAAATATTTCGTTATCAAAATCCACAATTCCACGATTCTTCTTTATTCAAATTTTTTGTTCGCGGTATTCAGCAAAAGCAAACATAATGCACCTCGTGCTATTGCCAGCTGGGGTACATTTCTTGGTTTTTAAATGTTGGAGAATTGGTAGAATGAAAGATAGAGGAAACAGGAGAACTCTGCGGAAACCTTCACCGGGAGAACCCCACAAAAACCTCATTAAACTATTTAGGGTAACCGGGTGGGGAAGTGATTCCAAAGCTCAAGAAAACGTGCGCTGATCGATCTTCTGCCCCATACGTCACATACAGTTTTTACTGTTCATTGCCAAAATAAATCAAAATCAAAAAAAAACTAAATCTTCCAGAAGAGAAGATTCATTGCTTGCCCCAAACTTCAAATGGATCGACCGGGATGCGAGCCCCGCTATAGAAGAATTCACGTAAAAACAAGCAAAAGTGACAGTTCGCTAAACAAGTGAACATCACATGTTATTCAGACAAGTATCCCTCCGCCGCGACAGCTGTTCAGAAACACGTGCACCAGTACGCACCTTACATACAAGACTCGGTTTTAAAATAAACATAATACTTATCACGCAAAGAGTAAATTCCATATAATGTGTATAAAAGAAATAAATTTTTACAGAAGAGTACATAGCACTGCACTTCCTAATTTCAATTATTTCTCGCGGCGCAATATATTTTCGGCGGACGAGGACATCACAAAAGGAAGCGTGGAAATCATTTACAAGTTAGCCAACTGCAAACGGACGAATAGAGGAAGGAGAGTTCAATGGGATCAAGGACTCAACGACCACAGATCCTTTGATTATGTTGCCAGCACTAGCTGTCAAAATTGCTTGTTCTTACATGAATCTCTCTTTACCCAGAAGTGGAGGCGAGCAGTCTCGCCAAAGCGCCACGGACGGCTCGGTGTCGGCGCCACCGCGAGGGCGCTGGCCGCGGCGCGGCGGTGGCGGCGGGGCAGCGCGCTGCGGAAGGCTTTGGCTGCCCGCTTCGCCCGCCGCCGCGCGCCTGCGACCCGCAGAGACGTGCCTCTTATCCGTATTTAAAAGTGTAATACGTCCTTCATTAACTTATGCCTGTCAAATTTGGAACAATATAGCAAACACACATCGAAAGAAACGTCAAATTATCCAAAACAAGTACTTACGAAAAGCCGTACAAGCCCCATGGTTTATTCCAAATAAGCAAATACACAGAGAGCTAAATATTCCTCCTATCAATGAGTACATTCAACAGGTGAGCAACAGATTTTTTACCCTTCTTCCGTCTTGTACAAGTGCACAAATATTTAATCTAGGCAAAAATGCTTCTATTCCAAACCGCATTATCTCCCGATACCCCAAAGATTCTCTTAAACCACCGTAAATTAGAATGAATCCTCCCTCTTAACCACTTCTGCTGCCAAAAAACGTTAAACAACTTAAGATGTTAACTTAAAAGCTAATAAAACTTAAAACAATCTCATCTGAATTACTGCTCTGTAGACTTTGTTTTTCGAGGTAGCCGTGTGGCCTTCCTCAAATACTGTTAGCCAAAGGGCCAAAAATTATGTTGTATTATAAGATTGTACATTAAAACCCCTGAAAGGCATATTATGCCGAACAGGAAGAAAATAAATTTAAAAAAAAAGAGACGTGCCGCCGTAGTGGCGACGGGCGTACGTTGCGTATTTCCCATTTGCTGCTGTACTGCGGTAAATGCAACGGGGACGGCTGTACTACGGACGGCGGGCAATCAGTTTGATTGATTGATTGATTAGTGATTCCGGGCGCGTCAATTGCTAAGGTCATTAGTCCTGTAAGTGTAGTGCATGGGGAGGTGGCGGTGATCTTCCCCCGCTGGATGGTGAAGTCCGGCGCCCGTCGGTTGGTTTGCGATCGGAGCTCCGTTGGATACACGCAAGGGGCTGGAGCGCTATCAAGCAGATCGAGTAAGGGAGTGAAGGATTGGGTGAGAGATACATCTTAAGCAGTATTTGCAATGAAATTGAAGACCTTAGGGCAATAACATGCTAGGCCACATTTCTGATGAAGTTGAACTATTAGTGTATTTCGACGCCCCACAGATGTATCTAGATGTTGGGTTTTCATTTTAAAGATTCGCCTGCTGCCAAAACGTTAAACAACTTAAGATGTTAACTTAAAAGCTAATAAAACTTAAAACAATCTCATCTGAATTACTGCTCTGCAGACTTTGTTTTTCGAGGTAGCCGTGTGGCCTTCCTCAAATACTGTTAGCCAAAGGGCCAAAAATTATGTTGTATTATAAGATTGTACATTAAAACCCCTCAAAGGCATATTATGCCAAACAGGAAGAAAATAAATTTAAAAAAAGATTCGCCCCAAGATGGCAGTGTAATTCATAAATTAATGTTCGTATTCCCAATATGAAGAGTGCAATGTCTAAACCGTTACTTGCCTTTTCCTCAAAAATTATAGTGGCATATCGTGTTATTGCCCCGAGGTCTTCACTTGAAGTCATAGGTTTCCGCGGCCATTCTTACGAATGCTCTTGGCTGTCCGGGTGACGCCGCAACGAAGGCTGTGATTCCGTTTCTACCATCTAGTGTTTTCGTCACCGCTGGATAGCCAAGAGCATTCACATATTGGCAGTTTTGAAATTCAGCTTGTCTAATGTTTGGAGATCATATGCAGATCAATGGAGGGAAAAAGCTATCGGTTAGGTGTTATCCTGTCATGTCTAGAAAATGGACGACACTGAATGGGAAGAGGATTGCTTAGAGAGAAACATGGTAGAGCCAACTTGAAAAACTCAAAATTGTGTCATTCATGAATATCTTTCACTGACCCATTCATAAATTTTATTTTCAAACAAGTATTACATTTTATATTTCGGATACTCGTTATGCAATGAAGAAGTTTATATTATATTAGAGAGAATACTAAAAGAAATGTCATTTTTTGTGCAACCGTCTTGTTTTTATGGACTGTTTCATTGATTTGTGTAGGTCTTTGTATACGAATCATGAAAATAAAGAATTCTATCAAAGCAAATTAATTACAATTACAATGAAGCTTATATAATATTATTCAAATGTTTTTCTATTACAATTAAGAGTAGTGGAAATAATGCAATTGAAAAGCGATTAACATCTTTCAATTTGCTTCTAGTGTATTTTAATTCTCACTGATTCAATGATTCGATATGCTTTCATTTTGCTTTCTTTCATTCATGAAATGCTTGTCTAATGTTTCGTTGGAAAAAATATATTTTTTTAAAACTTTGAATTGGCGTCCAAATTCCGGGGATCAGTATTTAAAATATCTCTGAGGTAATCCACTTGACAGTGTTTTATAAGAATCACTGTAAACTGTTCAGTAGTATCTCGCTACCTCACGAATGGAACTTCTTTTCAAAGCTCTTGTCCTTGTATAACCATATTGCCAAGTTTGCTTTCTCTCTCATGGAAAATCGATCGTTTACAATATATAATTCAGTAAAAATCAATACTACGATGGTGCTAGTTCTGGAGCGACCGAAAAAAGGTTTCTCAATACATTATTCAATGAATAGCGCGTCCAACCGTCTTTGAAAATAACATGGAAATTCCACGAAACATTTGTATATTTTTCTACGGAATATAGAACAATTTTTGGTTCGTAAAAATTTGGTCGGTATTAACCTAATAAATGTGTTTAAGCTTAACATATTTCGTACAATCTAGCAAAGTAAACACAGTAAAATTAGTAAAAAAACTTCCCAACTTAACTATCAGCTTTGAATGTAGACTCTTCACAGTATAGACTGGAGGGAACGATACGATCTTTCTCTTTTGCTTCCCTACCAGCTAATGGCGTCGCCGGCATGGGTGTCGTAGCTGTCGCATTTGTTTTCCCCGCCTGAGAACCCTCCCGCCCATTACTTTGAATTATCACCCGCGTTATCATTGCAGCCATCTGCTCTGCTAACCCGACCACCGTCCTAATAACTACACAACCACTCTCCCCCTCTGCACATCCCCATTGTCTCCTCCTACAGGCAGTTTGCCCGACAAGCGGCAAAATTCCGTGATGGAACGAATCCACGTCATGGTGTCTGATTCAGTGAGTGTATTCGAGTATCAATTACTTCATTTTAATCATCCTGTTAATATCTTCTCCGCGTTCCATACTGCTACCACTGCCTTTATCTCTGTAACATCGGCTATTGCCACAGCGATTACGTCATTATTATAGGGATTTTCTCCTCGCCTATGTTCTTTTTCACACATCGATCGTTTCCTTCCCGGAGCGCTATCTTTACCCAATACGCCCGCATAATACTCTCTGTTCACCGTTTTCAGCGGCTCTTTTTTATCTCGAACGTACGCCTCTACATTATTTACAAATGTTTTTCAATTTGTGCTTCCGTTTTGTCATTCAACGGAGCGACATTTTCGACATATAAATTTCGACGTATAAATCCACGGTATAGTATATTTTCTTTCAACTGGGATTTAGATGCACGTTAGATCAATCTTAATGTCCTCTAAAGTTCTCGAGAGTTAATCCCCTCCTCCGAACTGCAGCACTGCAATATTACTGCACCGTGCAATATTACAATTTTCTCTTAGCATACTTAATTACTTATGCAATTTAATTTATGCTTTTTGAGTATTCTCTTAAATTATTTGTTTAGTTCAGCACTAATTTTAATAATACGATTTTCTTAAAGATAAGCGAGTGTATTCTTCTGCATATTTTCTCCTTAAAGTTAAGAAACTATTTTGTAATATTTTTCATTTGAACACAATTCAAAGGATTTTTCATATCGTATTTCACCTTAAAAATCACCATCATTATCATCAGCTGTAGGGATTGGATTTTTTTTCAATCTCTTCCGACTTCTAGAAATTTTCATTCCATCTTCCCTCGATGGTCCCTCAGTGGTCTTCCCTCGATTATTTTCCCTCTTGGTTTATAATTCAAAGCCATTCTACTCATACATTCTTCAAACATTTTTAATATTAAAAAAATAGTCTTAATTGCTAAATAATTCCATTTACATTTAAATTGTTTAATTCCTTTTCAATTTAATTTTCAATGTGGTCAAGAAGTGTACATTCAGCCACACGTCTATGAAATTTCATTTCTCTTTATTCTATTCTTCACATTTCATCTTCAGTTACGGGCCAACTTTCACTTCTGAATCGTAGGGAGCCCATTGTTTCATATATTTTAATTACTGTGACTTTCCTAACTTTATTTTATTAGTGTATGTGATGTTATACCACACATTACAAAAATCAGTTTTTTGAAAAGTTCATTTTTAGCCTAGGTGAACAAAAGATCTAAAAAATAGAGGACTAATGAATTATTGGAAAGGTTTCGTTTGAAAGTGATTTTAGCTGCTATCACATGACTCAGCTTCCAAGAAATCACAATGTATGGACCATTGAAATTTATGAGCCTCGGGTGCTGAGATAACATTCCCATTCACTAAAAGGTTCTGTTCATTAGAAATCATAATTCCCTTTGTTATCTTCAAATTAGCCACCTTAGACCCAGGCTTAGACCCGCCTCCCTGCAATAGTATCACTTTCCATCCACGAAAATCCTCTCGACAACACATGACGTCATGGAGTTTATACAGGAAGATGACAATTGACGTTTCCGGGCACGTCAGCTGTATGGTCTCGATAATGTAGTGAATGTTGATATCGCGGGAGATGGCGGTATTCCTTCCACGCGGAATGACACGTCGGCTTGCGGAGGGTTTCCCTCTCCAGGTATCTCCTCACAAAGGAGAAGCTCTAAGCGCTGTGGAGTGCATGTAAGTGTAAGTGTGTGTAAGTAAGGGATAAGGATACCGGTAGAAAGAACTTGTGGTGCAACAGAATGGCACAGACTTTCCCGTATTAGTTTTGAATTTCTTTTGGCCTCGGCTAGCTATTCAGACTTGCCACATATTCTTGCCAACTGCCATCTATCGTCGCCCAAAGTACTTTTTTTCACCTTTTCTCCGTTTTTTTCCCTTTCCTAATAGTACAACAAAAATAGTATTTAATATTGTTCAAGAACAGTAAAACCTCGTTCTAAATGGTAATTTTCTTTGAAAAATTTGGAGCCGTTTTAAGAAAATGGCGTTTAGCGCTACTGTAATTCCGTAATTTGAAGCTCTTTTTCACAGAAAATTTTTGAGTTGTCGAAACACATCATTCAAAGACATTTGAAGTATCTCAACCCAAAAATACAATAGTGTTTACAAATTTGCTGGAAATATGAGTATTAACAGTGTGAGAGATTTTTCAAAAAATTAGCATTTGTGTAATTTTTGAAAAAACAAAAAATATACCCCAAAATTTACGTTACGTCATATTAAAGAGTACAATTTGCACAATCCGTCCGATAGACAGCAGCTGTTTTCGACTTGGCTAGACGAAAATGCGCACCATCGGGACGCGAACCTTCCCGGTCAGAGTCGCTGCAGAGAGAACGAAAATGGGCTAAATTCAGCAGGCAAAGATGAATTAAATATCATATTTTAGAATAATTTATTTTTACTGAACGAACGATGTGGCCGTGCTTAATCGCAAAACATAATTTAAAACGTCGATTCTCCGTCGGCAAAAATGGAGAAAATGACTCTTCGAAAACTAAAAGAACTTCTTTTTTTTATAATTCTTCCATTTCTAGTTTTAATAAGTGAAGTTTATAAAAACATTTTCCATGTTATTAATAATGCGTTCGCGTTTCATGAAATAATGTTCGATAACCGTATTCAAAATTACTCCGAAATTTCAGATTCGAAACTATGTTTACGATATTTCGGAGTAGCTGTTGTTTCCACACACAAATTTGCTAAAATATATTAAAATTTTAATGAATAATAATAATAAACATTACTTTAAATTGTTAATTATAATATAATTTATACAATATTAAACAAACCTAATGGTCAAACAATGAAAAAACTTGCAGCGATTTGATGGAATCATTCTGAATGGTGAATTTCAATGGACATTAACATAAGACCGTGCAAGCTCGTTATCACAGTTACGATAACGTGGTTTGAGAACAACACTAACGTGTGCTCATACAACATCCAGAGAACGTCTAAAGTCTTCTTTCGACATAAATTGCTATCCCGCATCGTCATTTCTCATTAAACACCAGAAATCATCGTCACCGCAGACATGATCGTGCACCTTTTACTTCCTGTTGTTAGTTTGTACACAGAATTTCTGTGCGATTATACCTATAACGTTCATTATCGTGCCGGTTCGTTATTATACCTGTGAGTGGCTGTCTTCACGTTTTACGTCCACGGTCATTGTGAATGGGACGGGCATTATTTGTTAAAATCGCATGTTTATGTGGTGACGTTTACGTCAACGTCTTCATTGTGAATGAGCCTTCTCTGCCGACTGACGTTCGCCTGTCGCCTGCTCGGCATCTCTATCGCCACCCCCGTGACTTTGATCAAAAAAAGATTCAAAATTTCGAATTTTTATGCGCATACGTTTTCCCATCACTTGAACACGTTTGCCCAACCCTAAGAAAATGTTACCAGCCTCCTTTCACAAATTACAAAAAAATCAAATTTTTCGGGCCAACTTCACACTTTTACGAAATTACAACGTTTGTCTAGAATTAAAAAATACCAAAATTTGAAGTGCGCTTTCGCTTACCCATTGTTTGACCACCTTTAATCACTAACTAGATTATTTGTGCCAAGCTTGCCCTAGCAGATAATGCCGAAAAACCTATTCTACTGCACCCAGAAAGCGTGAACCTGACCCAAAAAACATTGAAAAATTCAAACGTTTTGTGTGGATTTGTTTGTCCATCGTTTGATTATTTTTGCCCATTCTTTAGAAACGCTTTACCATCTACGGTTCAAAAATTATTAACAAAAAACGTTTCCGTTTCTCCAAATCGCCTAAAAAACTATTACCAGCTACGGTTCAAAAATTATTGACAAAAACGTTTTTCCCCGTCCGTTCTCAAAATCGCCAAATTAGCGGCGCCGGTGGAAGCTGCGGGTGCGGGAGTGGCGGTGGCGCTGGGCGCCGCGGCGCCCGCCCCTTGGGCTCCGCCTCTCCCTTCGATGGAAGAAGAAGAAGAAGAATGACCACCATGAAGCCTAAAGGCGCCTTCGCACATTCGTTATTCGGCGAAAGTGAGCAAGCGCTCGCCGAATATCCAGTGGGGTGAATGAGTTGCTTGCTGTTTGCCGACTGACGAACATTTGGTACTCGCCCTACCCTCCGCGTGTCGGTCTTTTGCACCCGTCAAATGAACAGAACATTCGCCGAACACATCGGCTGTTCGTCATTGGGCGAGCAGTTGCTCGCTGCCCGGCGAATGCCATAAGTGTGGAGCCGCCTTGGGAAGGAGACTAACTCCTATGTTGGAGACATGGTGAGGGTATATACGGAAAACGTCGGCACCTAATCGGTTCAACTGAACTTCAGCGTCATCACGCGAATGAAGAAACTTAATCTCGCCTTTTTCGGCCAATAACGACGCGCGTACACTTAGTTGACAAACGCCAACTTCACTTGAGTGCAAGTAAGTGCAGATGGTGTTGACATGATCCACGAGCTTGGTGTACATAGACCGAAAACGCATTAAGGTGGTTTATTCGTTCAATCAACTACAGTATCCCCGAAAATACATTAAATGATAGTAACATTTCTGTTCTTCAAGACGGTAGGAAAAAATTTGGCCCTTACCGGCCTAAGTTTTGAATAAAAGAACTTTAAATTAGTACAGGCTCTAATGGAAAAATACTCGCGGACGTAGGTTTTTTAGGTTATTGAAGAAGCAAATTGTACGGTGAAAGCATATTTTTCTTTTATTCAATACGTGGTAAATTTGTTGAGGAATCAGATGACATAAAATGTAACATACCTCACTGGGCATTCTGAGAAGTAACTTATAAAATACCACTGCGAAATTCATCGCAATCGAAAGTGCTAGCTCTGCCTAGGAGATATGCTCTACGTATCATGTCAGCATGTAGCACATATTGTCAGCAGTCATGTTTATCTTGGGGCACGAAAGAAAAACATCCTAACTTAAAATTTTAAACCACAAATCATTTGACCATAATTATTTGACAAAATCACTTTCAAAGTAAACAACCTGGAAACGCAGAAAGAAAGAAAAGTAAGGGCGCCGAAAACAACCCAACTTATATTACGTACTGCCAATTTATGAAAACGAGAAATCGTGCGAGAGACTAAATGTATTAGTAAACATTGTTTTCCTGTAACGTAATTTTTTTACATTTCTATGTTACCTTGAAGCCACGTGTATCATGAAGGAAAAGTCATGATAATGTATTGTTTTAGTGTTGCAACTGATATGCAAACATTGCAAAACATTTACGAGTAGTTAAAAATTTCCGACGTTATGACATTTTTTAGTCAGATTACATGAAACTTGAAAGACTACATTTTCCGTGAAAAAAAATGTCTATGTTGTTTACGGGGAGTGTTCCACGCTCCATCATGCAGAAGAGGTTAAATATAGCTTTAAAACAAAATCTTACATTAAAACGAGTGATGAAGCTTAGATGGCAAAAACGATTGATTTAGTGGTGCCATTCTCCCACGGAAATGAGAAAGAATTGTTAAAGCTACTCTTCAAAACTTTTTAGTTGCAATTATTCCGGAAACCATCATGCTGCATCGTCATGTCCTTTCGAACAGCCCCTTCAGTTGGCTTGACCGACGCAGCGGGTCCTAACCCCCAAAACGGGACGAGGGCGGATGTGGAGACGGGATTCGCGAGGACCAAATGACAACTTCCGGCGGCTCGTGTCCCGCTGCAGTAATCGGCGCTTCCCGGGCGGAAAAGGATACTTGGGCGTCTTGCAGAGATTCACGTTGGAAGTGCCTGCTTCGTAACCTGTATGTTTTGCATCTTTTACCCAAATTTATTCTTCGGTAGTCTAAATCACTCACATTGGTCTAGGTAATCATATGCTCAAAATGGTACCACTGGTACCAATGGTATAAATTAATAAAATTATAAAATATTGATTCAATTAATTCGAGTAATTTTTATGCATATTACAATAACTGAGTACCGGAACCTCGAAGACAGTCATTAAAAGTGTACAAATGCGCCAAAATAGCATTATTAGCCATTACAGCACACACAACAAAATTCAAAAAAAAAGTCTAGTGACCTTTTATCTAATTTCTCTTTCAGACATATACGTAGAAAAGTAGGTTACGTTTTGTCTACAGAAGACGAACACTTATCAGTGAAACATTTCTTCCCAGTATATCTCTCAGCCAGAAAAATCTTCAGTTTTTGAACTCTGTTAAGAATGTTAAGCTCTCTGTTAAGATCAGACTTCCATAAAACGTAGAGCGCTAAATATTTCACGTCGTCCACAATGGTCTGACTGAGGCCTAACTCCTAGCTCTGCGGAGAAAGAAGGATTTCCGAAGGAGAAACAGGTTCAGTCCATCGATCGGTGGACCTTTATTTCTAAATATTCTTCCTCACAGGAAATAAGCCACGCATAGCAAGAGGCAAATGGTCGAAGCACGAACGAGTGACAGGTCAACAGAAAACATTTCGCTAGGATCTCAAAATATTTTTTCCTCCAATTATGCATAATTAATCTGCGTTGAAATCATACAATTGTCAAACGTTTGTCTTTGTATACCTCCCTGGTTGGAAAATTTTAATCTTAAACTGGAAATCGAGGCCGAATCATTGCTTCCATTTTTAACTTCAGTTTGCTACAATTCTTCATTTTTTTCTTCGTTTATCTTATTTTAATGCAACTAAATGATACCACTTCGAAAGCTAATTTGACTTCGCCTTTTTGCAATAGCGCTCCAAAATAGTGAGATACACATTACGAAAATCTATAAATGCAATTTTCAAATTTTCCCGGAAACATTGGTCCGAGAGACGCAATAGACAGGCCCTTAGGTGCCGCAATGGCCAAGTAGTTCTCTGGATGAGCAAATAGTAACTAAAGACAATTCACAAGTAAGAATCCTTAAAATACGATTAGGTGTTTACACCGAAATGAAAATTCTTCAAAATGTAATAAAAGCAAGTTAGTTAGAATTTTCATATTGAACATTTTCATAAATTTATGTAACAGCATTTGCGTGGGAGGTGTAGAACATACCTCCAAAAACGATATCCTTATTGATTGCCATCAAACAAATCATATGAGTATTCAAAGTTCTGTAAGTCCAACTTAGAAGTACAGATATTTTATATCGCAAGATTTTGCTGAACAGTGCAACGTACTATATACATAAGGTTAAGTCAATAACCAAATTAAAGGAACTTAGGTTCTGTTTTCATTTTCATTGTAGGAGGTTACCTGTTCCTCTTCCATTTTCTCCTTTCGATAGTTGTGGAGCCGATTTATCCTCAAAAAAATAATTCACAGACGCTCAACTATATTGTTGGACGTCGATGACGATTTGGAGCAAACCATGATTTGGAGAGAACGCTTGCGACCTAAAAGAACCGATTATTTTAATGAACCATTAAGGAACATGAGGTTATACTACTTTGGAAAAGGTCGGGGTAGGATGGAATTTTATTGTTTTGCTTCAGAGGCATAGTGATCTTGCAGATATAATTTTTGAACTTTAACTAACACAACACTGCAATGAACACCGTATTTCTTTTTAAAAAAATATGTTTATTTCACTTGCTAGATTTTAAAACGTGGGAGCATTAATTTTGTTTACATGTTAATACTGAAATATGTATACATTTTTGTATTGGCAAATGCTTTATTTTTCAGCCATGAATATATAACAGACATTATTTCACATAATAAATTATTTTTGACTGCATTTTTATACTACACTTTTAGCTTTATCAAATCAACAGGGCATAACATCCAGAAGTTCAGATTTTAACTTCCTTGCGTAGGTTAATGTGTAGTTCTGGAATTCTGCATGGAATTTCGCAAGAATTTTGAACGGAAAAGCAATCGCAAGAAAACTGAGACAAGTCAAGTAAACATTTCTATACTAAAATATGGCTAAATTATGCACAATAATTTTGATCGCGGTTATGTGAATGCTACAATAAGTAACATAGTATACTGAGAAAAAGAATCTAAGAAAATTACCAAACTTTTATCATTAATGAGATAAATATCATTACCTGGATTTTTACAGAAATTTAAAGAAAATGTACCGAGTATTTGGTAAAAAGAAGCGAACCTTTGATAAAATTTACCTAAAGTTTGATAATTTTTTTTCAACATTTCTGAAAAAAAATACAGATATTGAGATTTATTTTACTGTTGCTAAAAAGTTTGATACTATTTGTTAGACTTTTTTCGCTCAGAGTGAAAACTCGATTGTTTAGCCGCAACCGGCCAGTCAAATGCACGACTCGAAGGACGTGCGATGAGGTCGGCAGTGGGGAGGGCGCGGACAAGTCGCGACCTGCTGGATTTGAGTGAGCGCTGAGTTTCTGTGCGCAAGCAACAACGGATTAGAGTGACGGCGACGTTGAAGGAGCATTTACGGAAAATCAGAACGAAAAAAGAATTTACGGAAAATCATATGGATATGTTGGTTCCAGTAGTCACTAGAGATCGCACATGAGTCCCCTTGGACTGAATGAATTACTGCACTGTTTTTAAAAGCTCAATAATATTCATTGTAATTCAGTCACTTATTTCTCTAAATATTAGTCGTTTCTAGTCTTATATAAATAATAATAATAAGAAAATTATGTTTTTAAATAAATCACAATGCAATCAATCACAAGTTAACGTATATACTTTAAAAATACGCATTTTGACAAATTTCATCTGAGATTAGAAGGGGGCAGGGGGTCGAGCCAATTCTCACGATATCTCACCTAGGGGAGAGGGGGGTCGAAAAATCACCAAAATGGCCTCATGTGATTTGTGGACGGCCCCTAGCTACATGTGATAGATGATCAAGCGATTGCGATTATTTCTGAGCTTAAAGCTGATCGCGATTATTTAAGCAATATTGGCGATAAACTTAAAAAGGATTCCGCGAAACTGACGCACTGTCAACTTACATTGCTTTTGATCGATTGATTACTGTTTCCACTGCTAAGGTCATTAGGCCTGTGCGCAGTGCATGTTCGTATCGCGGTTTGTCACGTCGACTCGCGGAGTTGTCCCCCACCAGGTAGCTCTCGCCGATGGGGCACTGCCCGCAGCCGGAACAAGCTCTAAGCACCCGACCGGCCTCCCGGCATGAGTGGTAAAGTGAAGTATCTATAAGAAAGGAAGGAGGATAGGACAAGGAAGAGGAAGAAAAGATCGCGTGCAGCTCTTGGACTGATTGTTAAGGCACCGCTCCGGTATTAAACGGAGAAACCACGGAAGACTAGCGATTAGAGCCGCCGTCGGCTACAATTCTCCTCCAGTCAGCAACTGAATTCGCCCTAGCGGCGTCGAAAATACTGCCTCCGAGGGCCTCCTAGAACCTCCCAGTCAGAGGCACTGCAGTGACATCAATCGATACCCCCTGAGCCAACTAAGCCGGTAAGTAGCATTGCGTTACTGCAAATACGCTACAAGTGGAGCTCTGTCGGAGCCGCAGGCGGCCGGAGTATCCTCCCTAGGCGTCGCTTCGCGTCCTCATCGTCATCTTCATCGTCATTATCATCGTCATAGTCATCGTCACTTCGCGTCCTCATCGTCATCGTCGTCGTCGGGCGGTCGAGCGGGCGGGCGGCGGCCGGAGCATTCTCCCTAGGCGTCGCTTCGCGTCCTCATCGTCATCGTCGTTATCGTCATCGTCATCGTCACTTCGCGTCCTCATCGTCATCGTCGTCGTGGTCGGGCGGTCGAGCGGGCGGGCGGCGGCCGGAGCATTCTCCCTAGGCGTCGCTTCGCGTCCTCATCGTCATCGTCGTTATCGTCATCGTCATCGTCACTTCGCGTCCTCATCGTCATCGTCGTCGTGGTCGGGCGGTCGAGCGGGCGGGCGGCGGCCGGAGCATTCTCCCTAGGCGTCGCTTCGCGTCCTCATCGTCATCGTCGTTATCGTCATCGTCATCGTCACTTCGCGTCCTCATCGTCATCGTCGTCGTGGTCGGGCGGTCGAGCGGGCGGGCGGCGGCCGGAGCATTCTCCCTAGGCGTCGCTTCGCGTCCTCATCGTCATCGTCGTTATCGTCATCGTCATCGTCACTTCGCGTCCTCATCGTCATCGTCGTCGTGGTCGGGCGGTCGAGCGGGCGGGCGGCGGCCGGAGCATTCTCCCTAGGTGTCGTTTCGCGTCCTCATCGTCATCGTCGTTATCGTCATCGTCATCGTCACTTCGCGTCCTCATCGTCATCGTCGTCGTGGTCGGGCGGTCGAGCGGGCGGGCGGCGGCCGGAGCATTCTCCCTAGGCGTCGCTTCGCGTCGTCGTCGTCGTCATCATCGTCATCGTCGTCGTCGGGCGGTCGAGCGGGCGGGCGGGCGGAGTTACGGCCGCTGTGGCGATCGTTTCCTGCGTCTAATTAATAGCCTTCCGCGCTCAAACCACCGGCTGCGGCGCCGCCGCTGCCGCCGCCGCAGAGACATTAAAAGCGCGCGGCCCTCCGCTCGCTGCGAAGTAGAGCCCCCGACTCGGCGACGCCGCTTTTTACTTCGCCGTCGCAGCCGTCCACGCCGTCCTCGCCGCCCTCCCGCCCTCCCGCCCGCCCGTCCGACGCGGAAAATGAAAAGAAAGAAAAGAAAATCGACTGCGTGTGTCGTAAAAGATTCAGCTTTGCCGGACTTTCGGAAAGAACACCAGAGACGAGGCACGTGGTCGGTATCTCCACCAACACTGAGTGAGTCACTCTACTGCGAGGAAGCATTCGTCCAGTTCGTACATTTCTGAGCCATGTCTGGCTGACTACATCTTTATTAAGATCCTTTTTTGAGAGTAGTTCTGGGAATGAGGGGTTTGATGGAGCAGTAATGGGTTGCAGTAATTTGAATGAAGATTAAATAATAGTGGAATGAGAGGCAGAAGAAATGAAACTTTTGAGAGAAAAGCTTTCGCTAACCCGCTTCGTCCAACAAAAATTCACATGGATCGATCTTGATTAAAACCTCGATGGAAGATAAGCGATCTTAGCCCTAGTCCACGGGTCGTCCAGGTGCAGTCAATTGTGATTTTTACTGAGCTGAAAGTAGAGGTCTTTTTATTACAGCCGTTTTTACGTCGCCGACACAGCCTTTGAGGCCTTTCGCCCGCACGCGGAAATTGAAAAATAAAAATAAAATAAAAATCGGGGGTGTTAGTCGTAAGATTCGAGTTTGTTGAACTTTCGCAAAGCACACAGGGGGGACGATAGTGCGGTTGGTTGAATAAGACTGTTCGATTTGTGGCGCTGATTCCTAAGCCGTTACAGTCCAGAAAAAACTGTCCAAGAAAAATGTGAAGAATCATGTTTGGTTCTACTAAATTAATGATCTACAGATATGATCACATTGGAGATTATAAACGGGCTGATAGTGTCGATATCTTTTAAGCGGCTAAAAGTCGCTTTCTTTGAAGCCTGCCAGAGAGGGGGATGATATTGTTCATAGCCTGCAACACTGACACAACTCAAAAAACATGGAATTTTTGTTATGAATAATTTTATAAAATTTTATAATAATTACTAACAGAACGTCGAGGAAGCCATTTAATTATTCTCATACTACAATACCTCAATTATAATGCGTGTAACAGTATCTGCATTTCAATGGATAGCGATAACTTTAAACACATTTATCTGCAAACTTCATTTGTAGAGGGATGCCAGTACTGCTGCTCGTGAACGAAATAAAGAAGCCACGTGGTCGCGTGTGGTACCATAAGGTACGCCTAGTAGACCTTAGTATGTTCGTGGCAGTCGCTAGTCAGATACTCAACCATTTATTACATCTATAGATTAACAATGGTTGCTTGTAAATGTTAATTAGCAATTAAATAATTATTTGTAAATAACCGAATGAAATTGTTGAATGGAATAGCTGAATATGGAATTATTGCACTATATAAATAATGTTTATTATTAAATGTAGAATAGAAATTTAGAAAGTCACTGGAAGAAGCTGGTACTTTCAAAGCATGCAGAGCGTGCAAAAAGGCCATTTTGTAACACTACTACGAAAAGTGAGATGATGTTCAAATGATAACTGTGAATGCAACAAAAAACAAAATACTTTCGTCTGATCAGCTACAACTGAGCTTAATATAACACGGTACCCAATTATACCCGAGATTTTTATACTTGAATTAAAATAAAAGATACCTCAGTAAGGCTGTGTAAAACATAGTTTATGGCACACGTGATAAAAGAGATTTTATTTGTTCGTAGGATTGTGCCCATGAGGCTATCGGCCTCATGTCGCAACATTTCCAACTGGCAAAAAAATGACACATTCACCACTCGTGTCAAAAATAACTATTTTGGATATACCTCACCGTGGTCGATCAAACGAAAATACTACCTTAATACGGCGGCCGTTGGGAGACGGAGGCGGCGGCAACCGCCAGCACGCCCACCCGCACAGGTAAAAAATGCATGAAAAAACCGCCGCGAATGTCGTAAAAGTTTCAGACCTGCCAGACTTGAGGAAAGCGCGCGAGCACGACGTGCTTGAGAGGCTTAAGAACTGAGTTCTATGTTCCACGTTCTTTCATAAAAGTTGTGATAAACCAACGAAATGTGATGATCCAGACGAAATGGGATGTTTTATTAATGCGTTCAGTTTGCGTAGTCATTGCGCGGTCACAGCGTACACTGTTACCTGACTAATGTGCTTCTTGCGATATGCAATCAGACCCATTAATGCCTAACGAAGTTTTATTTCTAACAACCAGACTCTGATAACGGCCTGGCTGTCTGTACAGAGCGCCAAGCTTCCTTTGGCTTGCCGTGCAAGATGCCCCATACAGGTGATGATACTGTCGTTTCCTTGCACCCATTCTAGCCGCAGCTTACGAAGAAATAAAGAAAGGGGTGAACAATAAATCGAAAAAAATCACATCGAAAAACCCAGCTTACACGCTTCCTTTTGACGACCGATTTCGGCACTTTAGCGAACCCGCGCATGCGCAGATTCTGAAACCTCAGAACAGACGCCACATGCGCACGTTCCGCTAAAGCGCCGAAATCGTTCGTCAAAAGGAAGCCTGGAAAAAGGGTCTGAGAGTTTAGGGAACTTCACTAGTACAGCGTGCATCCAAGAAACAAATGTCAGTGATTTACTTTCTATCGCAAACTATAAGAAAAGTATTTCATTCATTCAGCATTAATCAACAGGCAATCACAGGACTCTGCGGAAGTGTTAATCGACAGGGAGTAGTGAAAACTCATCACCTCCTATCGCTCTCATTTGATACAATCCTCTTACAGTAACACATTGGCAGGCAGAGCAATCTGTATTTATCATTCCACAACTGAATTTTACTGCCGTCAAATTAAGTCTAATCTCTAGAAACTGATGGATCATCACCCTCTAGTATCGAATTTTCCAGGAGAAATTATTTGGAGACTTTATTCATCAAACGCGAACTCACCAAAGGTCTTCCTGTTTCGTAGCGTTGTAGCAAGAATAAAGAGTAATAATCCTTTGACCCTCTATTATAAATATTTATTATGAACTTGGAAGCGATAATAAAATAAAATGTGTAGAGAGTAAAAGAAAAGTGTAAATAATATTGTCGGTAAATATAATCCTTCCATTCCTGTTCTATAAAAGGAAGATCCTGGGTTTGGGAAGAACTTGAAGTGGTGGAACACAGATAAATAAGATCTTAATTGTAGAGGTTTAATTTTCAGAAATATAATAAAACTGCTCGAATAAAATCACGAAGTTTAAGCCATTATCACCATCGTCTTCGTCAAGGCTGGATGCCGGTTTGGTAGTTCAGAAAAATTTGTGGTGGCAGTTTGTGGAAGATTGTAATGAAACAAAATAATTGCTCTCTAGTTTGTTGAGTTACCTTGCTACAAAAAATTAATGACTGTTAATAACAGTACTTTAACAGTCTCATGTCAATGCCATTCCAGTAGCCAGACAACAATATTGGGAGAAGGGGGAGGGTCAACCGAGAATCCAATAATGAATTGCAATATACTATAATTGAAAGAAAATTCTGAATATTTAAAACTCTCGACCCCCTGAAATGACAAGGTTCCAGGTGACAAAATCTGAGAGAATGAGTAGTATTTGTTATAAGTTTCTCTCTGACTTCTGAACTCGTTCACTTACTTCTGCTGCAATTCGTCAACAAATAGCTGCAGTACAAATCACTATTGTAGGTGTGGAGAGATCTGAACAGGTGGAGAGATGGAACTTTGACGTTAATTTAGTGGAAGCGACTGAAATGTGGGTTGGAAACTTGTCATTCCAAAGGGTCGACTTGCTACGCAGCCCCTGCCTGGCGCTCCGCTCGCCTGCTGCGCCGCCGCCGTGCCGCGAGTGGCGTTGCCTGCGCCCCCGCCCCAACCCAGCCGCCCGGCCCCGCTCGGCGCGGCGCGGCGCGGCGCGGCGCGTTCAGTAGCTCACTGCATTTCCTCGGCGCGTTGTTATTACCCGTAATTCTGTTAGCTATCATCCTTAATTGCTTTCTTGTGCGGCCGGGCGGGGCGTGGGCGGGGGCAAGGCGGGGGAGGGAACGGGTGGGGGCGGGGGCGACGTGGTGCTCGACCGCCTCTAAGGGCGAGCCCCGGAGCCGCACCGCACAGCTCAGGCCGTCCGCGCGGCGGGCACGGTGGACCCGAACGATTCGCCGGGCGCTGGGACGGGAGGCTATCTCCTCAGATATTCAGAACCCTTATCGGCCTGTACGAAGCCGTAATTCGATCAAACTTTCACCTACAAATGTTGCAGTAATGCAATTAGAACTTCGTGTTGTTTTCCGTAACATCCTAAAAGAGTATCACCAAGCGCATTTCAATATTTTGAGAAATTTTAAAATTATACAATGTTGTAATGAATTGTTTTTAAAAATGTAATTCGGGCAGAGAAGGAGTTAACATACGAAGGGCTTAGGGCAGTAATAATCGAATCCAAACCAGGCTCAGAAAGCATCTCGATTTTGGTCTCATGTTCATACTTCTTCAAACTTTTCATCGATATCCACAAGGCATTATACACTGTTGTCTGTCTGTCTATCTCTCTCTCTCTCTCTCTCTCTCTCTCTCGTTATATATATATATATATATATATATATATATACACAGAGAGGCAGACAGTATAATTACTTGTGGATTATATATATGTATGTATATAAACATATATATATATATATATATATATACACACACCACACACACACACACACACAAAGGAGAGAAGGCGGGTCCGGGCGGCTGGGCAGAGGCGGAGGCGACGCGACGCACGGCACGGGCGGCGGAGCAGGCGAGCGGAGCGCGAAGCAGGGGCTGCGTAGCAAGTCCTGTGGATGGCAAGATTCCAACTAACACTTCATTCGGTTACACTAAATTAAAATCGAAGTTGCTTCTCTATTCAAGATATCTCTCTAACTACAGTAGTAAATTTTACTGTAGCTATTTGTCGACGAATTGCAGCTCGAGTATGTGCACGAGTAGCATAAGTCAGATAGAACCTTATCACACAAACTACTAATTTTCTTCAGTTTTGTCAGTTGGAACCTTGTCATTCCAGAGTGTCGAAGTAGCAAGTAGGGAATGACGAGTGTCAGGAAGGAGGTAGTGCCTCATGAATAGCGACTACCGTCCACAGATCGGAAATGGAATATTAGGAGAAGCTACTTTTAAATTGAAATTATTTTCAAAGTGACGTATCCCTAATAAATACACTCTTTTAAATTCGTCTATATAGATCCAGTTTTTACTAGTTTAGCACAGGAGAAATGCCATTTTTGAACATGAGATTTGGCAGCATAACGATGCGCCTAAAGGATACATTGATACGTAAAGCTAGAAAACAAACGGAAATGGAGACTATATCTTTTCCGAAATAAGCTCTACAATTCTGACCGAAGAGAGTAGCGAGTGGAGAAAAGCAATTCGGGAATGGCAAACAGCCATTAGAAAGTACCGAACAACTAAATGTGAACGCGAAAATAACGAGTAGAAAGTTAGGTTACTCGAAAGGCGTCTTTCGAGTAACGAGTTTCGAGTATCCAGTTACGAATTGCGAGTTACAAATGCAGAGCTGCAAATAATATGTTGTGAATAGCAAACAGCGAATTGAGATCAGTAAGTGGTAACCTGCAAGATGCAGACAATGAGACGAACAGGAAGTTGCTAAGAGCAAATTGCAGACAGTGAATAGCGAACAGGCAGTTGCCGATAGCAAGTTGCAGACAGTGAGTAGCGAACAGGCAGTTTGCAACAGCCAGTCGACAGCGAGCTGGTAACAGCGAATTGCCAGTTCGCAACAGCCAGTCGACAGCGAGCTGGTAACAGCGAATTGCCAGTTCGCAACAGCCAGTCGACAGCGAGCTGGTAACAGCGAATTGCCAGTTCGCAACAGCCAGTCGACACCGAGCTGGTTACAGCGAATTGCCAGTTCCGAGTAGCGGTCACTAGCCAGTTGCGAGTAGCAGGCCGCGAGCCGGTCAGCGGCGGTGGCTTGCTACGTGGGCGGGGCCGGACGGGCGGAGAGCAGGTGAGCGGGCCGGCGGGTGGGCGCGAGGGGACGGGAAGGTCAGCCGGCTGTGGCGGGCGGCGGGCGGCGGGCGGCAGTCGCAGGCGAAGGCGCGGGCGGTCACAGCGAGGATGGATTGAGACTTACGACCGCCCTCAGAAGGAAGCGGTAAACACGTACGACGTCTCTTGAAGGCTTTGGATTGGAAGCGAAAAGGGGACGCAGAATAAGCCATTAGTTGCCCTCAAATAACAAAGGTGGCCATGCTGCAATGTCAGATGTCAACTTCCAAGACCTATTTATTAAGTGTGTGTACGCAAATAGTTGGGCCTAATAGAAGAAAGACGATGTTAATAGTGTTTCCAGGTTTATCAAAAACGCGAGGTGCAACAAGCATGGAAATAATGAAATGCATGAAATAATGTGTCTTGTTCATACTAGCAGTTCTGTAAAAACCAATCCCTTTTGACCATCTGGAAGGTTTACGGCAAATATAGAAAATTCTTCCGCTCTAGAATATATTGCCCGGCGTGTCAGTTTCATTTTAGACGTTTTCCGTCTAGGGGAAGGTTTTACTAGTAGTATTACTAGTTTCTAGTCTTTCCTGTACAACATAAAACATTATCACATTACTCCTACATAACCGTGTTTATGATCCTTACGCAATCGAACATGTTCCATACATTAAAAAAACATTACATTAATTTATCTGTTGTCTCTTGACCAGGTAGACCTACATAGCTCATAGAGCGTCTGCGGAAACCGCTGTGCGTGCAACAAATTATTAAACTTCGTTCACTGTGTTCAGCGGTGTTGTCTTCGCCTGGTGACTGACTTTGGTAATGACAATCACGTTTTTGATAGCTTCCAAGTCACAACTGATTTCCTGATAATCGCCTATTTGAGTAAGGTCTCAAATCACTCGAAAGACTAGAAACTGTATATCTAAAAAAAACCTGACCCTAGCCGGAAACGTGTAAGAATGAAACCACAATGAATATTTCAGATCGGAAGGATTTTATTTGTGAAAAAGGTTTAAATTTGACATGAACTTTCCACATGCCCGTAAGTGATTGACTTTTACGGAACTGATAGTACGAATGAAAAAGAAATGTATTTTGAATGTCCAGTGTTATATTTGCAAGGCATAGTTATATTCTTTGATAACGGTCTGAACATGGGATTTTCCCTTTCTGCCCGTTATAGAGAAGTCTTCGGCAAAGCCTTTCAGAAAAGTCTCATCAGTGCACTTCCCTATTCTTTACCTTTTGCTTTAAAGTATTACATAGTGATATTTTGACAAACTTCGACAAGACTGAAATCTGCCAATCTTTTTAAGGAATAGTCCATCCATGTTCCCATCTTTAATATATTTTACCGTAATTTTACATTATTTAGTGAAGGATGTGTTTCTGAAAATAACAAAACCCATTTAGCGAGAAAACCTTGTAGGAGGAATAGTATACGTAGATCTACTTCTGTGTTTCTCCATTACAAGAACCTTCGTGCAAACAAAGCGACTTTGCCAGCTGTCATTACGCACGTATGCACACAAAGGAACCGGGTGTTCGGTAAAGTATTTGATTGCGTTTCAATGAATGTAATTAGTGTGCCCACTATGTGCTTATTCGGTTCACGTGAAGTTGTTTTTCGGACGTTGAGGTATGTAATTCAAAACTTGTACCAGGAAGAACAATCCTCCAACTTAATTAACGAAGAGGAGATGTATGGAATGTCTCGTGTATTTCTGGTTCGTAATACTTCCTGCCTGCGAGAAGAAACTTGATTTCGTTTGAAATGCACATCGTGTGACCTACCGCATATCAAATGTAGAAATCCACACGCTGTACGTATGGCTAAGAATGCGAGGTTTATATTTATGTAACAATACTGTTATTTTGTCCATGATATTTTTCTTCCACTAATGACTTATTTACAAAAATTATATAGATTTGAGTATAAGTGTACTGCTATTAAAAAGTGGATATTATATTAAGTTTATACTTCAGTAAGTTCTGCAACTGTAGGATTCGTGGATCAGAATTTCACCGAGTTGTTTACCTAAAGCAAACTTGTAGTTTTTTCTCCAATCCGACAATGATAAGCTGTAATGCATATGCTTGAATGATAATAATTGAATAGAATAAAGTTAGTGAGTTGGATTATTTAATGGAATAAGTGCTGGTTTACCTCTACTTTCCCATGACGAATGTAAGATGATAAACTAGTGTGAAATTATGAGCCAACGCTCATAAGTACGATCATGTTTAATATCCTCGGATGACGAATGAGAAACTGAACTATGGAAACAGAATAATTTGAAATAGTTTTTGAAGATATTTTTTAGTCTCTGGTTTCTTCAGATCCGCTTCTTATAGTAAACTTCACGTTAAAAATTCATGTTGACTACTTATCCACACAGGAAGTGATTCGCATTTTACATAACATTCAAAGACTTGAAAGAGTATTTTGAATAAATGAAAAAATATAAATAATTTATTTTCAATAAGTAAGATCTCACATTCTACTCTTATTTATTATGTACACATTTATTAAAATTAATTTATTACATTTTCAAAACATTAAAAAAACTGTACATAAAACGATAGGGAGAATAAATGCTACATTTTCTGTCCGCCAACAAAGTAAGGGACCTTTGCAACACCTTATAAATTAATCAAGGGCAAACTACTGGACAAAACGTTTCGAAACGATAATAAACGTCAGAACGTAAATGAAAGAAGAATATTCCTTTTTCATCTCTGAGATTTTTAAAACTCAGAAGAAGATGAAATTAGGCGTTTGTAGTGTTAATGCGAGTGTAGCATCAATTTTTTTTTCAAATTATTCCATTTTCAGATGTTATGCATTTCAATGGAAATAACCTTTTTGGCCACTCTCACGCTAAAATTTTTCTCATCCAGGCACTTCTTTACGCCTTATTATGTAGAGTCAATATCGATTCAACGGTTTGATGATTAATTACTATTGACTTCATTATTTCAAATAACGAAAAAAATACAAGTATCTTCAAAAATCTTGAAAATTTTTAATTTGATAGTACTAATTGCCTAGCTTCTCCGCGCCTCGGGTGAATGGTTTTGATGGTTGGGTGATACTCCTCGGGTCGTCCCATGTTCAAGCAACGGCCTTATAACAAAGGGAAGTTCTACTCCCGCTCAAGCCTCGCTTTACGAATCTGCCTTGCGCTTTGTAAACCTGTTGCCGTCGCATTGCTCCCCGTTTTGCGAAGAATGAAGCAGGTAGCAGCGACGATATATTTAGAACGCGAAGCAGGGAGATCAAGCGAGACTTTACCGCACATAGGTCTCTTTATATCAATACGTTGGTCCATCATTTAAAAGACAGAAAAAAATATTGAAATAACAGTTTATATAATATTAAATGAAATACATATTCTTCACAACGTTTCGAAAATAACTCGTTTCCATCATCAGGTGACAAAAACAATGATGGAAGCCATTTATTTCCGAAACGTTGTGAAGAATATGTATTTCATTTAATAGTATATAAACTGTTATTTCAAGAATTTTTCTGTCTTTTAAATGATGGACCAATATATTGCTATAATTGAAAATATAGACAGAAACTAAAAATATTAATTATAGTTCTCTTTAGCGCAAGCAAATTTGTCCACCAAGCGCGCGATACACCGCACCGCGAAGATGTTTACCGGGGCGTCCAGAGCGCAGACGAAACAGAGAAGGTTTCAGAAAGAGAAGACGACGAGAATCCCAGCGGCGCGGCGCGGGGAGGCGGTAGCCGGCGGCCACGAGATGGAAAATCACACGCTCCGCTTTAGAATTGATTAAAAGCACTGCGGGTCCTGTCATTACGCCGCGCCGCGCTGCCCGCCGCCGCGCACGGAAGGCCAGCGAAGCGGCGCGGCGCGGCGCGGGGCAGCGCGCGGAAGCGCAGGGAGAGAGAGAGCAGGGCGCCCTGCGGCCGCGGCCAAACGCCACGCTCAGCCCCGACGCACGGGGGCACCAGCGCTTGGCTCTTGTGCGGATTGTTTTGTGGCTGCTGTTTTCAATGTTGCGGCTGTTGGGACTGAGGCTGATGTTGGGGTCGATGTTGGGGTCGATGTTGGGGTCGATGTTGGGGTCGATGTTGGGGTCGATGTTGGGGTCGATGTTGGGGTCGATGTTGGGGTCGATGTTGAGGTCGATGTTGAGGTCGATGTTGGGGTCGATGTTGGGGCAGATGATGGGGTGAAGTTGGCACTGAAGTTGGAGCTGAAGTTGGCACTGAAGTTGGCACTGAAGTTGGAGCTGAAGTTGGCGCTGAATTTGGCGCTGAATTTGGCGCTGAATTTGGCGCCGAAGTTGGCGCAGAAGTTGGCGCAGAAGTTGGCGCAGAAGTTGGCGCTGATGTTGGGGCTGATGTTGGGGCTGATGTAGGGGCTCATGTTGGAGCTGATGATATGCCTGTTATTGATGTGGCTCTTGACGTTGCTCTTGATGTGGCTATTGTTCTTTAGTCGCTCAGTCATGTACAACTTCCAGACCACATGATATATAGACGTACAGCGTGGTAGAAACTCTCGAGGCGCATGCCCGGCATCAGCGAGTGGTTATGGACGGGGCTCAGATGTCAAACAGAATTTTAGCACTTGCGCCTTGGACGGTTTTTTCTACGCGGTTCACCTACAGCTCTCTCCAAGCCCCTATTCTCTTGTGCAGAGACTCGGAGATTTTACGAGCTCTTGTACGTTGCATTCGTGATGCCTTCAATACGCAACGTCCTCTGCCGGCTTCTCCTCCTCGTGCCTTCCACCTCAGTAGACATCGTACTCTTATCCAGTGTGGCCAAAATGTGTTAGCTTTGTTCGTAGAATTTGAAGATTATGAAGCGTCAAATTCACTCAACATTGACCCCGGGTCTCACATCCGTATGATACCACAGAAAACATCATTGTCTGGACTACGCACGTTTTCAGCAACTACATCTGGTCAAACAATCATCTGTGAGAATGATTTCAAGCCCATGCGCTACCTTTCTCCATTTGGCTATGCGAGTTCAAATCCCGGTCAATCCATTTGGAATTTATGACGGGCAAAACGGATTCTTGGATGAATTCTCCTTTTTCTTCTGCTTCTCACTACACCATTGCTCCATTTCAATTGTCATCACCATTACATTCTAAGCATCAATTTTATTCACATTCCAGCTGGGACCACACATGCTCAGGATGGAGTTATAGTAATGAAGGCTAACGAACACCTCTAAAAACTTAGCAAACTTCCATTATAATACACCCCGTAATAAGTTTAAATGACCACTGACGTGCTTTAATAACAAACATTTAAATTGTCTACACCACATTTAACAAAACCATTCGCGCCTGGCGCAGTACCCTTTCATCATCTCCTGAGGTTTCTATGATACTTATCTCGGGATCACTCATTAAGAAATTAAAAATAACAGGTTACGGACAGGAGATGTGAATAAAGGTAATAAATATTAAATCATTACCCAAAGAAACTATGTATTTTTATCTCGAAAAGACACATGGGGAGTTCTTCGTACAATTTAATTTGTTTTGCTTTTTCTTATGTAAATTACAGCGTTCGTTTTAATGCATATTACTCACATTAATAAACAAGATAATCCGTTGTATTCCATTGTAACCCATTGTTTAAAATAAAATACAAAATATTTTTTTCAGGTCATTGACTAAAATATTATGTTCAAATACGTAGGATATCCTTATACTTACGACTGGCGAGTAATAATATTCAACAAAATATTGAAATGCACTCCTATTACTTATAAAACTATGTCAATTCTCTCGCTTACAAATTTGTAACGAAATGTTGTTTAGAAATGTGGTTTCAGCATCAGTGGTTCTCCATTTTATACAGCCATTGAAACATCAGGCAAGGAGCGTTTTCTGCCGTTTTGCATTATCTCAATTTTTGTTCTTTATATCTATCCAAAAACAGTTACACAGGTTTCGTCGTCGTTGTTGTTTTCTCTTTCTTCTTTGGGTTGTAATTTTTCCTTTCTTCCGGAGACCGCTCCCCTTTTCCTACTACATGGACTACTTCCATTCTAGCAAGTTCTTGTACCTGTCTGCAGGAACTGCCACTTAATGAGAAAACGTTCGATTCTAATAACTGTCTTCTTGGACCTTAGGCCTCACGGCACTATGACGCAATTGCTGCTATGCCCCCCTCCGCATCTCTAGCTGCTCCACGGATGAGGTCTTGGTTTTTCCAAAACCCGTTGGTGTGCAACTATCACGGTCCCGAAAATTGCATGACCCGCCTGGATGCTTCATTCGTTCAATAAGCGCTTAATACAGCGGCCTTTCGAGGAGGCCTAGAAAAGGGTTCGGTTGTTGTGGGTTTGGAACACAAATCTTCAAGCAATTCCACTTCCGTAGTCAAATGGAGCAATGAACTCTCAAAAGAAAAGCCAACGTTTATTTTTAAAATCCGCCAATCATTTTCGAGGCCAATGGGTTTGGGTAGGTTGATGACCTGATTTTAAGAAAACATGCACTGAGCACTAGTAATGTTTCCCATAGTACGTCACACAGTTTTTAAAACATTACATACAAAAAACAAATAAACAAAATAAATAAATAAAAATAATAAACGAATAAATAAGTGAATAAATAAAGCTGGTGCACCGGAAGTGGCGAGATGCGCGCGGCAGTGGCTGCAGCATCCGCCTGAGCGAGCGCTTGCCGCCTCCGCCATTTGCAAACTGTTGCTGCCCTTGCATTAGCCGTGAGGCCCCAAATCTCGCCTCGCAGCAACAGGTGTCCCCGGGCCACCTTGGCCAGACTTGACGTGCGCGAGGCGGCTGCGCCAATCTCTGAAGGGCGAGGAGCAGCGAGGCCGGGTCGGGAGGGGAGACGATCTTCCTAGTGCCATCAACTCAGATTCTTCCTGGGCGGGTCAGAACTAGAGCAAAGTCCGATGGACCGAATGGATTTCGTGTTTACTGCATCTCACTGACCAAATATACAGACGATGTGGTAATAACAAATATTATTTATCTTACAAATGCATTGGTTTGCGATTTATTTAATAAATGTGCTTTCTTGCTTCATTAGTTTCAGTCCCTATCGTCATTTGGTTCCCTGCTCAGGCTGAGAAGATTTACAATGATATTATTAAAAATTTGAAACTCAACGATGCTACATTTGCGTTTAAAATTATAAGTTCAGTCCCTGATGATAAAATTGATGTCTGAAAATAAAATTGACATCGATGTCCTTTCCGTATGTTTGAAAGCACACCCGCCGATTTCGTCTTTATTTGAATTTGTGTGTTGTTGTTTTCTCACGATGGACCAGCCGCTTACAGTGAAGAAAACAAAAGGTTTACAAGAGCAAAATAATTAATGCCTCCATAATTACTTCATTTTCTTATTAATGTTATTTATATTTTAAAAATACATGACAATATTTGGAATGCATGGTCTTCAGGGATTAAATCACTGTAAGGTATTTTTAATTTTTTACACTATTGACTGAAGAAAAACACAAGCTTTCTCTTGGCACTCAAGTCTTACGTTTGGGAGCAATACCCCAATGTTTGGGAGCAATATTGCATATTGTAATATTGGATGAAAAACTAAAGATATATCAGTTGATCATTTAATGTTTAAATGCCGTGGTGAGTTGCTACAATTATTAACCCTTAGGAGTGTATATACATGTTTCTAATTAAACAATGCAATTGTGATTACTTATAGATTTCGTCTGACACTTAAAAATGACTACGCGTCAGGAGGATACTGTCGTTGAGAAATTCATTGACTTCTTTGCCCGTCGCGTACCACTTCGAACTCCTCCCCACGCTTTCTGGGAAGAACTCATCTTGTTCGGCGCTGACCCAACGCAGGGAGGGAAATGACTCATTCGAAGCCTCTTTGAAGCCGCCGGATGAGGCGGCCTCGAGGCCATCGTTCGCACTCCGCGTGAGAAGCTGATGCGATTCCTAGAAAGAGGACACCCCACGGGAATTCCGCTTAGGGCAACGCCGGAAACCCAACAAACTCGCCCTCTGCAAAAAGAATGGCTCTCGAGACATGACTTCGCTATAAATGGCTTTTGACGGAAATATACCCTAGCGTACTTTTTGTGATAAATTTAGTTCTGGACGACATGAACTACACGTACTTGTGTAGTCTC
Source organism: Acheta domesticus (assembly GCA_031308135.1). NCBI lineage: Eukaryota > Metazoa > Arthropoda > Insecta > Orthoptera > Gryllidae > Acheta > Acheta domesticus. The sequence goes on along the minus strand of JAHLJT010009419.1, from coordinate 20,311,339 downwards.
ATGCAAACATTGGCAACATTTTACGAACGAGGCGAAAATGTAATTGACAATATAACTTTACTCATAAGACTCGTAGATTTATGTTCTTTACGAGCTACGCAGTTACTTGCCAAATGCACCTTTTAACTGAGTTGGAAGTATTTTCACATTTGCACCTCAATAAAATAGTTCTTAAGACAATTCGTACGTTTCACAATGACAACGCATTACAGATAGTTTGCTTTTCGTGCGATCTGAATATAAATCTGTGGTCACGGGGTAAAAGTTCTAAAGTCAATTTTTGGCAAAATTGGGTTAAGTACTGAAACTACAAGTTAAGTATCTATATTTTATTTTAGTAAAACGCCCGAATTCAAATGTTGCGTCCTTAACAAGAAAAAAACATTAAGAAATAGCGTTTACAGTAGGAACAAGCGGTGGCTCAAAAATCTAACCCTCGTTTTCTCCAAACTGAGATTTCTGACTTAAGAACCGTGGCCACAGAAATATTGAACGATTTATATAAAATACATTGAATATCCATATATTAAAGGGTGACGGTGGTACTTATCTCAAAACATATACAAGTCAAAGTCGTTAGTAAAAATTGGTTTCTGACACAACATGCTAATAAAATGTTTGTTCTATCTTCTGTGAGTCACAATTTTAAGTGTTAACAGCAAACTTTGTGATATAAATTCGCTGAAAAGAAGTAGCTTTCAAACGAAGGTGTTTTCTAGAAAATAGCATTTGCCCTTAACATCACCATGAATTACGTATTTGCACAGAACTTACCCAAATGAAGACTCTGCTAGTTGGTAACCGTCCGATGCCGTTGACCGCATTGTAACAGTGAAAACTAAACATTGTTTTCTACGTACATTCAATTTGCACGTTTTCAAAAAAAATATGTTTATTAATTTTCGATTAGTTTTATTCATTTCGGGATAATTTAACTTAATTTGTAATTAATTAACTTAATTTTGAATTATTGACTAATTTCCAAATTTAATTAAAACTAACTTCCAAGATAAATTGAGTACCGACATTTTGATTAATAATCATTTTACTATTAAATTTCGTGAACCGTTGACATTTCCTGTAACTACTCAATTATTACAAATACGAAATCTTTTTAACAGTTTAGATAATGTTTATTTAATTTTCAATAAATTGCTAATTTTGATTACTATGCGACTTTATTCACACGTGATTACTATGCGACTTTATTCACACTTTAATCTTCTCTAAGGCACGTCTGTTTCGCTTCTGCGATTAAAGTAACAGCACAGGGTAAATGAAGAATGTAAGAGGTAGTGATAAATTACCAGGTAGTGTAAATGATTACAACATAATCGATAATTATTACTACAACCAGTGTAGCACCAGTGCCTATGTGAGTATAAATGTAAACACAAAATGAAATAAAAACTTTCAAAATGCAATGTTGTGTATGACTCGGTTTTAACTGAAGCTTTACGTGACGCCATTACGTTCGAGACCTAACATTTCTCCCTCTAGTTGAATTCTTTGATATACAGGGTGATCGCAGTGGAAACGTCAAAAATTGGAAAATAAGCTCTTAAGACAATTTTATCTAATAAACTACATTGGACTATTCAGAATGGCTTAGCCGCAATAAGCGCTCAAAAGTTGGTTTTGTAAAACTGCTTTCTAGGCAAAACTTTGCATTGAAGAATCATAGAAACACTCCAGAAATATGTACATTGTTTATTCTTTACAAAATAAATGAACATATTTCTTCAGAAAGAAAACTTACCTGAGAAATAAAAAAGCTGCCTGAAGTGTGTAAATTGGGTGCTTTTTTGTTTCTGGGTAAATTTTTATTCCTGAACAAATATATTAATTTCTTTAGAAAATTGTAAACAATTTATATGTTTCTGTAGTGTTGCTGGAATGCGAATTTGTGCCTAGGAAAGCATTTTGTACAATCCAACGTTTGTGGGGTAATTGCGGCTCTGACGCCGCTAGGGGCACCGCCAGTGTCGCCCGCCTCGCCCTCCGGTTGGCTGCATCGCCGGCGCAGAGCATCGCTTCGATTTCCGGCGCAGCTCGGGCGGAGGAGGAAGGCGGGGGCGGGGCTGGCGCAGAGCGTTCACCTCCACGCCACGCACGGCGCCGCCTCCCACTCCGCCCACGCGCCCCGCTCCGTCTCGGCCCTCGCCTCGCCTCGCCTCGCGTCGCGGACCCGCTCCCGCTGCGCTCCCTGCTCCCGGCGGCTTCTCTCCCACACGCACCTCCGCCAGTGCTATTGTCGCTCCCCCCGCCACAGCCTATTGCTCCATCATCCGTCTCCACGGCCATCTCAATTTTTTTTTAAATTTATGGTGAATACATAGCTCAGTTTAAATTAACTATACATGTGTTGGATGGCTTCAGAGCTAACTTAAAACTAATTCAGAGGTTGAGGTTACCCATCAGGCTCCTCTAGTCTCGATCTAGTTTGGAGCAGTTCTTAAGAAAAATGTGAAAGGGAAAATTATTTTGTATTCTAGTTTTATGTGATGGGTTTTTGGCGAGTATATAAACTGATAGTGAAGGGATTTGGGATGTGTTTGAGAAGACATTGATAGCTAGATAGTTGATATGATGGTCTATAATTTCTAGATCGAATTCTTTGTGTAACTATTTGATGGTGACATACCAGGGAGCTTTTGAAATAATTCTGAGAAATTGACTTTTGTTCGATTTGCAGTTTCCTTCGGTTGGTTTTTGCTGCATTTAACCAAACTGGGGAGGCGTGTAGTAGCAAGGGTCTTCTTATTGCTTCGTATATTTGTATTGCTGAATTGTGTGATAATGGGTTGGATCTGTGTATTAATGGCTTTAATTGTATTAGCTTGATTCTGGCATGAGTGATTTTGGGGCCACCTCTATAACCACAGCCATCGCCTCAGCCGTTGCTCCTGCCACCGTCACTGCTCCGTCCCCTATTCCCGAACCTCCACAGTCACCGGCTCCGTCTTCTCTTTGGAGTCCGCCCCCACCACTTCCATTGGCACCGCCCATGCACTTGCCTCCGCCCTCACTACAGCTCTCGCCGCCGCAGCCGCCACCGCCTCAGCCTCCGTTCTCACATCAGTCTCCACCTCCTCCAGCACTACCTCTGCCCTCTTCGCGGCCACCTCACCGCGCCCGCCCTCGCCCTCGCCCTCGCCCTCGCCCTCGCCCTCGCCCTCGCCCTCGCCCTCGCCCTCGCCCTCGCCCTCGCCTCTGTCCTTGCTCCCGTCCCTGCCTCAGATGACGACTCTCTCCCGACCCAGCCTTCCACCCCCAGATGCAACACGACGCCGGCGCCGAGTCCAGAAAAGCAACGGCACTCCTTTGCCTACAAGTGGGGTAGATAACAACTGACTTCCGTACCTCAAGTATCAAGACTTCCAATAGACATTGGTAACGATAGAGGATTTGAAATAAAGGAAACGCTTATTTAATTTTATTTCATGTGAAGTAAAATCCACGATATTTTAATATGGCATCATGTATTCACATTTACTTACCATAAACATTTTACTCAAATATGGAAAAATATGAATATTTCATTATTACATGCGGTATTACACAAAGTCACACAAAGATTAACGAGTATCTTAAAAGTGTTGACAATTGTATAACAATCGATATATATGACATGCATATCCCGAAATTGTTACTGCACCTTTGGATCCAATTTTACTATTTCATTGTTTCCTTCCTACCATTATACATACGTTTAACTCATACAGAAAACGATAGTGAGAGATACTTTAAATTTAGCTATGTCGCTAATGAATCAAAATCGCAATAAAAATTTCTATCTATAGTAGGCGTAAAACTTCCTGTGTAACACGATTGGTTTTGAAATATGGAATTCAACAAAAAAATAATAATCCTAAAAGAACAACAATATCTTATTAAAAAAAGAAAAAGATATACTTGTGCCATAATTTAATGGTGGCCTAATGAATTTATTAAATATACCTCTTTTCAATAGTGTCCGATTTTGAGAAATTTTCATCAAATATAGAAATGAAGGCACGGAGGATTTCGAAAGCATATAATGATGTTTTTATATTAAGCTTCTTCGTATTTGAAATTCCAGCGATATTTCTTCCGAGATGTGTGTGGTCAAGATTGCAAAATCTACGTATTGCGGTCAAAGACACACAAAATCAAAGACCCCAAACAAAAATATCAGCTCGCTTTCATGTTAAGTCTCAAATGAATCAAACGATTTGCACGGTTTGCCTTTCATGTGTATATTGCCTCATTTGAGCGACTGCCCCCACGTAAACAAAGCTACTGTTAAATTGTTTGAACTACTATTGGACAACATCCAGGACTAGAAAGTTTCCTACTTCCTATTCGTTTCTTTAAAAGATATATTCATTTTTTCACCCAGTAAACAGGGATTGCAATTGTCAGAAGAAATGGTGCTTACATTTAAACCAGAAAAGATGAAGTGGGTGTTGCAAATCGATATTTTGGGATATTCCCACCGTTTGTATTAAATTATGTGTTTGACTTACCACACGCAACCGTTCACAAGTTGTAATGGTCAAACTTCCCCTCTCAACAACTACGAAAGACACTTCGCATTAATATTACATCTAAAAAGTCACGACGGGAATTCGCAGTTCAATTGTGTAGTTTAGAATTAGCAGGCAACTACATCTCATAACAATGTACTGGTTACTTCCGAAGTTGACAAAAAATGATATTAAATACCAAACTTAAAAACATTTAAATTAATTTAGATTCCCACTTTATCGCTTTTTCAAAATTAGTTCTTGGTGATAAAATAAATGACGTTCTGAGTGAGTTAGAATAATGGATAGGGTAAATGTAAGAATTCTATCTCTAACGTATACGTTCGATACTTTTGAAACTCGCTGCTTACAAATTACATTAGTGCAAATGTGTGGAAAACTAAAAGAGCTATCCAGAGAATTCGCTACTAGAAGTATGGTTTCTTTCGCAAATTCCTCTTATTCGAAAGAGATAAAAGAAGCAAGATATATATCAGAGGTATCTTTAGACCGAGTAATGCTCTCATTCTGTGAGTGAACCATTCATTAGCAGAGTCGAAGGATGGTAGAATAAAAATTCCTGTCAATGGTTAATTGTCTTTAAATGACGTTATATTTTATTACAATTTCTTGGAATAAAATGATATAATAGTATAGTGTGAGAAGGCATTATGGCTCGTGTAAATGGGCAATGCAAATGTAGACGCGAGTGCAATGACAGGAGTAGAAGTGGCGGAAGCAGGAACAAGGCCTGGGCGGGGCGGGGCGGGGCGGGGCGAGGCGGGGAGAGGCGGGGCGGGTGGATTTCTCCGAGCGAGCGGCCGTGATCGCTGTTGCGGCGGAGCTGCGGTCGGCGCGGCGAAAGAGCTGCTCAGGCCGCAAATGGACCGTGCGGCGCGGCGCAGCGCAGCGACGGCGGTGGCGGTGACGACGACGGCGGTAGTGGTGAGAACGACGGCGGCGGCGGCGGCGGCGGCGTCGAGGCGGGGGCGGAGGCACAGGTTGAGGGAAGAGGGGGAGGTTGAGGCGCAGGCGGAGGTTGAGTCGGAGGTAGATAGGACGCAGAAGTTGAGGCGCAGGCAGACGATGAGGCGGAGGTTGATGGGAGGCAGAGGTTGAGGCGCAGGCAGACGATGAGGTGGAGGTAGATGTAGAGGCGGTGGTGGTGACGGCGGCAGAGGCGGAGGTGGAGGCGGAGACGGAGGTAGATGTATAGGCGGAGGTTATAGTGAACAAGGAGGCGAGAGAGAGCGCGCGCGCTGCACTGCTGGGGGGCTGCGACCGTACGCGAAGTCGCGTCCAGAGCCAAGTCGTCCTCGAGCATCCCTGTCCCATGTGATTCTCGAAAGTGTGTATCGATCCTTGGGGTGGTGACCTTCCACTTCCGGGGAAACATTTGAGGTGAAATTTGAGATGGACAGTGGGGTTCGTTGGGGTTGTCCTCGCTGTTCTCCCGTTTCCTCTGTCTCTTGCACCACCATTACTCCATCATTCAAATCGTATCACCATCACCCATTATTGAAACCATTCATCTCAGGTATTACAGAAAAGACCACGAAATTAGTATCATAATAAAGATTAATCTTCAAGGTGCTATGCGTCAAACGTAAATCCTTGTATGGAGAAAACAGGATTTACTAACTGTGTTTAGCTGATTTAGCATAATTAGTATATTTTCAGTTCCAGAACGTTTGATTTGTTTTAGAGACAAGGTTAAGTTAAAATAATCTTAATTTAAGAGATTTCTTTTTATCTCTCTTAAAAGCGGCAGCAAAGTGGCGTTCCGTCACCAAAAGACGCTTTTGCACTAATTCAAAATTATCAGGTATGTGCACGGCTTGTGCATATAGTACTGTAAGTATTATATGCCTAGACATGAAATATATGATATTTCCATTTGTACTTATAATTTTTACTTAAATCACACATTTTCTATGAACAGCAGCATATAATTATCTCTCGATATAATGAAGTTTAATATGATGAACTTTCTGTTCTAATGAACTACAATTTTTGTACCCCATCCACATTTATGACTAATAAGTACTACATGATTCGGTACAACGTGCAACGTTGCAAAGTACAACTTGCAACGTCAATTGTAGTGAACATAGACAATACAGTTGTCAGAAAAAAATTGTACCAGAACCGGGAATTCATATAAAACTATGGGTTTGCTGGGCAGATATTCTGGTGAGTTATATTGTAATATTTATGGTAAATGAAAGAGACTGAGAGAATTGTGTCACCGACGAAATGGCTTCTGCTTATTAGTGGCAGTACTGCCCAGTCTGAAGCCTTCATGGACGCGGATTGCATGATGAAAACTAGTGAATTGGAATCGAGCTAGAGCATCTTGAATGCGGGGAAAGGCTCTTCCAGAACAAAGGAAACACGTGTGATGACCAATAAGATATAAAAATGAGGAAAGTGTTTCAGTGCAGGTGGCATTGAAGTGAGTAAAGAGTGCACAAAGATATTTAGAATGTGCAAACAATGTAGAAGTGTGGAGAAAGTATGAAGATATTAAACTTTTGAATTCGCGGCAATTGGATATTTTACTACACCTTTAAAATAATAAATCCTCATTTGAAAACTGTACTATTTATTGGGATGGTCATGTACAGATATCTGATTCAGAGAATCAAAAATGTTGCTTCCCAAAGGTTCAGAATAACCGTAGTACCTTTGACCTTACCACCTTTAAAAAAATCCAGTCTTTAATTATTTACTGAAAATTCATAAAAAAAAATGACCCATTAAAAAAACAATACACATGTAAGTGACAGTGGTGGCGTTTTGGGATGAAATTGCAAGTGATGCACTGATGAAGGAATGCGAGTGGGAAAACACAGAGAGCATGAGCTGGCAGGCAAACGGTGTACAAACATTGGCAGCTCGTCTGATTTCGATTGCGAGTCGAACCCGACCGCTGGCGGGTAGAAAGCGAGCGCATCGGTTTCTGCTGCCGTCGCCGCTAGCCACAAATCAGGTGTTTGAGGATGAAAGCAGAGTGTCCAGCGAAGCGTGCGATCTGGAGCAGGGATGTCGATTCGCCTAAGATTCCTATTGCAAATGGACATCACGGTCGATGGACGAAAAGAAGCGTCTTTAGTGTCTCGATTCCGAACCACATCTGCACCCCGCGATCAGCATCGTAACCCCCACATCAGCCAACACCACGTCAACCATTAACACCACCACCACCTCTATTGCGACGACGACAACCTCCTCCACACCCTTCCCGTCCACCTCCCCGTCGACCTCCCCGTCGACCTCCCCGTCAACCTCCCCGTCGACCTCCCCGTCGACCTCCCCGTCGACCTCCCCGTCAGAATCTTCGCCTCGTCAACGTCCCCGTCAACCTTCAACACCTCAAGCACAACGACTACCATCACGACTATCACCACCGTCATCACGCTGCCCTGTCACAGACGCAATGCGCAGCAACAGCGCCGCGTGCGGGGGCGGGGAAGGGGGCGTGGGGGTGGTGGTGGGCTGTAACGGGCGGCGGTGGAGCGGCGCTCGCCTCCGTCAGCGTCGCAGTCGATGCAAAAAGCGTCCATTCTCACGCCCGCCCCCGCGTTGCGACACGCCACACCGGCCGGCGCGGCGCGGACCGGTGCGGAGCGGTGCCGCGCGGCGGCGGGGCGCGAAAGCGGGGGCGTCACGCCGCGCCGCGGCGGCCGACTGATCCGCGGGGACGCACGACTCGGGACGCCGCGCCGCGCCGCGCAGGCGTTGCCCAATTGGCGTTGCGCGGCGGAGGCATCGCTCACAGAAGCGAAGCCCGCCAACGCAGCGCGTGAGGGACCAGGCTGGACGAAGGCACATGAAGAATAAGCACGTGCGGCCCGGTCCCGCCCGGTCGAAGAACAAGTACGTGCGGTCTGGCGTTGATAGAAATATTTGTACAGAATTCCTTACTGTAAGTTTGTGACAGAGAAGAGCGGGAAGAGAAAGAGAGAGGGAAGAGGAAGAGAAAGAACGGAGAGGGAAGAGAACAAGAGAGAGGGAAAGAGAGAGAGAGGCGGAAGTTTGACAGAAAACCACCTACAGAAGTTGCTAAAAGTTTATTTGAAAGCTTGAGGGGCGAGACTATCTATAAGTTGGGTTCTTCCCCACGACCTGCTTGTGTGGTGTGGGGTTACGGAGGTGGTGGAGGGAGTGAAGTAGGGAGATATATAATTCGATAGATTCGGTTCATTTCTTAGCAGAATGTCTCCTTTGGAGTCAATCGTTTTTTACCTCATGAAAAAGTAATGTAACTTCATCGTTTAAATTGTATAAGTCGTAATTTTTTTCATGCCAATTTTTATTATACGTATTTAATATTTAAATATTATAACGAGCGCCAGTAGTTTATTGATGCTTAAACCCCTTAATATTTTAAACCAGCCTTGACATGACAACGAATAAAAGGGCACAGCCTTAATATTAAAAAGGGTTCAAATAATCTTGAATCATTTTAAGTTTTATTTAAAAAACATTTGTAAGATAAATTATTTGAAATAAGCAACGTGTATATTTGTCCGTATGTCCATTACACCTATAAACTGTAATGTTTAGGAGAAGTAGCTACTACGCAGAACTCAAATCTGGCCCGAATCTCAAATAACTATTGTAGACGGACTCTGTGGAGAGTACTCAAGGAATGAAATTTTCCCAAAGGAATCTATTTAGTAAATCCATTCCTTAAACTCGAAATGACGATACACCAATTTAACTATTTTACTATCAGAATAAACAGCTCATTTTCTCCTGAAATTATTTGTATCAAACTCATATTGAGTACGCGTTCATATTTTTTGGGAAGACTAAAAATACTTTTAAGTACTTCAAAATGTGAGTTACCATTGACTACTTTTAAAATACAAAACGGTCTCATGATTTCAAATGCATGCTAATGCACAGAATATAAGATTTGAAACACCCTACTGTATAATTTTCCCCCTTGGAACCCGAAGATCCGCCCACATTAACGAGCGGGGTTTTCACAGAGTCTAGAAACGAGCGAGTGCTACCTTACACACACGGCATGCGGTGCTATAACGAGCAGCTCGACTCTACGACGGCAAGCGGTGCCGCAGTCTAATGAGCATATACTTGGTTAAGTGTGACCGTTGTATTCTCTCTGGCCATGTAGTTTAGTCTTCGCCCACTTTCGTTGCGCAGCTGTCCGCGGCTGATGCAAAGTCGTTTTCGTGGTGTTCGCCAGCTGGGTGACTGACCTCCGTCATGCCCTTGCGACACCCGAGGAATGAAACAAGCACGGAACATTCCCATCCCAGCAAGTCTACGTTTTTAAATTCTCTACACACCCTGCTCTACTCCTAGTTTTCAGATTTTTTCAGCTTCTTAAACAAGGTATAACCAAACCTGATAGGAAAACGATATGATACATGCATTTAAGAAATTAAGAAATGTATTTTTTTTATTTATTTGCCGTAACTATTGAAGAATAGGACAAATTATTCACAATTATATGACCAGTTTCCTTCGTTTAAGTCATGCATGAAGACATGAGTAAGCTTCGATTTTAACTCTTATAAGTTTTGTACATTATGCAAATAGAGGATATCGTATAATCTTCAATCGGACATTCATTTATCAAGCATTTAATCACGAACAGGTGCTCAGAATGAAATAATCTATAATCTCCGAGATTTTACTCGATGCCTTTGCCGTCCTGAAAATGTTACTTTAGTAATATTACTCACAATATTAACAAACTATAAAAATACAGTAATACTTCATTTGATGAATTGAAATTATATTATTGATATTTTGCAATTTTTTAATGAATTCCATTAACTTAAAACTCACCATCTCAATTGATACAAATTTGCCCAAAATAGATCCGTTCAGCGACAAATTGCCGCCTTTTATTATCCGCTGTTCCTTCTTCTCCTCGCCCGCAGTTCCTATTTCAATCTCTCGCACACGTATTTCGAGCGCCTCAGCCCGCACACGTTGTTGTTAAACAATTTCGTTCCAAGCATAAAGAATAATATGGTCGGCACTAAGAATACTACGTGTAGTAGACACAACGTGGTTTATAGCGAAGTGCGTTGAAGGGAAGGAGGCCTTGGACGGGAAAGGCTTCGGGGGGCCGTGTGCGAGAGTCGTCGTATAAATAGCCATTAAACATCGTAACTTCTATTGTTGGTGGCGTAAATCTCTGACCTGCGGTTCCTTAATTTAGAAGCAGAGCGCGCGCCGGTTAGACGCCCCGCTTCGCTCACACCCACGACGCCGTCACTTCGAGGGCGGTGCGGGATGCGGTTCCCCGATCACTAGTGGCCCTCGAGAATCACTTGGTGGTCCTCCGAAACATCTAGACGATATCTGCGTTTTTCGTTTGGAAAATTCGATTTTTATTTATAATAAAGCTACAAATGCAGAAACGTATTTCGTATGCACGGGAGAAAAATTATACTGAAATACAAAAATCTGAAATACAAGAAAATAAAATAATTTGGTTAGAATTAAGCAAAAGTTAACGACGTTCTTTTGACTAAAAGTACGAATTTAAAAGTTTGCTAAAATTAAATTAAAATTTATTTTGTTATACAACGTATAAAAAATGTAAATTTTGTAAGTTCCCTAGCGTTTTTACTGAGTTAGAGACCTACTCGTCGTTTAAAAATTAAAATTAGTGGCGCGTGGCATTTCACAAAATAAGTAGTAATTCGTAACTTCGAAATATTGTTTATTGCTGTTCTACACCATGTCGGCAGCGTCGAGTTCAGAAAACACTTTCTTTCCGTTATTCATCAATTCTTGACGAATGATACATGCCTTGTCCTGACACAAGAACGTCTGAAGAACATCGTCGTAGTAGATTGGAATACGAGAGTAATAAAAACTGCACTGGTAAACAAAAATATAAAGGATTTTCATTTTTCTACGAACCAACTCAATTTATTTTCTGCATTATATGGAGAATGCACAATTGAAGGGCTCAGCTCTAGATAGTACGCTACATTTCCGACAAAAATAGGTGAATCCTACCAACACATGTTTTACATTATGTGTGATTCTTGTGGTGTTGGTGTAACAAATGGTGCTATGCTATGAAGACATTTCTTTTTACTCTGTTACAAGGAATGGCGGAAATCATCACCTTCTGAATTCCCAGAATGAACTCGATCAAGTACAGAACTATCTAGAGCCACGTCCTTCATTTGCATTTTTTTAATACCTTAAGGATATATTCAAGGATTATCGTTAAATTCGTAACTTTAAAAACAAAGTTTATCTCCATTATTAAATTATTTAATATTAATGTTTCTTAGAAAATAAAGAAATTAATCGTACAGCTGTTGTGTTCAATAAAAAAGTAATAATTATTTTCTGAGATGCAGCGGACAAGAGTGCAAGATGAGACGGCAAAAACAACGGACAAAAGATCACAATATTCCGGAGGAAAATGAAACAATAAAAAAGGAGGACTGGAAACAGGTGGTGGTAGCAAAGGTGATGATATTCATGATGAGCATGCAGGTGGAATTGCAGAGATGATGGTGGGCTGTTGTTGTGGCAATGTAATGTAATGACACTGGTGTCGGTGTCGGGATCGGAATCTGTAGACGACGTAGATGGCCACGGAATGAGTGAAGTGGTGAATGTGTTGATACTGACGTCGAAAATTTAGAGAAAAATATAAAGGTGCTAAATTAGAGGTAGTAAAAACATTATGAACTACCTTCTATGTTTTCCTCCATTTGTTTCTTTTGTGTGAAGCATCCACTTTGGAAAACGTATTAGAGGTGCGCTAAGGCTTTCTTAATACCTGGATGGTGGAATGGAGTGCCACAGGGGCACAGCCTGGGGACAGAAGGGGAGTGACGAGGAAAAAGCGAGAGGAAAGGATAGTGGGTACGGGGTGGTGATGGCGGAGGAAAGGGGGCGACGGGAGACGGTGAGGGAGTGATAAGAGGCCGTGAGGGGACGGGGAGAGCGGCAGGGGGAGAGGTGGGGCGTTAGGTGACAGTGTGCATGGGCGGCGCGAGCGACCCGGTTGACGTGAGCGGCGCGGATGACGTGAGTGAGGTGCGCGACACGGTCGACGTGGGTGACGCGAATGAAATGGGTGATGCGGGTGACGTGGGTGACGCGGGTAGTGTGGGTGACAAGGATTACGTGGGTGACGCGGGTGACGCGGGCGAGCCGGAGTGCGAGCGGCGCAGAAGACACTGGAGACGTGGGTGACGCGGGCGACATGGGTGACGCGAATGAAATGGGTGATGCGGGTGACGTGGGTGACGCGGGTAGTGTGGGTGACAAGGATTACGCGGGTGACGCGGGCGAGCCGGAGTGCGGGCGGCGCAGACACTGGAGACGTGGCTGACGCGAATGAAATGGGTGATGCGGGTGACGTGGGGTGACGCGGGTAGTGTGGGTGACAGGAATACGTAGGTGACCTAGGCAACGCGGGTGACGCGGGCGAGCCGGAGTGCGAGCGGCGCAGGAGACACTGGAGACGTGGGTGACGCGGGGCAGGGCGGGCGGCGTGGGCGACGCCTGGGCAAAAAGGCCGCCCCCGTGATGAAAGTCTTATTACCTAAGAGAAACCATGCCGACACGTCCCCCGGAGCAAAAGCGCCGAGGTGCGGCGCAGCCGAGCAAAAAGGTCTCGCCGGGTGATTCACGATCGCCCGCGTTGATAAAACAGATGATTTGGGTGTTAAAGTGGCCAAATCGATCCTCCTCTAATGTTGAGCTTCGTTACACTGGCGACATTGAAGATTGCAGACATTCAAGTTCACACTGAAGGGAAGGCATTTTGTGGCTCATTTATTTTTGTTGCCCAGCAAAATGCAGGTGAATGTGGAATTTTCTCACAAAGTTCTGTCGACAGGAGGAAGAGAAAGGAGCAGTACGGTACTTTAAATGCATCTTACTACTTGAAATACCAAAGTAAATGATGAAAAAGAGAATGTCAAAGAGAGAAAAGTCAAGGAATGTCTATGAAGTTGGCATGAAATGAATGAGTTTTTCGTCTTTGTGAACCTTTATACGTCACTTAATTCTGATTCAATAACTAGGAATAGTAATGCAAAAAGGAAACAGAAATTAGCAAACATCGAAGCATACCAGGTAAGAATGAAGCTTCAGAAATGTGTTCTCTTCCAACTGTTGTATTGACTTTGTGGCCATTAAAAAATTTATTTCATCTAAGAGAACCGTATTTATAGAATGCGTAAGTTTCTTGAAAAAGGAAACAATCCTAATTTCGTTGACATGTTTACAATAACATGATTTAAGCGATGATGTTACTCAATTATGGCAATAAACAGTGCAAACACTCTACAATCCGATTTACGTAAACTTATTAAGTTGTGAGTTTGTTACATTACAAATTTTTAAGGAATTTGCAATAAAGTGTCTGAGCTCGAGAAACGGTCACAATCACAAGTTAATTTGCCAAGATGTAATAATTACTTCTTTGTGAAAATTTTCGAAATTATTTATTCTCAGTCAACGATGTTAAATTCCCAGCAGTTTTATGAGAAAATTCTAGCTAAGCAATCATTCTTGGAACTGAGGAGAGAAAGCGAATTTGTAACAATGCAAGAACTCGCATGTGCAACGACGAGAAAGAAGTTTCTGGCGAAACTTCGGGACCAGAAGGGTCGACTGCAATCGACAACCGAAGGGGAAAAAATGGACGACCGAGTTACGGGTGACCAGCAAGCGACCGGACCAGCGGGCGCAGTGTGTGCAACAGGCGTGTGAATAAGGGGGTGGCAGGGTGTTCGGAAATATGAGCGGTGGGTGCGCATTTGGACGGTTGAAAGGCGGGCGACAGGCGTTCAAGTTGGCGGAGGGATGGGTCTCAAAGAAGGTGGATGAGAATTTGGGCGCTCGGTGGATGGGGATTTGGGTGGTCTGTGGATAAGCCGGGGGATGTGCGTACTGGCGATTGATTGGCGGCGGGATGGCGGCGGGATGGCGGGCGGGAATGGCGGCGAGATGGCGGGCGGGAATGCGGAGGGATGGTGGGCAGAAAGGCGAGCGGGAAAGCGAACCGGGTTGGCGGGCAGGATGGCAGACGGCTTGGCGAGTGGGAAAATAGGCGTGCGCGGGTTCTTCTGGTGACAACGGGCCACCGGGCTCGACGGGCCGACAGTCGGCTCTCTCGTTAGGCCGTGAGTCAACGTTTCGCCAGCGGCCTCTGGTCGCGACGCGTTCTTGCCGCGCGTAAAACACGAAGCCTTGAACCCGGGCCGCTTTCTTAGCGCCGGCGAGGGCGGGGGCGGGCCCGAAAGAAGTGGGCGGGACCGGGTGCAAAACACTGCAACTCAGTCGCCCAGCGCCCACCGGTGGCTGTGGCAGGCGGCTTTTCGCTCGGTGTAGCATTGTTCTCTGATCGTGTCAGCAAATATTTGCCATGAGGAGCGCTGTAGCAAGTTGCTTCAGGTCCCGCCTGAGTGATTACAAAACGAAGCTGCACCAGATAGCATATTCGTCATCTGTACCATTCGCGAATTTTTACTTCGGTCTATGAGCCCTAGATCTGCGAAACAAAGTCGGTAAATAAGAAAAAAATAACAAAAAACCATTGTTCAAAGTGAGTGTTGCATTGTTCAAAGAAAGATTCCATTGGATTGGAAAAAATGCATTCATTATTAAAAGTTTTACGCCACAGCCTATCTCCACCGCAATTCCGAAAAAAATTAGAAGAATTCGAAGTACATCTCATTACAAAACAAAATTGAGAAATCAAATAACTCAGTTAGGGAATTTCTAGTGGGATAATTCCGGATGGTGTAGGTTAGTTTGCACTCTGCTTGAAATTGTTTAAAATCGTTTTAGATGTTTGCTTCTTGAATTTGAAAATTTCTGCAAATCCTTTTTCAGCACGATAGTAGAGATTTTTTTACTAATTTTCCTGCCGCTCAGTTGGAACAGAAAAGGGCTACCAGTTTCTTGACCAACTCAACAACGGAAATTTGAGTGTCACTATACCTGTTAGAGAATAAGGCAGGATTAAGGACATTCCGTTGTTAAAGACATCCGTTCAAAATCTAATATCGATCACCTCTCTATTCACTTACATTTGTCTTGAGTAGGCGTAAATGAAGAGAAATTCATTTTAAATAACATTTCAAAATGACATTGTATTCATGTCGGTAATAACGCTCAGTTCAACAAAATAAGCATAATGCTGTAATAAGTTGTTTTGAACAACGAAAATAGTCGTTGTACACTGAATTCTTTTGCGTGCATTGCCAGACGAACCCAAATGTTCATCTGCCAGCAGCGTCCAGAAAGTCGTTTTCGGCTGCTGCAGCCCAAACAAAGCGCCGTGTCGAAGTATTTCATGCGCCTTTGGAGCAAATGACCGCCGGGCCGGGAGGCGTCGTAAAGAGGCGCTGGGGCGAAACAAGGAACGGAAGAATGCGGACATCCGAAGGGTGCGCCGCCCCCGCAAATGGCGCCCTCCCCTGCTCCCGTCTGCACTGCCCCGGCGTCCACGTCGCCGCCTTGCCGCCTCTCCCTCTCCTCGCCTGTCGCCCTTGCCATTGCCCTCGACCCCGCCCCTACCCCCGCCCGCGCTCTCGCCATCATCGTCCCTCACCCCTGCCCTCGTCCTTCTCGCCGCCACCGTCCTTCTCCGTCGCCAGTGATCGCCACCACCGTCCCTCGCCGTAGCCCTTGTAGTAGTCATCGCCTCCGCCCCCGCCAAGCCCCCGCCCCCGCCCTCGCCATCAACATCGCTCCCCTCAGCGCCATCCTCGCTCTCGCCGTCCCTCGCCATCGCCACACTTCACGCGCCGGCGGTGGTGTAGTGGTTAGCGTAACGGACTGCTATACCCAAGTTCGCCGGTTCAAACCCGATCGAAGCCGTGGATTTTTAGGGGCGAAAAAATCCTTGGTACGCCTTCCTTCGGAGGGGAAGTAAAGCCGGCTGTCCCATGTTAGTAGATTTACTTGCATGTAAAAGATCCTCAAGCCTAAATGACGCCTCTGAGCTAAATTTAAATCGCCGGTTTCGTCGCCTCAGTAATACTTCTTTCCGCTAGTTGGTGAAAGGAGTGTAACAAAATTTGCGTGGTCAGACGGAAGAGCAGGCCTCATGGCCTGAGTCTCGCCACGTAAAAATTCAATTCAATTCACTTTCGCCGTCCCTTGCCGCCATCGTCCCTCGCCCTCGCCGTCGCCATTCCCACTCCGTTTCCGCCACTACCGCCGCTCGCACTCCCTTCCCCCACCTCCTCCTCCCCTGCTACCAGCCCCGCCGGCGACCCCGGCCCCACGCCTCCTCCGTTGAACGACGTTTATGGGAGCTGTAAATCTGGGAGCGTCGGGGCCGCGCCGTTCAATATGACGATATTGTCACCCGGCGACCGGCCAGGGGGTCAGGAGGGCGGAACAAGTGCGTGAGGGGGAGGGCGGAGGCGCCTGGCAGATATACGGCGGCCAGAGCTCCCGGTGGCAGGTAGCGGCAGGGCAGCGAGCCCGTGGGGAGGGCGGCGGGGGCAGGGGTTGTTAGGGAACGGGGCTGCCGAGATGCGCGGGGAACGAGGGTGGGTGCATTTTGTGCAGGAGGAGCGAGCGAGTGGCAGAGAGAGGGTCAGGAAGGAAGCGAGGGGGCCTGTGGTGAAAAGGGAGTGCAAGACTGCGGGGTAAGGTTATGGGTTGGAACGGCCTTGGGTCAGTAAACTGGGCATAATCATTTGGAATTATTAATGGAATTTACCTGCGGATACCGTAGGATTTAAATTAGAAGCTTATAAACCACCTCGTCAATATCCGTCTTCAATAGTTTGTGCGTTATGTTATACTTTTTGGCTCCAATTTCATGCAGTACGTGAAAACCGGCTTCAATTCTTCATTCGTTTTCAGAATAGAAACTGCATAGTGTCAACACCGCAGGTCAGTTTTGTATCTACTAGATTGTTTAAAATTATTGATTGATTAGTGATTCCGAGCGCATTAATTGCTGAAGTTCCGTAAGCATAGTGCATGTCTTTATCGCGGGAGGTGGCTGTGATTCCCCGTTGGATGGTGAGATACGGCGCTGATCTACCTGTAGGTTTGGGAGTTTTATCCAACCAGGTATCTGCCATCAGCGTGGCACCGCCCCAGCCTCCAAATTTCCAACTGGTGTCCCGACATGTGTGATAGTGTAGCGCATGTGAGTGTGTAGGTGAGTGGCTGTAAGGGGTGAGGATAGGACAAGGAAGAGAATGGAAAGGCCCGTTGGCCCGTTTTTTAGGGTACTGCTACGGCATTCGCCTGGTATTGATCGGAGAAACCGCGGAAAAGTACCGATCAGAGCAGTCGGCCGCTAGAATTCTCCTCCAGACTAGCGACTGCATTCGACCTCGCTGTCTAGCTGGTTCCGCAGATCCTGCCACCGTCGGCACTCGAACCCCAGGATCTCTCGTTCAAAGGCACTGCAGTCACATCAGGCGATGAGCTTCCTAGGCTGGTCGTATCCACAAGAAATTGGATGAAAGTTGTCCCGCGCGAGTCGCACTGAAGCAGTAGGTGTCAAGGTCTCCTACTGGTGGCAGTGGCACGCGTCGTAGCTCCGTAGTATGCCACGAGCTACTCGGCGCAACTAGCGTCGAGAAAGGAAACTACAAGTAACCCCGCCGTTTTACAATAGGGATGGTGTTGTGTGTGGTGGCAAGGTGACGAACTACATGACAGGGCGATTTGGTCGTGGCACTCGTGTCACGAACTCCCGCTCGTGTCATGGACCTTGATAACGCTGCACTGAAGGGAGTGAGCGGTGCCCTTCATCGCCGCAGCGGAAGGAGCGCGTCCCTGGCGCACGTGCGTGGTGGGCAGGTGGGCGGGGCGGGGGCGGGGGGCGGGGCCGGATGGCGGGCGCATTGAAACGCGAGCTGCCGGAGTGGCCGGGCACAAAGCGCAGGTCGGGAGATGCGATCCCAGTTGCTGCTGTTCCGTTCAGACACGGCGTTTTTACGTGGCAAACAGTGCTTTTTTTCATCGGGCGGATTTTGCACGCTACTCATTACTAATGCCCACTAAGAAATTACGATTACATGCAGGAATATTACCATATCACAATTGTATTCGGTAGCGCAGGCCGCGTTGTTTCTAAAAAATATGCGTTGCTGCTTCTCATCCAGGAATTTATTTTACTCGTGTCGAAGAAGTGGAATAAAATTTTAGGAAATAATATAAATTTAGACCTAATATATGTTTTCTTACCATGAGTAATCACGATAATTGATACACTACAGAATTTCGGAATTATGTTCAATATTTTACGAGTAATTTTAAAAATAACCAAAAAAGGCTTGTAAATCGATCGGAAGGTGGACTCTTGTTCGTATTTTCAAATTTGACCTTCCCGAAAAGTTCCAACTTCCAAAACTGTAGCTCCACTCAAATATACAATGGACAAAACAGATATTAAAAAGGTTCTATAATCGATTCAGCACGTAATTGTTTTAAGCGAAGAGAGGGTTAAGACGTGTGTTTCTTCTGCTGATTTACAAACCTCATTAGTTCAACCAAAATATAAAATGAATAAGATTGTGTGAAGAGCAGAGAAACCAAAAACAGAATGTCAAGAGATGGATTCTTTGGGTGAAAAAATGAGTGCATTACATTCAATCATTTGAAGTGAATCGTATCTTCCTTAATGAATCTGGAATCACTCAGAAATTATCTACTTATTTCCTCTTCGAAAAGCAGATAACAGTCACCCATGTGTGTTTTAGAAATATGAACGTCGTTTTAACAAAGGCATAACTGATATTCTTTCTTTCTGTTATTTTCATATCAAGGACTTGGATCTAGGTAATACTAAGCCAAAAACAAACTATACCAAATTCTTTTGGAAAAATCAGAAAGTAACGTTTCAATCAAACGTTCCTCCCCATAGATTAACGAATAAATATTTTCATAATACTTCATCATTCGTTTAACTACCATTACCGCATTATCCCAAAATGTTGTCTTAATTTTGACAAAATTTGTCATAAAGCTATCTAAAGTCGTGCCCTTCACATGTACCAGTAGAAAGGACCGATGAATCAGTGGGTATCGATGAATCGATATGCGGACAAGAAGCTGCCTTCCGTGGCGAAAGCCTCTACGCTCTCCATTCGCTAGGCAGTGCCTTTCAACCGCCTTCGCTGCCCTCTCCCCGTCAGCACCACATCCCTCGGCCCGTCGCACAATGACCCAAACCCCCGCGCATAGGCCACAAACATGCGCCGGCTACTTCCGTAGCTTACGTTATA
Source organism: Acheta domesticus (assembly GCA_031308135.1). NCBI lineage: Eukaryota > Metazoa > Arthropoda > Insecta > Orthoptera > Gryllidae > Acheta > Acheta domesticus. The sequence continues at coordinate 20,291,595 of JAHLJT010009419.1, read as the reverse complement.
GATAATTTATTGAAGTATTGCCTTCTATTCGTCGCTTAATCCCAACAGTTGCGGCGCCTGTATTCCTCAAGGTAATAAATAACCGCCTCGCCAGGACAAAATCTAAAAATATACATTTTTTAAAGCCAAAAGAAACCTGTGTCAAGCACAGGACGTAATAACGTTGCAATGTACATGTATATCGCTCATGGATTGTAAAGCCCAACTGAAGAAATCAAACATTTAAGTAGGATTGTTATTGTATAACATTCTATAATTATTAGTTTCAACAGAACTGTTAAAAAACCTTAGTTGTCAGTAAATCCGTCAATATATCCATCAATAAATTATTAAGCGTGTAGTACCTGCACTTCAATCAGCAGCGAAAACTTAAACGTTCATCTCAAAATTTTCATTTTTCGAAAACTGCCAGCAGTTACAGCGCATGAAAGAGAACTATTCCAGATCATTCGTAGTAGTTGAAAGAAGGGCACTGGGTCCGAAGGCACCGCACCGGCGCGACACCGGCCGAGAGGCGAACAGACACACACATCGGTCCCATCTACGAAAAGGACCGAAACACGTCGCCTTCACCTTCCGCGCGCTGCCTCATGACACGCTTGCTACCCTGTGTGAGCAAGCAGAGGCAGCCGAACGCGGCGGGGAAGATTCGTCATCGGCCGTGGGACGCGCGGGGAACGCGACGCCGCGCCGCACTTGCCACGCCTCCAAATGGGCCTGAGCGCCACGGACACTTCGAGTCAAGCCAGTGCCGTGGCGAACAGAAGACTAGTGTAGAGAAGTGCAGTGGGTGTGGATGAGTAGAATGAATGGTTATGTATATAATGAAACAAGAATGAATGATGCGTGAATGACAATAAAAAAATTAAAAGAAAATTTTACTAAGAGAGTATCCTTTACTTAGGGTTACGAAAAATAAAAATAAAATTTTAGTTTTAGTTAGGTTATGCCAAAGTTGACGGACGCGTAGCGCGCGGGCGAGCCATGCGCGCGTTTTAGGCCCTAATCAAACCACTGTGCGCGGCCGCCGCGTGCATTGTCGAAGGCCGCGTGGCGCGGCGTGGCGTGGCGTGGCGTGGCGAGGGAGCGATCCGATGACGGCGATCGGGGTGTCGGATTCGCGCAGACCGATGATTGTGAAACACAGAGGCTCGTAAAATACGGCGGGCGGGCGGCGCTCATTGTCCTTTTCTGGGCCACGGGGCGAGCGCCCCACCCGCGCCCCGCGGAACTGCCACCCACTCCCAGGTGGGAGGGTGCTCTGTCCTCGGAGGATTTCTGCTTCACCGAAACAAATGAAACGACGTTCTTTGTCAAGTTAATTTGTTATTGATTGATACGTTCTTATCTTCGTATTCCCAGGTGCGTCAACTCCTATGATCATTAGATCCGTAAGTGTGGTGCATGTTTTAATACAGGCTGGGGCGGTATTCTTCCCCCGCTTGATGGCGAGATCCCATGTAGACATAGTCGTCGGTTTGTCAAGTTTTTCCCATCCAGATATCTCCTACCAGCGGGCCACCGCCCCAGCCGGCACAAGCTCTGAGCTCCCGATTCGTCTCCCGACATCTGTGATAGTGTAGTGCATGTAAATGTGTGTGTAAGTAAAGAGTGAGGCGCGCGCGACCCAATGCTTGGGGTGAGCCTCGATCAGTAGTTTAAGCGTTCCCGCTCTCACAACCTCAGCTGAACATACCATGTATCTCTTACTTCCGTATGAAACAAGTTATATTGATAATGGAAAATGAGTGTAAATTCATTTAAATATAAAATTTAATATAATTTTTGGAAAATATTTTAATTGTATAATGTACACATACGTCTTCCTACATTATGAATCGTAAATTGACACCGATCTATATCAGTGACAGCCATAATTTTCATTTAGTAATCGGAAGGTATCAACTCTTGTTCTCATCAGTATCAAATATATTGAATCTAGCATTGCAACATTCCTAACCATACAAACATACACATATATGTACACACGCATGCATACATACTTACATAAATACATGCATACGTACACACACACACACGTTCGTTGGACTCAACAGTTAGCAGAGAATACGCGTTTTGTGTGGAGAAAGGAATTAACATTTTGCCTATCAGATACTGACTAATGAAGTTCAAATTTTCTTTGTTCGGAAACACGCTCATTGAACATTTTTCAAACTATTATTCTTTTCTTTTGTGCGTCGTTCTGTGGTTTTCTTTCGTATTTTCAAATATTTTTATTTGAATACTGGTTATTTTTTTTATAACTTTGCGTATATGCATGCTTTATTTTATTTTAGGCGTGACTGATCTGGGCATTATATTTGCTATCAATGTTCGTCCGGTAAATATTGCTGTGACCCGCAAGGATTTTGCTTCTAATGATTAAGCCAGCTGGTAAACATTACGTGCGTAAAAACAAATGCACCAAGTTGTGCAAACAGACGTAGTACATGCTGAATGTTAATTGAACTACTTTGATACAATATTATTTTGAAAACCATTGTTTCTATCTTACGCCATAATGAAAAACAAATGTTTCGATACTTCTTTCTTTCGAGATGATTCGTATTCTTTGATTCATTAAGCAACAGGTAAGGCATAACGTTGTAATAATACATCTCTGTTCTAGTGTAATAGAAAGTATTTGCTTTCATTGTGCTTAAGTTTTCATTGTGCCCCACATAAAGGAATCGGCTCACTACCGCAAGAACATGAAGGGTTATTCGAATGCACGGCTGACGAAATGTCTCCACAACACACAAATACACACACACACACACACACACACACACACACACACCAAACAGAAGTTAGCTGTGCATTTAGAACTTCTTAGTAAGGAACTGGTGATACGGGGCGAAATTGAACTCAAATGAAGTTGTTCCAAATGTAAATTTCTGATGAAATATGATTCTATGAATGCACGTAGTAACTTGAAAAATCAACAGAGGCAATGTTCTGAACAATTAGGTCTAGCGAGACAGAACACTCCTTTGCGCATGAACAACACGAAATTTTAAGGCTATTACAAAGCGAGGAGAACAGCAAAGAAGTCTATTCGAGAAATCGAATTGTCTTAATTTACATATATACTATGCTAAACGTTTTTCTAAATGAATTACGCTAGTCATTAATGAGGTATGTAATGAATAAATCACAAGTCCTATTGTCATCGCCTTTTGTTTCTTTGTAAGTAGGAGCGCCTTTGCAAGGGGAAACATCGCTCGTCTTCAGCAGTGCAACACAGGCCTTTGTCCTTTGCAGACCATTATCATCTGTCACATCTACTGCTCCCAATTAGTTCATTTGATTGGAGATATTTGAGAAACGTTAAATATGTTTCAACATTTTAATATATAGTGTTCGAAGGGAACATGGAGTTTGTTTTGCCTCATATCATTCGATGCTTTCTAATAATGTAATGCTCTTCTATAAATAGAAAGCGTTAGCTGAGTAACAAAAAATATATTGATTGTAAATGAATTTATTACCAGTGATTTCTAAATTTTGATAAATTTTCGCCAAACAAATTAATTACTAATACAAGCAATGTCCATGATCCATGATCCAAACTTTGGATCACCATGATCCAAAAATTGTGACGACATGCAACGCGTAAGATTAGAGTTCTAAGGAAAAGGAGTTTACACGTAACTACAGAGGCATGTGTCACAGACACGGTGGCGTTCTGGAATGAACCTCGGTCTACAGCGCACAGTAGAATGACATGTGACAGCGTGGCGAAGGGCATGTCAAGGGCTAGAAGAGACGGTGTCAGGAATCACGTGACGGGCAGTGAGTGATGAGTGATGGGCGGCGGGCCTCAGATGATAGATGACGGGCGTTATGCGACTGAATGCCATACGACAGCGTCAGAGAAGTAGAAGAGCTGTACGAAAGCGAGTAGAGGGAAGTGATGGTGGTTTATGGACATCCGTGGTATGTGGACTCAATTTGGAGGTAAGATCATCGGACAAATCATGATGACAGAACATATCAGATATCTGCAAGGCTGGGACTGAGGAAAACTATGTTGCTTATGAACACCTGACAGAATTAATTTAATACGATCGCAATATGGAAAGAAGAAATTCTAGAAGGATTAAATCATTAAGAAGAAAGGCATTATTTAGTTTCTAATTTCACTCAGTTGATTTAAGAAACTGTAAGGAGTTCTTATCAATACGGACGTATGAAGGAAATTCTGTTTTGTCAATACCATAATGTTTCTTTTTCAAAGACCCAGTGTATGCCAGAGCAGTAACCTAAAAAACTGTTCTTGGGCCACACGCAATCTTTTCTTCCTCTTCGTTGGCCTCACCTTTTCTTACACACATACATACACACACACTTACAAGCAGAACACTACCAGATAGGTCGAGAGCTTGAAGCTTGTCCCGTCTGGGGCTGCGCCGCTGTTGCGAGACACCTGGATAAGGAAACGCCGTCAAGCCGACGTGTAAGTCGGCGCCGGATTTCGCCATCCAGGCGGGGGAAGAGGCCAGCTTCCGTGATAGTGACACTGCACTGTCACTTACGCGACTAATGATCGTAGCAATTGACGCGCCCGGAAACACGCAGTAATCAACCAATCAGTCCATCGAACTGACGAAATAGGAAAAAGTGTGCCGACATTTTGCGTCTCTTTGAGCACGTGTTACGACGAGACTGCGGGGAGGCGACCGGCCGCGTCGCCCGGCGTCGGCATTCGCGTTTGCATTCCTGCCCGACAGACAGGCGCAGCGGACAGCATTACGGGGCGCGCGGCCCGCCCGCAGGCCACCTGCGGAGGCCACGCGGTCTGCGGTCTGGACCACTCGCTCCCAACTCCTCCCTCCCCCCCCCACTTGACCTCTCCTCGCCACGAAGGAAACTCCTTCAGGCATCGCCTGAAGGAAATGCAAACGGAGCAGATGGAATGTACAAAACAATGTGAAATTTAATCAAGAATTTTCACTCATGCCGGTTGTCTTGATCACGATTCGTAAGAATAGGAAATATCTTGAGAGCAGGTCATACTAAGAAAACAACGCTTCTTAAATCGGCAACGTTTAGGCGTTTATTAAAACTTCCTTGGAATTTAATTGCAACGTACTTTTCTACTCACCCTCGTACGTATATACCACGCAATTGGCACCTTTTTCCACATCCTGGCTTCAGGCCTCGCAAAGGCCATGCACGTCATATCCGGCACCAGGAACATCATTCTCTACACTGAACCTCGGCTTTATTATTTCAGAACAGCAGGGACGGGAACATGGACAGCATCAAAAGATATGGATTCAGTGTATAGAGTGATGACATGATGGTATCGTCGTCTAATATCCCAGCTCTGGAATCTGAGCCGAAGAACACTCAAGTAACATAACTGAATGATTGAGTTAATTATCATTTTTCGACATTTGTTACCACGTTACAGTCACTAATAGGCATTTCTTGGATAAATACGTTTTAGTTTTACCTCTGTACATACGAAAAAACTTTTAAAAAGTAAATAATTTATTACGCAAAATCATTAGAAAATGCCTAGTAAATAAAATATTATTTTTATGTGTCTTTTGTGTATTGCCCAGGCACTGCAATCTTGTCCGCTTCTCACCATCAACAAGGACTGAACTCATCTTCTATAACTATAATGAGTGTATTACAAACGTTACTGAATTACCTTACCATTTGTGGTCCAAATTGAATCCTACTTACCGACCCAAAAGACTGGAACGCTCAAAACCGAATAGAGGGTAATATCTCAATAATTATTTCTAAAATTTCGCATAGAACTCAAGCTCTTCTATCTCAAATATATATCCTCTCCATCCACCAAATGCATTACACTCGTGAACTTCACACCGAAACCATAACGCTCGTGCTGTGAAAGTGGAAAATAATGTATAATCCGAACAGCTGCCAGGTATTTACTCCAGTTTGCCAGGCTGCTCGAGGTGCACGACCCTCGTTGTGTGTGGACGGACAAGCGCCACTCGGGCGCGTCCTTGCGCCGCCCTCCGAGTGGGCGGCGACGCCTCGTGACCGCGAGCGGGCGAAGGAGGTCGAACAATTCGGGCGTCGCGGGGCGGCGGTCGGCGCAAGGCGTTTGTGCGGGATTTATGGGCCGCTTTCCACCACGCAACGGGCCCCAGTTGCTGCTGCCCCGCTCTCGGGCGACTGTTGCACTCGCACTGCGGTCAGGGCACCGCCTCGCCCTTGGCGCACTGCCCTCGCCCTTAAGGACATTGTCCTCGCTGCTCGGAGAGTTCCTTTAACCTCGCTCTTGGCCCTTGGCGTTCCTCTGTCCTCGCCCTTATGAACATTGCCCTCCCTGCTCGGAGCGTTGCTCTAGCCTCGCCCTTGGCGCACTGCCCTCGCCCTTAAGGACTTTGTCCTCGCTGATAGGAGCATTTCTCTAGTCTTGTTCTTGGCGTAAAGCCCTCGCCCTTCGGGGCGTTGCTTTCATTGCCCTTTGTCTCCCGCACTAATCTCGCCTGTAGGAAGACTGTCCTGGCCCTTTCCTTCATTTTTAATAACATTTCCCTTGCCATTCGGCGTGTTTCTCTGGCCTAAGTGTTTGCCGTCGTCTTTACACACTAATCTCGGAACGCAGCCCTGGCCCTCTCATACATTGCCATCGTCCTTTGCGTACTGTCTTCGCCTCTCTTCTCATAGGCATCACCCTCAGACAAATCGACGGTGATATACTTTTTCACAAACTGTCATTTTACAGGAGAAGCTGTTTATTTCTCAGCTGGAGACAGTATTTTGACTAAATATACTCGGCTGCCTTACGATCAATATTCAGAAATGTTTAACATGAACTATTTTCTGAACATGTTTGTGTACTAAATTAAAAAATGACAATTGTTGAGGGAGATGATCTACTTGCGTCATTACCTTGTTAATTCCTGAGGCGTGTTACTTTTCTTTTGTACCGACAATGTTGTCTTTGCTCTTTGACGCATTGCCTCCTGTGCGATGAAACGAATTCCTGGCAAATACTAAGTATTCTCGAAAAATCTTTCATGGAGTTTGAATACATCGTACTTTCCCGCCGTTCTTTTTGGTATTGGATATTCTTTGATATAAGTTGAATTGGGGCGAATGGAGTGGTGGTCATTCCGGTTACCCTCCTCCTATAATCCTCGAGACCAGGGTTCAAATCCCAGTCGACCATCAAAAATTTGTGGTGAATAAAGATAAATTTCAGCCTCTAATCCACTATTGCCAGGTATACGTCCGATAAGGCTTAATTGCTGCAGATCGTATCAAGTAATGTTCAAATTTTTCAATCAAATATTTGCACTTCAATATCTTTAACAACTTTTAATGAAAGGACATTAATATTAATATCGAATTATTCATATAATTACTGTTCCATCAACAATCATTGATGAAAATATTTCCTTAAAAATATAATTCAGGTTAATGGACTGTTGAATGCATCTATTACCTGTTTGGAGAGTCTAAGAAAATTTGTGCTTTGAAAATGTTTTCTGAAAGCGATCTCACAATGCAGGCGTCGCCTTGAACCGCTTCCCGACCTGCGAGCAGGGGCGGGAGGACACAGCGCCCTCTGCGAATGGCACGTGGCGGGGGCGGGGGCGGGGGCGGGGGCCCCGAGCGGGGGGCGGCGGACCACGTGCACGGTCTCGTGCGACGACTGCTGGGCGGGGGAAGGGGAGGAGGGCGAGGGACAGCGCGAGTGAGGGTCCCTGGTCAGGGGTGGGTGAGAGGGCGGGGGTGTTGTGGGTAAGGGAGGGCTCAAGTTGATGCCCGAACAGGTGGCGGGAGGGAGGGCGACATGAAGGAGGGGCTGGGAGCGGGGTGGGGGCGAGGGCGGGGGCGGGGTCAGGGGACAGAGGGGCGGTGTTGATGACCGGGTCGAAGGCGACGAGGGCCACATGGGGCTCGTCAAGCGGTCGCTGCGCCCGCCGCCGGAGAGAAGAAAGACGGAGCAACAGGTAGCGGTGGCACCCTGCCACACGGCTACAAGACGTCACAAGGGAGAGAGCAACGTGTATGAACGAAAATATGGGAGTGAATAGGAAAAAAAATTTGGAACAAAAAAAGCCATGATATCGAAAGATGGTGGTGATTCAAGTAGAAAAAGCAAGTAACCTTTCTTTAGACAGCTAATTTAAAAAAATAAATCACTAAGAAACAATGCTCTTAATTATCTACCAAAAATGGTCAATGGCTATAGAAAAAAGAACAAACGTAATAATGATGGTGATACATAGAAAAGATACATTTATGAGACACAATTACGAGTGTCATATAGTGATGTACTCTACCACGATAGCGTCTGCCTCACGGCATCTTATGTGGTATTAAAAATGTGACAACGAGGACTGTAGTGACGGCGAGGTGATGAGGACGAAGAGATGGAGCGGCTGAGGAGGCGAAAGTAGCGTCGCCGGCAAGAACTCGCGCAAGTGGTGCCCGCATGCAAAAACCGCCCCGGGCGGGGGCGGGGGCGGGGGCGGGGGCGGGGGCGGCGAAGGGAGCGAGAGCACGGAGGATGTGGCGCTGACGGCGCGGCGACGGGGCTGCAGGTGTCGACGACGACGGCGACAAAAATGGCACCAGCGCAAGAAGCCAGATGAGGAAAGACGGCGCGAGCACGGAGGCGTGAGGAGGCGACGGTGGGTGGGGAGGGGTGGGAGTTGATAGCGAGCGACAAACGGGACAGGTCACTTGGAGGAGCTCGACTTACTTTCCCCATCGATATTAAACTGTGCAATTTGCCTTGTGTGTCAGTATTCTGTTACGTATTTTGTGTTCTTCAAGTATCATCTGAAAGAGTCGAACTGCATGAACGATGTAAAATCAAGCTCTCAATAAAGTAGTGTTGTTGGTACTAGAAAAGCGGGGTAGGGGTGGGCCATGGTCTTGACTTTGTACGGTGGCCTGTTTCACTTTCGGGACCACTGGGACGTTGTTGCCAGTGAGCGCTTTTGTTGTGACCTCTGGCGCCACCTGACAGAGCCCTTACCACCTCCGCCTCGGGGCGACCTGAGGTGCAGTTGTCAGCCCGCTTACCTTCCATTTAAGGCTACCGGGTCCACATCGAGGTCGATCCATGGGGGAATTTATGGAGGAGAAAGTCGGGTCGCGGCGTAGGTTTCCTGGCATTCTCCCGTTTCATTTGCCTCATGCCATCATCGTTTCGAATCATATTATCAAGTAATCATCAAACCGTCGCCAGTGTGACATCTTGGGCCGATATGTCAAGGTACTGAGGTTCATAATAATGTATCCCATCCGTCTGCCATTTTCTTTTCCTAGACGACGCTCTGGGCACTGCCATCACCATCACCATCGTCATCATCAATCTCACTTATTCTGCATCTGCTCACCGACACCATCTCCCCCATTGCATTGCGCAGTCCACATTCCTATTCCATATTTTTCTTAGACTCTCACTGAAACCGTCGTTTCACCGTCATTGCCAATGTTCTTTCCATTGCCTCAGCTGTAGCTTCCATCATCGCCACCGTCTACGTTTCAATCATTGCAATCTCACCGCCGATTCCGTCAATGTCCCTACCACAGACACTGCAATTAGCTACCATTGTCTCAGCCACTGACACCGTCTCCCTCTCAATCACAGTCACCGTCACCATCACCCTCACCGTCTCTTACACCCCACCACCATAGGACTTTACATTAGTACCATCAATGTTACCGTCACCGCCACCACCACTACCGTCACTTTCTTCGGCCCGTCACCGTCATTGTCACCATCACCCCCACCACCGTAACCCAGTGTTGTCAAGGTCGATGCCACGAGTCGGAGTTCGTGGCACGAGTGCCATGACGAAATCGCCCCTCCACGCACGTCCATTACCCCGCCACCAGACAACGCCATCCCTATTGTAAAACGGCGGGGTTACTAATAGTTTCATTTCCCGACTGTAGTTGCACAGAGAAGCTCGTGGCTTTTTCGATGCCACGACGCGTGCCACTGCCACCAGTAGAAGACCTTGGCACCACCGCCGTAGCCCATTCCTCGGGGCCTCGCGGGGCTGTCAGGTCAACAGTTTAGGAGTTTGCTGACCCGCAGAGGGGAAAGGCCGCCTGGGCGGCAACTCGGTCGGCCGCCCTCCCCCTCCCAAAGCCGCGGCTCGTCGCCAGAAATCGTAAAGACCGCGCCAAGCCAAAACGGTCTTTTCGAAACATAGCCTGCCAATTATTTGCACGGAATTCAGTAATGAGGAGTGGATTAATGCAGAAGCAGACTAAGCACGTGATTAGGATATCCGCCGTACAGAGGCCCTCAATTAAATTTTAAAGGGCGCTTATTTTGCAGGGCTTTCTGCGTATGTCATAGCAGGAGTCCAAGAGAAAAATAAAATTGAATTTTGAAATTGCAAATGACACAGTTTATAATCTTATCATGTCGATTAAATATGTTTATTAACCCATTGTTTTGCATTGCTTCGAGATTAAGTTTGCTTATTCGACTGTAAGTTTGCTTCACTCTTCAATGCTTGCTCATCAGGTCAATTCCCAAGAACGGAAATGGACTAGCAATGTATTTCTTTGTGATCCAGCAAAATTCTCATGCTCCGTATTTCTTCGTGATAATTATCAGGGTTCGTTATAAGCAGCCTTTTAATAGCAACGCGCTGTATTTTTGTTATTCATCTTTAATTGTCAATCACTTTTTATGTCTATGAAATGAGAGAATATTTTATTAAATGGACTAGAGTAATAACTCTTTTAAATATTCCTTGATCTAAAGAATCCATCCTGCGATTATATAAGTACTTACTCTCATCTGTCATTTTATATTATTCTTAATTCAGATGAGACATCAGCAATGATATACTGACGATGTGCATTAAGTGACCTCCAGGTTGCTGCCTCTCCTCCTCGGGATGGCAGGCTCAAAATACGTTTTTTTGGCGAACGAAAATAGGTTTGCAGAAGTTTTTACGGATTCTCATGACAAGTGCTGCATTATCATTGAAATCAAACCATCGCTTTTATCCTCTTAGCTTTAGTTTCATTCACCAACATATTCATTCGTATACCATTCCAAGTTCGGCCATTCAGACTCATGTTTTATTTTTTTTCAAAACAGTAACGTACGTAAGTGATGTTTTCAGAGAACAGAAAAGATACATTAATTATAAAAACCACTTTCCTGCTCGATGTAAAATATTAGTTTGCGAGCAGATAGCAATGTGGAAACAGGCCTGCTCTCAGTTACACATTTGATTGATTAGTTTATTAACAACTATTATTATTGTTATTAGTGTTATTAATATTATTATTGTCACTATTATTATTAAAATACAGAGGTCATGTAAGACCAAAGCATGATTCATACTTACTCTACACTCGTTTTGTTTCTGCACTACACTAGTATTTGCTATCACATCAGACAATGTTCATATCAACATTCGATCCTCCAAAATTAAATAGTGTATTGTTATTATTATCATTTTATTTTTCTCTACATCACGACGAAAGACTGAGTCGGCTGAATATAAAATGTACTTTAGGTTGCAACCAGCAGATCTAGGGACCATTGTTATTATTATTAATATGATTATTAATAATAATATGGTTATTATTATTAGTTATGATTGTCATAAACCTGGGCCTCACCGGGGGTACGTGTGGCTTTGGCCGAGGGGGTTGTGCTCTATTTGGTTCGGCCTCGAGCAGCGCCCAGCGCGAGGAAAGTCCCCCATAAACCTCGATTCGATTCCCAGACCTTGCGCGCGACGCGACGCGACGGAACGACCTATAAAAACAGGCGAAAACGGGACGCCAGCCACTCTGGCAGCCGGACTTTCCTTCCGTAGTCGAGAGTGCATATGGCAACCACACGAATAATTTTTTGACCACTCTGCTCAAAACGTGAAGACATTGAATTCATTAAATGCGCGAAGATATAATGCATTCGCAGTAATAAGAATTAAGCTACAACTTTTAATTATATTGAAATAACATTTTCTTTTGTTCATTTGTTGGTGGAAAGGAAGAGTTATTTCATTATTACATAAGGATTACTTTTGATCTCTTTGTAGGGAGAACAATAGAAAACTTTCAAATAGTTCCAGCGTCTAACGCCTTTGACATAATTGTGTTTGTATGAAACATATCAAGACCTTGGGGCCACATTTACAGACATTTGGGACATGCTATGCCACATTTCTGATGAAATTGAAATATTAGTGTATTTCAACACGCCATAGACGTAACTAGATGTTGGGTTTTTATTTTATGGCAAGATCGCAGTGTAATTCGGAAATTAATGTTATCCCAATGTGTAGAACGCAATGTCTAAACTTTACTTGCCTTTTTTCTCAAAACTTACGTATAGTGGCATAGCATGTTATTATCCCGAGGTCTTCATATATTTTCAGTAGTGTAGCGTCGCGTTGCATTCGTGTGCATAATGAGATGCCGTGAGTAGTTACCGTATACGAAACTGTGCTGAATGTGCCTTTAATGAACCTTTGTACCTTATTACTTACCCTAAAAATGTAATGTAAAATTTAATAAGAATAACGTGTTCTTCCCAGAGAACGCAGGAATAATGATCACGCTTATAAATTAGCGTGAAACTATTAAGGATGCATTCAATATTTTCCAGAAATCAGCACTTTACTCTTACATTTCTATCACGTGAATGCTAGATTTCTCTTTCCGGAAGCCCTGCAAGATGTTCCGCTCCATTTCCGTTAATAAATGCTTCCAAGTCAACAACAACACTCCCTTTTACTACAGTCACATCGCGCGACTAAAATAGTTATACAATTTGCGTAAAAATTCAGGTTCCCTTTCTTCGTTACAAGAACCGGCCCGTTACAAAAATTCTTCTTCTGGCAACCGCGACCTATTACGTGAGTAGACAAAAGACAAGGCGCGCGCGTCTACAGAAAGCCGCCTGCGAACTCGTTTTTTGCAGGTTATTTTGCGGTTTGGAGCGGAGGCGGCGGACCGTACTGATCAGAGGCCGACCGGCCGGTCCACAAAATGCACTGAAGTGCCCGGCGCCCCCGCGCCGCGGCGCCACTGCTGCAGGTGCCGCGACCGCAAACGCGCGCGCGGGTGCTGCGACGCACTTCCGCCCCCGCCATTTCGTTTAACTCTTTCCCCTCCGTAACACCCTTGCGGAGGCGGGAATTTATTACAGTAATCCCTCGACATTCGCGAATTCGCTATTCGCCAGTTCCGAACATTCGCGATTAGAGATATATTACCGGTTTTAACATTCGCGACTTCAACATTCGTGATTGCGTGTTCAGCATTACTTGTTTGAAAGCGACCATATTTTATTTCTTTTATCAGCGTTATCTGGGAAACGAACTCGACAGACACCGAAGCTCGAAGTATCAAGTTCTGCAAAAATATCAAAGTTGTAATGTCAATTCACATTAATAGAATCATACCATTATAAAATAATTCAATTCAGTTGCATGAAATTGGAGGTAAAGGTTTTGGGCTCATGAAAAGAAAAGCCATTCGGAATCTGTGCAAATCTCATTACAATGACATCACTGAAGAGCAGCTTCGGGAAATCAGCAAAGAAAACCTCGAACGTAATGAAGTACCAGAAGCGAAACTGCGTCCTGGACCAATTTCAATGTCAAAGCTGTTATTGGCGTTCTAAAACTTCAAGAAGCTCTGGTGGAAAGGGCATTTGAATGTGATCCGAACATGGAAATAACTTCGAAATTTAAGAGAGAAATAGAAGTAGCAACTTTTCCGTGTGTGGGTATTAGAACAACGAGGAGGGTGATTAACACAAAAAATAACCAAATCCGATGTTTAATTACTTTCAAGTTTGAAATTACTTTCAAATATTGTTTCATTTATTCTCTTTGGGATGATAATTGTGAATTGTTTTAGTAGCACTTACTCCGTTCTGCTGCAATTGTTTGTTAGAATTTTTTTTCTTTCTTTTCTAAACTGCTTTTCGATATCCAGGAACCTATCCCACCTTTTTTCATTAAAATATAAACTCAACATTTGCGGATTTGACATTCGCGAGATTTTTTGGAAACCTAACTCTCGCGAATGTTGAGGGATTACTGTATTTTGACGGACCTAGTAAAAGCGGTTAGTTTTACGGCATGCACATTGCGCTAGAACTTGAGTTTTTTGCGCTAGTACTAATAATGCTCAAGTGTGCAGATAAAACTGTGAATATAACAAAGAAAACAAAACAATTTCGTCTCATCAGCTACAACTGATTTTGATGTAACATAATTAATTTGTATACTTGATTTAAAAAAAAAGAGTATGGCTGTATTCAAGTTGCAAGCTCCCGACCAGTCTCCTGGCATGTGTGGTAGTGTTGTGCATGTCAGGGTGTGTGTGTGTGTGTAAGGGTAAGGACAGGACAAGGAAGAGGAAGGAATGATCGCGCGCGATCCGTGGCCCGTTTGTTAGGGTACTGCTCCGGCATTCGCGTCGTGTTGATCCCACGGAAAACTACAGTTCGGAGAAGCCGACCACTGGAATTCTCCTCCAGACAGCGACTGAATTCGACGTAGCGGAAACCTGGCCGCCTAGGACCTCCCGTCAGAGCCACTGCTGTGGCATCGGTTGATGCACTGAGCCACCTCTCCTGGTCATTTAGTTGATTTGTAACGTTTTAAAAATAATGCATTGTTATACTGCTGGCAGTGTGCATTATGCGCGCAGGGTAACGGCCAGCGAGAGTTGCGCCTCGCGCGAGGCGGGTGTCCGAGGGCCGGCGGGCGGGGGCGTGGCAGAGGCGTCCCCCGGGGCGAAGGAACGCGTGCTTCTGTGCGCGGAAGGCGGACGCTAACACAAGAGGGCATCAAGGGAAGGTGGGAGCTGACGTGAACGGAGGGCGGGGAGGAAAGGGGAGTGCAGAAACAATAGTAACACATACTGATCAACGGCGATGTGTGACAACGGGAGGAGAAACACGACGGAAATAGGCAAAAAACAGGCGGAGAAGAGAGACAACGGGAGGAGAAGAGAAATTGTGACAGGGGTATGAAAACAACGAATTGAGAACGTTGTAATGGGTAAAGAAAACTACGAAAATTGAAGGAAAAATTATGAATAGACTGACGTAAATGAAAACTTGGACGATGATAGATCCAATCTCAGACGATGATTGGAGAAGGAAGACAATAGTCGGAAAAGGAGGGTAACGGAAGAAAAAATGAGGCAACGGAAGGAGATGGAGAAAAGCAGTCAACAAACAAAAAATGAAGACAGAGATAAAAGGGCAACAATGGTAGGAACTGGTAGGCAACGGACGAACGGCAACAATGAAGAGAGAAGGAAGGCAACGAATGGACGACGACGATAGCCTGGAAAACGAGGCATCACACTTCAATAGTAGAATGACCTCAACACCGAGGCAAAGAACGGAGAGCGAGGCGTCGGACAGCGAGTGGCCACTGCCGAGCGAGCGAGAAGTGGGAGAGGGGCGGGGGCGGAATCGGGGAAGAACGCTTGAAAAAGTGAAGTTTTGTAGTCAAAACAAAAATCCATTATTCAATATAATGGAAGATTTGAGTGTAGACTGACGAGCTACAAATTATATTTAAAAGACTATTTCTCTCATGTCTGTCCGTGTCGTAAGAACCCAGTGCTAAGCAAGGATATATTCAAATTAAACCAATCCCAGATGTTTATCGCCATCACTTTGTTTACCTTTTTCCCGCTGTAAAAACTTTGTTTACGTTTTTAAGATAACGATAGCAGTTGTTGCAGGTCAAAAATGGCTTGTGCGCATCAATATAATATTAAAATGTGTCGTTTTGGTAATGCTTAAAACTCTGAAATATAATCTATTATTAAAAATTCAGTGTCGAACACCAGCGAACAATGCGTGTGGAAGCAATTTCAAGAATTTTGTGAAGAAAGAAAATACAAATGGGCAGCACAAACTACAAATGAAGAAATTACACTTATGTTAGGCAATTAATATACAAGATTAGATGGTGAAGAGTACAAAGAAGATGCTATCAAAACTATGTGGAACGTTACAACCAAAATTATTCAGGAACATACTTTAATGAGTACACACATGAGTACTCACGTCCATTCGAAATTGACGAATTCCACTGCTAATTCATCTTGTACATCTTCCATTTCAAATACTTCCTCGGAAGACCAAGACTTGGAAAGTAACACTTGGCACTCCTCGCTACGCGAGTCGTGAATTTACCGGCTATCACAGCTCGTGATATTACTTACGATAATAATTAAAGTTGTTTTATTGGATGACACTGGTTGTTTTATAAATGCAGCATCCGAACGGCGCGAGGGTGGCGGGACGGTACGAGAGCGGCGCGGGGCGGTGCGGAGATGGCGCGGGGGGTGCGGGGGAGGCGCGGGGGAGGCGCGGGGACGGCGCGAGGGTGGAGGGAGAGGCGCGGGGGGGGAGGGGAGGCGGGGCGTGGGCGGAGCGCGCGGTAGCCGCGGCGCTGTCGCGTATTTCACCCACGCGACAAATGGCCGCAGGTGCTCCCGCCTCGCGGGGGCTCCCGCAGGCCGAGGGCGGTCCGCCTCGACAGCGGGCGGCGCTGGCCGGCCGGCGTTTACGGCCGCAGGCGCACTTTATACGCTGGAAGAAATCCCGCGAGATTACTTTTCCAGAGTGGCCGACGGCTTTACGAGCGGCCGCATGAAATAGATTTCAGAATCCGTTGCGTACGTTGCGAAAATGATGGGCTCGCCGTTACAATATGTTCAGTGAAACGCAACTTGTTTATTCCTTTGTGAACGTGGCCCGAACGGATCATCGTCCTGCTCTTTTTCAGGGCGGCGGGGAAGGAAGGCGACGGGTGGTCGGTCCGTCTAGGGACCCAGGAGGAGGATAAAGAGAGGAACAGCACGGCTCCGACAACACCTCTAGCACTACCGGTAGCTCCCCTCTATTCAGAGGTCATCGACAGAAGCAGTAGTTTGTCTCTTGTGACGTGTGTCAGTTCCCGGTAGCTTGGGGGTGTTGACACGCTCCCCTGAGCCGAGGTTCTGTACGGTACAGAAATCCCTCTCAATGGCCTTTTTATGACGACCATCCGTATTGGAGAAAAATTTAACACTTCCTTCCTCGCAACTTCTTACATCTGCCACGCCCTTTAGTCCTGTTTATAGGAAATTGCATGGAACATTTCCATAAAGTAACAACTTCTTTGGAGTAAACAAAACACGCGCGCCGGCGCGCTGAGTGCGTCCCCCCTACCGGGAGGGCGTCGCCAGAGGCGGTCGTGTGCCAGGGGCGAACAAGTGCCACTGTCCTGTTGGAGGCGCACCCCGCGGCGAGGGCAGGAAAGCCACCGGGGTGACGACCCCCGCCAAATGAGCTGGTGGTGCATTGAAGAAACCACGGGTCATCGCCCTCCAAGGTTCACTGACCGTTTTGCGACAGCCTCCGACAACATGGCGTCAGCGTTTTCTTTTAACATGTGAAATAATACGATACTTTGACAACAATGAGTTCAGAAGTTCGTTAGTCAAATGTTTTTCTTCTTCTTTAGATTCCCCTTAATACACACTATGATTGATCAATATTTAGAATTCGTTTTCAAATTTCAGAAAAGCAGTTAATAAATAAATATTTATTATAATACATTTCTGGTACAAACTAAAAATATAATATTCGTAAAATGAGAAAAACAGGTAGTTGTAAAAAATACCAAATAAATTCAAATCAGTTTTATAACTAGATAATACTTTTTTTAAAACAATTGGTGTATTCTTAAATCAAAATACAATGTCATGAGATAAAATTAAATTGGAAAGGAAGATTCACCAGATTGGAAAATTGGGAATAAGTAGTATGTGAGTGCATGTGCAAAAAGTGCAGAAACTGAATGCATTGTATCTATCGCCTAAGCAATCCTACTCAAGAAGGAACACATGAAGAATATTTAAAATTCAAATAAAAGCGGTTCTTTTGTGAACTGTAGAGGAAACATTGAACTAATGTATTCGACTCAAATATCAAAGTTCAAAAGTTCACAAACAATAGCAAAAATATTCTCACTTTTTGATATCTTTTAATGTAATTTGGCGGCGAGTTATTTTCCTTTTATGTTTAAAACAGCTAATAAGTCTCCTTTAAGGATAACGCAGAGGTCAATGCATGATAAATGTGAACTTGTCAGAAATAATTGTATTGTGCACACGATAAAAGATTGTTCTGGATGGGGTAGCTGTTAACAATGGGTTTCACAATGTATGCTATAACTCACTGATGTCTTTATAAATCTAAGTCAACCGAGAGTACCGCATGATTGTCAATTTACCACCCAAAAATAAACCTCGTAATCTCACTTCTAAAAACGTCCTTTATCACTAGACAATGTTCACATGTAACTTTTGAGAAAGGCAATGAATGCATCTATCGTGCGACATCCCACAAAAGCACTTCGTCTTTCACAACAAAGCAAAGCTCTTTAAAACTCTCTCCCACTCTTTATTTAACATCCGTAATAAAGACGACGACGCTGGAAGTCGCTCTTCTATGCAAGTTCCATTAGAAAGCGCGGACGACCCAAGTGCGCATTAACGCCGACCACCCATCCAGCAGACCCGTTCCGAGAATTCCCTGCGCAGTGAAGAACCGACATGAAAACAGCAGGAGGGTGTGTCAAAGAACGTAAACGTTTGTGTTTGTCAAAGCACAGAAGTTAGTTTAGTACAATGAAGATATGAAAGGATGGGTAATGATTACTAAAATACACATACTCGGACACGAAAGTATTGTTGAAACTATTATGAAAGGAAATTTGGAGGAGAAAAATGAAGAGGCATGTATGTATGCATGTTGAACAAATTATGAATTACTGTTAGCTACGACAGCAAAGTTACTTAAAGAAGGAGAAAGAACTGAAATGTAATGAAAAGATCTTACGTACTGCCAATCACCTTTCAGATTGAGCACCAAAGGCGAAGATAAAAGAATAGAATAAAAAAACGTTTCGCATTATCGTGTGAATGATATTTTCTAGAATAATTTTAAATGTAATGTGAAGTTTTGAAACAAGTGCATGTGCTTTGCAAAAGTGTATGAAGTGCTTATTACAAAATTTATTTGTTCTCTACGACGCAAGTTCCCGCAACAAAATGACAATAGGTGAATTACTTTTAAGACATTGTACTAGATCACTACAGAAGTTATACTAATTTGTAGTGGTGCACTACGCAACAGCGAAACGTAAAAATAACCTAATTGCGAATTGATTAATACATTACTCGTTTTTTAATATAGTATTTTAAAAAATGTCACGATGTGATGCCAGTCTCTTCGCATTTAAGCAAGAAAGTTCCGACTTGAAGGTACACTTGTCAAACAAAAAGTCCCATAATTAACGAGAGAAATTTTGCTTTTGGGATGCTTATTTTCTGGATATATCCGGAACAAAGTAAATTATTTCTTTTTCATTAGGTTTGTTTTTTTAATCTTACTGGAACATACTGATACGTTCCCTAAACCTATCGCAGTAACTACTAACAAAATAATTAATTTTTTTCTTTATTTCGATAAAAAGTCATAGATGCGACCAAGTCCAGAAATAAATATGCTGCAAAGAGATCCGTGTACGGAATTCCTGACTGAAGGTTTTTCTCCTCTAGAGTGGACGACACGTAAGGTCACGCAAAGCTCCAGCATCATCCATCAAAGCGGACCCCAAATTACACCCTCGAATTCCCATCCAATTTGTGAGCGACGTCGCACAGTCTAATATCAGGGACGGCGTTACGGACAAGGAAGTCGTTGACTTGAAAAACGATACACAGTGACGCCGAGTTTCTTCTTTTCTTTTGTGTCAACACATTATTTAATTGGCTACCGAACAAACATGTAATGTAAATAGTATGAAGCAGAATTGTCGTCCCAATTTGCACAACAAAATATGCACCAACAAGTCTGTTTCTCATTTAATTCTTTGTATTCTTAGATTTTTCGTCTTCAGTGTTCCACTCAAATAATCAATATGAATTAGCGGACAATCAATATTGCCAGCACCATTTCGTGCACTTCTCGAATCACCTTTCTTCAAAACCGAAAAAAAATTATAAAACAAATATTTTTATTACATTCATAAACGTATTTATATAATACATTTATGTTCATGTATTATCTATATGTATAGATTTTATGTGGAAGATTACTAGTTTTCTCGTTCTCAGCTCCATTTTACTTGTACAATCCCATAACATTTCTGAGGAGACTACTAATTTCGTTCAATTCACTGCATATATGTTTATTGCAGTCTTCAAACAATGTCATTTTCATTTACTTTTTAATTCTTTGTAATTAACTTCTCTATTTCTCACTGGTAATTACGTACATTTTTCTCACTAGGGTATGAAATAATTTAATTAAAAGAGTAGTAACGTAAACCAACATATTGTTTTAACTGAGACAATTAACATTCTAAGTATCATCCAAAGTTTAGTGATTCATTTATCATTTTTTCTCTTCTGGATAATTCGTATCAAGGTCAATTCAGAGAACGTATTCGCGACAGATTTGTTTCAACTTCAGTTGGCAATAGCTAATATCACCTTCACCTTGAGATATTATTAACTCTTCCTAAGAGTTTCTTTCCCAACCTTCGCATTAAATACCGGCGTATTTGGGGGCTTCAAATTTTAGCCGAAGGTCCTTCGCGCGAGAACAGAAATCCACACAGTGGGATTCGAACATGCGACCCTTCAGAAATAGTTACTGAATCGATGGTCTCAACTATATCTGAGCGAGTTAGCTCGAGAATAATCTGTTGTTGGCGTAGGTACATCATCTAAACCTCTTTAGTAGATGGAGCAGTGCATTAATTCGCAAGGCAAGGCTGTGTGTAGTTATGAGTTAGTAGTGCGATACGAACTGCACTACTAGCTCATAACTCACAGACACCGCCGCGGCGCGCCGTCCGCTGCCTATTCACATTCTTCTCGCTGTACCTATACAACGTTCTCAGGAGTATTCTCAAACCATACAGTACACATTTGATCATGGATCCTTTAGGCCCTTCAGATCTCCGAACATCAGACCTTGTGATATTTGTATTCATGCTTTGTGAAAATTCAGTTTACGTTCCGCACCTACCCGCTGCATATGAGCAAAAAAATCAAAAGAAGATCGGCGATGAACATCGTAAACCATGGCACGTTTCCATGTGTTTAACACGAAATCTATTATCGGCTTGTTGGTTGAGAAATACAGATAATAAAACTTTTTTCTGTACATTATAATGTATTGTAGATTATCCTCTAGAGCTCTCGAAATTTTCCTATTACCTCTTCCACACAAAGTTAAATTGTTGGGTCATTTTCGACTTTCGCGACAAATTTGCGCCCAACTTGCTTTGACATCCACATACAACGACACAGGGAAGCAAATTCTGTGCTTGCCATGGGCGTCTGAATACCTAGATACGCCTCTGGATCTACTTCGCTCGGTACGCACCGAAATTGAAATATTAATATTCAATGTGGAACAATCTAGCACAGCAATCTCTCGCTGCTTATTAATTTTATGAATACAGACAGGCTTGCTGTGGCTTGTGCGGCTCACCGTGTTACAGCCTCAAGCCCTTCAAATGTCTTTCCTTAACAAAAAGTTCTATCTTCTTTATTAAATGACATTCTCTTTCTGGAGAGTGTTTAACGTGTGTGTGTACGTGTTGCGCAGGTCAGGGCCGCGTGAACCAGCTGGGCGGCGTGTTCATCAACGGGCGCCCGCTGCCCAACCACATCCGCCTCAAGATCGTGGAGATGGCGGCGGCGGGCGTGCGGCCGTGCGTCATCTCGCGCCAGCTGCGCGTGTCGCACGGCTGCGTCTCCAAGATCCTCAACCGCTACCAGGAGACCGGGTCGATCCGGCCGGGCGTCATCGGCGGCTCCAAGCCGCGCGTCGCCACGCCCGAGGTGGAGGGCCGCATCGAGGACTACCGCAAGGAGAACCCGGGCATCTTCAGCTGGGAGATCCGCGACAGGTAGCAGATGGCCCTACGCGTTCCGCACGCGCACTCACAGCGCGGGGCGAGGGCTGTTTGTGGAGCCGTCAGGCTGCTGCTTCTTCCTCGACTCGATCTTCATCTCTGTCTGCTCCTCAGTCATCTCCTTCTCTCGTATTCCTCCATCACAGCTTCATCCCCTCCGTCTTTATTGCCATATCCTCCTCCCTCCATCTACTTCTCCTCTCATCCTTCTTCTTGCTTCCTTCCCCATCCCTTCCCCTCTCTTCCATTACCTCCACGGCCATTATCTTCTCCTCGATTCTCTCTTTCTTTTCATCCGTCTTGTCTTCTTCCTCTTCATCCATCAACTCATTCATCATCTTTCATTATATTCTTATTCTCTTTCCTCACCAGCTTCTCCATCATCTCCTCCTCCACCACTTTCGCAATCATCACTTCTTCCTCCGCCATCCCGTTATCCATTATTTCTTCTTTCTCATCCATCACCGCCTTCTCCTCTTCCATCATCTTTTCCTCCACAGCTTTCTCGATCACCTTCTTCTTCTTCTTCTTTAGCTTCTTAGTGTTGTCCTATTTTTAACCCCCAGTTTTTTAAGTTCTAAAGTTTCTTTTCGATATTTTTTTAAACGATCCTGCAGCTTTCTATAAAGCTGTGTTTGCTGTCTGTATTAAAACCAATCATTTCTAAATGTTCTAATTTTGCTAATATTTTGAATTGCACCCTTCCTTTTTATTAAGACATCTTACTCTTCAATTGGTTTACTTTTCCACTTTGTTTGTGTATCTCAATGGGATCATTTTTTCGGACAAATTTACCCTTAAATACGAGAACCTACAACGTTTTCTATTTTCAAGAACCGTGTTTCAAACCCGTACGTTACAACTGAATATATAGCAACTTGATAAACGGCTACGTGATGCGAACGCCATTTTGTGTGATGACAATGCTACGAGAAGGTTCGTGTGAATCAGTCTTTGAGGCATGTAGATGAAACTACTTCCAAAGAAACTGAAACAATTTCCAAACTGTTCATAATCTATTTTCAAGCAAATTGTTCATGAACTGTTTAAGCATTAACTCTGCCATTCATTGAATTCAACTTCTTTATATTTAAACTTTTGAGTCCAACTTTTTCCATCCCTTCAACTTTTCTGTACCTGCACCACGACCATAGTATCGTGTGTCGTAGGTTGTAAACAGAAAAAAATTGGAACGAACCCTAATGGAGTGTAATGGACAATGTAAGAAATGAAACTTGAATTCCTGACTCGGTCATTTCTTTTGCTGTTAGCAACCCAGCATTAATAACAATTTCCTTTGCCCTTTAGTACAATACATACTTGATGCCTATTTTTTAATTCGTTTTCTCTTTACATGTAATGCAAAGTTAATCATTTTGTGGAATTGACCTGTTAGTTTTAGTAACTGTCGTTCGCAAAACTCCTCGGACATTAGGCAGAGCGGTAATTTATGTAAATATCAAACCTACATCTTTCGTCTTTGATATCGTAACGGGACCTCAATTCAGCGAAGTCCTTGGTTCCAAGAGACACACCATACACGCTAAATCCAGTTTTCTTTCAGTTGAGTAAGTTATTTTGTTTTAGACACTCAAAAAACATGTCGGAATAATTTTAAATACTTAATATCAACCTAACCCATTGCGTTATTTGATTATGTCATCTATTATATGTGAAAAAGATGTTATAAGTATTCCTGAAAAAACACACACAAAACGCTTCTTTAGACACACGAACGAATATCAAATGTCATTTTTATAAAAATCGGTCAAACTGCGAGTATGTTTGCCGCGCTGTTGCACCGCCGAAATATTTGGTGTCCGAAAAAAATCACTTGCCCCGAAAGGAACCCAAGCAGGAACAAGGTTCGAGGGTTTGCGCTCTGATTCGGGGGACAACCTTCGTTTCGCGATCGGCGGCGGCGGCGGCGGCGGGCGGCGGCAGCGGCGGTGGAGACGGGACCGCTGGTGGGATCGGGGATGGAGGTGGAGAAATTGACAATGGCGGGGACGACTGGGCATACGGTGAAGGCGGTGGCAAATGGGACGACAAAGCCAACGGGGAAGGTAGGACCGGGGGGGTGGGCGTTGGGGCCGGCAGAAGCGCGAAGACGGCTGGGGCGGCCGCAACGACACAGGCGACGCGAAGAAAAGGGTCACCGGGAAGGTCGAGGACAGTACTGGAGTAGGGATGAAGGTTTTCACAAAAAAACAACCTGTTTAAGGTTATTACGTTTTCCTCGCGTTTTGGTTTAACTTGTCGGTTATAACCGATCGAAATCGTGTCTTTCGTTTGGGTTTTTTGCTGTAAAATATGCGTGACCACTCCAAAAATATTAATTACATTGTTGCAGAAGCAGCATAATTCTTTTTACATAATACCATAACAAATATTATATTTTACGATTTTTCGTCACACATTTAATTTATCACATGGTACAAAAAACAGTAATATACGACTTTATATGTACCTTTTGTTATTTAACACATAGTGTTATCAATTTAAACAAATTTCACGTCCATTTTTCTTCTTTGTTGAAGGTTTTTAAAATCCGGCCTTATGCAGGACAAGAAATAACGAAAAAGCCAGTGGACCATTACAAAAAACAGTTTTCGGCTATAATCTGTAGTTTAATTCCACGCATTGATCGGACTCGGGGAACGGGATCGGTGACAGCGGCAGGGGTTGAGAGTCTGTTGGAAGTCTGAACTGACCGATGGGCATCCCTTTCCTTTCAATGCGCTTTTCTCTGAATGTGTGATCAAATGGGAAATTCATTCAGTGCTATTGACGGCGGCTGTGAAGAAAGTTACCGTGTGATAATTCATTTTAAGGGATGGAATCATTCACTACTGTACAGTCACGTAGCGAACGAGTAGCCATCTTTTTCCAAATAGCAAAATAACGCCAACGTCCAGATGCATTCTTCGATGGGAATTCATGTTGTATTCATTTTCTTCAGAAAACTATTAATAAACTACACCATTAGGAAACGATGCTCTTAAATTTATAAGAATCTCACGGCAGATACGGGTATTTTTTTAAGCGAATAATCCTTATTTGAAAAATTAAGCAATATAAAGAACAACATTAATGAAAAGTAGTGGATAAAACGAATTACATATTAACACACATTAAGAAATTATCTCATATTCAATGATTCAATTGGAAAAATTGCAATGATTTCACGTAAGAACTAGACAGGTGCTCTCATTTATCATATCTCCCTTTAAGAGCGAAACTTCCTTTTTCTAAGTAAAGAATTTTCTCGGCGGGGTAAACGGTGGCCCCTAAATGTCTGGGGGAAGGGAAAAAGAGCGCGGCCCTCCGAATAACGGGCTCAGCCCTCTGCCCTCCAGTGGGGCGACTTTCTCCAACTGCCCAAAGGAACGTTCCCGGACCCAAGAAGGACCCCGTTGCCCATTCAGCACCCTCATGTTACTTCCAACGGAACCTCACTCAGATTTTTTTTTTCCAATTGCATTTACGAAACAGTTAAGATCGGACGATTTCTGAAAGGTTTGAATATCTAAAAGTTTCACTGCAATGATATGCGCATTTACCTGAAGACCCCTTTTCCACAAATTGTTTAAAATTGTCATAATAGATTTTCTTTTAGTGTAGTGAAGAGTTCCAGTTTCCCTCGCTGTAGGAAATAGGAATTTTCTGAATGATACAATTTGCATTTCCTTTCTTCCAAGTACATGTAAGTGATAGAACAGAAAGATATAATGTCTTGAAACAGATCAGTAGATAAATTTCAAACAGATCACTTTCCAGGTAATATCCAGACGTTTAATTCGCCGAAAACATTAAACTTAGAATCAACCATCACCTTCTGAGTTTACCGTATTAATGCAATAATATTTCGTAACTTTTATGTATAAAATCAAAGACCGTACCGTCCCGTAATATAAGCAAAGACCGACCGTGAAGACCTATATCGATCATGGGCACCACGGCACTAAAATTAAATTTTGAGATTTTCTCGTTTTCATTTTTCCCAAAACCTTTATCATCCACTACAGTCAAGATATCTCATTGTTATTAACACTCATACAAGCATTAACGGAGTTTTTATGAGTCATGTTTCTAAAACAGAATCTTAAATAATTGATAATCTTACTAAAAAAATTAAGCGAAACTCACCTATTATTTTATGAATTACTGAACAGGCTTTGCTTCAACTACTGATACATGATGTCCTTTTCAAACATTCTTAATGTTTTTAATCTTCCACAGCCCAAGTTTTTAAGTTTCTGGGACTTTTGGAAGAGGTAAAAACCAAAGGAAAATACACGACAACCTATCAATTCTTATGTACCAGGGAATTTAAGGCTTTGGAGCCATGAGTTCCAAGAATATATTTCAATTCCTAAAGAATAGCAATGAGTATAACAAATAGCTACACGAAAGAAACAAATTGTAATTGTAATACATAATGTATTTATTCCACATCGTAACAAACTATTGCCACTGAATTCAAAACGCTAACCGTATCTCCTCAAAAGCAGTTCTTTTTCTCTTAAACGCCTCATCCATGCCACGCTAGAGTTAATCCTAAAATAGTGCGAATTCCTTAGGATATTTCATATAACACGTTTTCCGCCACCCGGCATAAACGTCGGGGACGGCGACTCTCTCATTCCTGGGCAGGCGGCCCCGCCGCAGGCCCCGCCCCCCACGCCGCCGCCGCCGCCGCCTCCAGCCGGCACGAGAGCGCGGTGAGGACCTATTAAATGACACTTAAGACACAATGACTGCTATAAAGCGGCGCCGTTTAGGGCCCTTGATTTACAACGCCGCTAAATAAGGGTCTGCTCATCTGGATTCAATTACTACTACGCGCCGTAAAGCGACCGAGCGAGAGGGTAGGTGGGGAGGGGAAAGGGAGGGAGAGAGGGCCGAACGGTCCTGCCTCTCACAACGCCGGGGAGGGTCGAGCGAGGGCTTCTGCGTGGAGACACTCGCTAAAAGCCTACCCTTCGGTAAACAAGGGTGGGGCCAAGTGGGACACTGCATTCCTTCCATTAATATACTTAATAGAAAATGACTTCATGGCCAAAAATTATCTCCGCTTTATAAAATTATATTATTTTTCCATGTGACACTGAATTTTTGTCTAATATTGTGATTCTGTTCACATCGCATTTTTCTTGAAGATCAACTGTTTAATATTTCATTAGGATATGTCAGAGAAACCATCAGAAACGCTTTCTTTCCATTAAATGACACTGTACTACCCGTTCGAGAACTCTCCTGTTTGGAAATCCCCCCTCCCAGACACACACACACACACACACACACACACACACACACACACACACTTTACCCCTTCACCCGTGTAAGGGAAATAAGTTTCAACTGTCTAATTGTAAAAAAATGAAAATATTAGGATGACGTTTATTATTACCATAATTCTTTAATTAAAAGTCACGATTACGCACGTACTTACGAACCGTTACCATGAAGTGAGCGTACTCATTAGAGACAACCTCCTGCAAAAGTAACAGAAGACCCTAAAATATCTGCCTTTCTAGAGCTCGACAGGAGGACCATAATACAAGACCTTTGCTTCAAAACCCAAGATTTAACGGTACATATTTTTGAGTTCTGCACGATCAGTTTGTCAGGGAACAGTCCGTTAAACGGAACCTAGAACTCGGAACATGGCGGAAAGGAACAGTCCGTTAAACGGATCCTAGAACTCGGAACATGGCGAAAAGGAACAGTCCGTTAAACGGATCCTAGAACTCGGAACATGGCGAAAAGGAACAGTCCGTTAAACGGAACCTGGAATTCGAAACACGACGAAAAAAAATTGTCCGTCTTGGGCGTCTTGCAAGCCGCCGAGCGTCCTCACTCGCCGCGCAAGCACCCTCTCGTGTATCCTCACGTGTCTTTACGGCCCGAAGACCTCATTTGGCCGCGCGGCGCTCGCCGCCTACGCCGCCGCTGCGCGAAGCCTGGACGCGCGCGTTCGCGATGACCAAGGGAGCCGCAGTATAATTTCGACGTAATCCGTGAGAGGCGACACCCCCGTCGTTAGCTCCAGGTGACGTCGCGTTGACGAGAAATAAAACTCTCTCGACGGGAGGGGGTTGCGCCCGCTCGCAGGAAACGCTGTTCATAAAGCGACGCCAGTTCTCGCTCGGAGCATAAAACGCCGTGCATAATCCGATATTATTTCCCGACGTTTCCTATTTTGGTTATGCGTTTCTATGCCACTGGTGGTTGTTTCCGCATACCCACTATGTTCCAGAAAGTGGCATCTGCTACAGGAAAGTCAAGTCGTACGTTCGTGAACACACGACTGTAAAAATAATAATAATAAAAAGATATATTATTCTAACGAGAAAGGAACATAAAGTGCTTATTATCTTTAAAATTTCAAAAAGATGAGAAATGCATAAGAAAATAACGAATTCCTGATCTTTCCTTTGCAATGAAGTCTCCTACGATACCTTTATCTCTGATTCTGTAAAATTGAAACATAGTTTCTCAGATAACGAAGTGAAGTACAATATTGACGAGGAATGATATGAATTAATTTATGTAATGAAGCGCCGGAGTAAACGATCACAAAAAGAGGCGTATTCTTCTGCCAATATAATAATCGTAGCATTTAAAACAGTTATGCACATTTGTCGAGACGTAAACTTGGACGGACGTCTGCTGATCCTCATAGAGCATCAGTATTGTGGGTATTAAATCTTATACTGTGAGCTTGGGTCTACAGTATTCAATGTTATAGAAAATGCTGCGCCGATTTAAGTACATGAAAGCAACTCATTTACAATTTTCTGAAAAAGCAGTTCTTTCAGTCTCATGAACGTGTATCAGTGACAAATCAAGTTGAATGCAATAGAAATTCTTCTTCCTCTTCTTCGATAAAAGCATCATGTTTGCTCGATAAATCAATAACAAAATGAGATAATGGTAAAAAGATAATTACATTAAATTCAAACTTCTGGAACGATACTTATTTTTAAGCAAATTATAAATTTATTCATAGCTTCGTGGCAGCTCTTAGTGTGCGAGGCAAGACTATAGTGTGCATTTTCCTTGCAATATCCCAGTACATGTTGCTGTGTGACGATGAGAAAATTCACTTCTTAGGTTGAGAAGACCGGAATACGGCGTGGGATGTCTACGTGGTAACCACACGTACCCTCTTAACCTCACGTCGCCGGCAGGCCTGAGCCCGTTCACGGGACGTGTGCCAAGTACTTACATAAATTAATTCGCCATAACGTCTGAAACACTTGGCGACGCGACCTTATTTCCTGGGCAATCTCGCTCCGTGAGAAGGTCTAGAATCGTAACTCGATTCCCATCGAAGGGAGAAGAAAACGTGACCCTCACTTTCCTACACTTCAACGTGCCACCGTGCTGCGTGAGAGTCATCGGAAACTGAGAAATCCGGGAGCACATCCGTAATCAGGTGTAGAGTGCTTCCTCATCAATCGCATTCCCGGTTCGCAACTCCTTAAAAATAATGTCGTGTTCATCACTCCATAAGAAGGATGTCAATTACGAAGCAATTGTGGTAAAACAGTCCGTGACAACTTTCACAGAAAATAAATCAGATAATAAGCACTTTATGTTATCAAATCCGGAGATAAATGAAGGGATCTTAGGAACATTCTATACATTTAAATAGTATTAAAGCAATGCCCCTAAAAGATTAGGATAGATCAAGAAAAAAGGGTACTCCAAAAGTGAAGAGTTTGAAATATTAGAAGAATTGTAGACATGTACTTTCTATAAGCGAAGGTTTTCATATAATAGACATTCAATTTTTTTGGTTGATTTTTTGTTTCTTTAAAAACCACATAACTGTCGTTTCTTGTATGTTATATATAAATATTGGTAAAAATCAGAGAATTTCAATTTCAAGATATAAAAAATGTTTTAAACAATTCCTTTAGAGGGCAATAGAAGGCAGTTGGAAAGGGGGTGTTACCGAAAAGTTAGCCTAGACTAAGGAAAGAGAAGAAAACTAAGTAGTTGAGAAAGTCTGCGCTCTTTAGCATCACTAGTTCATTACAATTTGGTGCATTAAGAAAAGCGTATCGCATTTCTTCACAGTAGTGTGCATTTGTGACGTTACGTCACCTTCAACAAATAGTATACACAGACGCGTGTCATCCCCGCCACAACTGATTTACCTCGTAAGATTCCTTCGATTTGCGCCGAAACAAAGGACTGAGCGCTGCTCGCACTGACAGGCGCCGTGTGGCGTC
This sequence comes from Acheta domesticus, assembly GCA_031308135.1. Lineage (NCBI taxonomy): Eukaryota > Metazoa > Arthropoda > Insecta > Orthoptera > Gryllidae > Acheta > Acheta domesticus. The sequence goes on along the minus strand of JAHLJT010009419.1, from coordinate 20,261,393 downwards.
AGGTTTTGCGCGCGTTTTCGCTCGGCAAACACTACCGCAATTCCCCAATCAAAACATAAATAAGACTAAATCTTGATACGAAGTATCATGGAAAGACCATCTAAATGCACAAACACATCAAGCAAAAATAAAGATCCTCCACCTGAAACCACTCATTAATTCCAAAAGTAAAATCTCTCTCTCAAGATTGCTATAGCCCTATTCAAACATGTTATCCGATTTATTATGACGTATGCGTGCCCTATCTGGTTAAATGCTTCGAGAACCAACTTAAATCCAAATCGCTCAAAATAAATACCTCAGAACAATTACACAGGTCCCACTAGTTCGTTTGAAATTTACAGTTGCACAGAAAATTAAAATATTCTATTCATTACCTAGATCTCCATTAAATTCTACTGTACATTGAACCAAAACGATCATCTATCCCGTTTTAACCTTGCTCAAATCGCGCACAAAATCACGCATCAGATTCACGCACAAAAATTGAAAACAGCTTCCCAATTCAAGCTTTTTTGAATATATAGTTATAGTTGGAGAATATGTAAGGCGCTTTATGAGCTGTCTTACTGTTCATTAGATAGATTTAGAATAACTTATATTATAAGGTTAACTTAAGACGCCACAAGCTGCACATGTAAAATACTAGTTCTGAGTATATAAATGATATATGATATATGATATATGATAAATGAAAAATGATATATGATAAATGATATATATATTCTGCCACCGGGCAACATCAGCCCAATTGTAGAATAAACCCTATCTATCTATCTATCTATCTATCTAAATCAGTACAACTTCAATAAAATTCCAATTAAAAATGAAAATGAAATGACCACAGCAATTTAATTCACCTCGGGCAAAGTGGTATATTCCGCCCGGCATTCCTCAAAACATTTTGGCAAGAGTGGGCGTGGCTGTCACAGCTCGTACTTCCACATTTACTGGAACTCTTTTGGGCCTTCGCATTCAGGCCTACCTTTCTTCTCTTCTCGCCTTCTCTTCTCGCCTTCTCTTCTCGCCTTCTCTTCTCGCCTTCTCTTCTCGCCTTCTCTTCTCGCCTTCTCTTCTCGCCTTCTCTTCTCGCCTTCTCTTCTCGCCTTCTCTTCTCGCCTTCTCTTCTCGCCTTCTCTTCTCGCCTTCTCTTCTCGCCTTCTCTTCTCGCCTTCTCTTCTCGCCTTCTCTTCTCGCCTTCTCTTCTCGCCTTCTCTTCTCGCCTTCTCTTCTCGCCTTCTCTTCTCGCCTTCTCTTCTCGCCTTCTCTTCTCGCCTTCTCTTCTCGCCTTCTCTTCTCGCCTTCTCTTCTCGCCTTCTCTTCTCGCCTTCTCTTCTCACCTTCTCTTCTCACTCGCCTCCCGACTCTCTTGTCTATGAGGGGTACGGGGTCGTGCAACTCTCTAAAGACGGCTGCACACATTCGCTATTCGGCGCACAGCGAGCAACCGCTCGCCGAATCCCGGGTAGTGTGGATGGGTCGCTTGCTATTTGCCGAGTTGCGAACATTCGGCGCTCGCCCTACCCATCGCGTGTCGGTGAAAGGTAGCGAACATTCGCCGAACATTCAGCTGCTCGGGATCACGCGACTAGTAGCTCGCTGCTCGGCGAATGCCGAATGTGTGGAACGGCCAGAGGGGCGTGTGGTTGAATGAAAGCCGATAGCCTTTTCTCTACGCTAGTTTATTGAAAGGCCGAGTGCGGTGAGGCGAGTGCGTGTTCCAATGCGGCGCGGGGGCGTGTGTTGCAGGCTGATCAAGGACGGGCTCTGCGACCGCAACAGCGCGCCCTCCGTCAGCGCCATCTCGCGGCTGCTGCGCGGCCGCGACGGCCACGACGACCAGAAGCTCAACGACGGTGAGTGCCCGCCCGCAAAGCCACTTGCTCACAACAACACTCTTCGCATTCTTCACTTGCATTCGCATTCTTTCATTTGTTTTTACTTTCTTCCAACCGCTACCGCGATGGAGAGAAAGTTATGTAATGTTGCGCGAAAAAAACGGCGAATTTTCGGCGGAAAAACTCTTATTACAGGGCTCATGCAACGAAATCGTGGATAAATCCAGATGCTAAATTTTGAAAAAAAATATCCTCTAACACGTGATGTAGCCAGAATTCATGATTTGTGGGTTCTTCTTACCGAAAAATTTATTGACGGCAAGACGTCTCCCCGTCTGTGCCTGTTTGTGAAGAACGCGAGCGGCTAAACCGTTCATTTTCCCCAAAATTGATATTCCCTAATCGATCTGGCTGATGTGGCGGCCTCTCGAATTTGAAACTGATGTTTTAATTTTGAGAGGTACTCTACATGAAGCTCCTGAAACATTTTCAGAATTTTCAAAGAAATGGCTCCATCGTTTTTAATTAAATTTTGTTGTTAAGATAGTCTGAAGAATGTTGAAGAAAATGGTGCACGTCTCATGATGGTTGAAAAATCTGATTTTTCAAATATTGAAAAAAATCAAAATGTTTTCGGAGTCTTTCTTCAACCCCAATTATGAAGACACAATTTTTTTTAAATGAAATGTGTTCATGAAAAATAAATCTTCAAATAAGGTCATTTTGAATTTTTTGAAAATATGAATATTTTTTGTGTAATTTGGGGCAGACGGAAGTCGCCCGCTCTTAATTTACTGCGCTTCGTGAACATAAAATGAATGGTGGTGCTACGCAGTTGGATGTCACGTAAGTTAGAAATAGTCTATTATTTCATATTTCATTTTATTATTATTATTATTATTATTATTATTATTTATTTTATTTATATTATATTCATGTTATTTCATTTTAAAATGCGTTCTTTAATTGTGTTAAAGATGAAAACGAATAGATAATTTCGCTTTGCTTAATAAAATGTGGGAATGGAAAGTACTGCATTTAAAACCGAGTAATTTTGATGAATATAAAAATATTATTTTTAATTATTATATTTTTCTATCCATTTTCATTTTCTTGCGGTATCAACATTGATATCTGACAAAATGTGTATCCCATACGAATATCCGGTCATGTTACTTGTGACCCATTGTTGTAACTCCGCACTGACAACAGAAGGCGATAATGATGGCTTCCTTTCGTTCGCGGTAATATAAACTAATACTTTTAGAATATAGTTTTTAATAATTACTATAAAAATGTTTCGACCTTTTTGCATTTCTTTGCCAACTCTATCAGTATAGTATTTATTAACTTTTAATTATTGTACTTTCTCTCATACTGCTAAAGGCAGAATATTGTAAGGTTTAAAAACCCATCTGATATGTTCGTGAATACACTGCATACCTTATGCAATGAATCCAATGCCAGAATATATTTTCATTTGTTGAATATGTTCATTCATTGAAATTGTGGTATAAATAGTATTACCATTACTAAAGGCGAGAAAGTACGAGCTGTTTTTGCACCACTAGTTAATATTAATTTTCTTTGTGAATGTTTTTATATTCTTCACTTATATTCGTATATTTTTATTTATTTTCAATAGGAATTTTTATTGTTGATATGTTCATAATCTTTACTTACATTCGTATATTTTCATTTATTTTTAATATTAATCTTCATTGCTAATAAAGAGAACAGTATTGTTCAGTTATCTTATTTGTTTATTAAATTGAATACTTTGGCCACTATGTGAAAAACAGTAAATGATGGACTAGACGGAAACACCGTTTTTTCGGCTAGTGGGTGCTAGCCAGTTCTGAAGATGATCGTTACGCGATCGAAAATTAACCAAGCCAGTAAACAAGTAACATAACTGTACAATGCTGCACTCTATATTCATTTGGACATAGTAGATATCAACCTCTAACTACTTAACAATTCTCGTTAGTAATTTGTTTCCCCTTTCGTGCTAGATTCACGTTTAAATAGACCAATGCTTAAATGTGTCTGGGTGTCTACCGCACGTTATCTAGCCCATTTCGAGAAAATGCCGACTTCTTTCTGCCTCTAATTTTAACTATACTGTGTTAAGAAAGATAAATTATCAAAGTAAATCTTAAAGCAGAATGCCAAATACGTTACGAGATTTCTATTGTTGAGTGGACAAAATTATTTAAGAAATTGCATCACTTCAATTATATTAGATTTTTATATTTCTGCGGAGAGTTCAGCCAGCCACGCCAGCATCCTGGTGTTAAAACCCGAATACAGTAAGTTCTGAACCAGTTTATTGTGTGGAACGAAGCAAAGTCAATTAATACGGCATCCACCCTTCCACCATCAATCTTATCTGCCATGTCTTAAAAACGATGATAATTTCTGATTCTCGCAGGAAAAACATTCCATAAACCATATTATTCCTGAAATACCCGTTCTTTTTTTCTCATTCTTGTTTAATGGAGCTAGAAATCAAATGTTCCATTAGCTTACATACATCTGACGTAGACTCACCGCTTATGATTTGCTAAAACAGTTTGGTCACAAAATTAGTACAACAGTACTAGATTCCATTCTTCGGGCACGCTTGAATCGTTCATTGAAGCCTGAAATTTTATCCGATACAGTAAAATTGTTTCTCCACCGAGTTTAATTAGTATATCAGTTGAAATGGCATCTGGAGCCCGTTACTTTCTCTTCATTGATTTTATTCATTTCTGCAAAGTATATACATCTAAATTAAACTTATTCGATAAGTTTCTTCGATACGAGTGTGGTGAGATGCAGTTTTAAAAACGGAATTGAAGTATATGTTAAATGCGTTTGCTTTTGCCGAATCATCTGTTAGCAAGATATTATTAGTATCTCTAACAGTCGGAATTTCTTCGTTAGTTCCTCTTCGTCTTCGATCATATTTGTAAAATTCTTATCAATTATTTCCCTTCCCGTTGAGTATTTGCGTTAAATCAATGTGGAATTTTCTTTTCCCGCTCTACTTCTTTCAAATAAGCTCGAAAATGTGACTTAAAATTTTCACTCGATGACTATTATTGAAGGTCTTTCTTTTTAACTCTTTATAAGTCTAATATTCATGAAATACTCATGATCTGATTTTTCTTTGTATTTTTCACGACACAAACGTTTGCAACGCATTTTCTCGAACGCATTCTAAATTTCATTGGAGTACTTCCCTTCATTTGCATTGAAACGCATAACACTAACTACCTTAGACTTCATTCCCTGAAACTTCAATATCCTTCAGAACACAATGCGCGGCTCATCGAACTGCTGAAAGACGAGAGTTAATTCCACAAATCGTGCAGAAAGATTAAAGTTTGCTTCCCTTTACTACCTACAAATAAACCTGAACAACGATAGTAATAGTAATGTAAAGGTTAAGTTTATTAGGATCTAAAGAACTTCAAAAGGTTTTGTTTCTGCATTGAAATTTTCTAGTTTCGTTAGTGAACAATTGTTTCCCATTAATAGTTGGAGAAAGATTCAAAGTGTCCTGTACTGTCAATATAGTATTTGACCTGACTACCCCAAACTGCGCACGCCGTCGTTCATTGGCTCGCTCTCGCGGCGGCGGGCGCGCGCGGGGGATTCGTTCGTTTTGGGTCGTTCAGGGAAGATCTCGCGGCCGCGACCACATCAACGAAGACATCGCGTGAGGTCCCTCGAGTCCCGCGGTTCTCATTGGCCGAGACGCTCCTCGCGAGCGCTTAATTGCGTCCATTAGCTCAATGTGCCGCTCCATTGGTCCCATGCAATGGAGGACTCGCCGCCGACGCCGCTGCAACGCGGCCTTTCGCCGGGGCTAGGACCACCACGAACTGCACTCAGTCAGGGGCTATCAACTCCCCAATGAATTCAACTATTATACCCACCACAAAAGTAACTTTGATTATTCAAATACAAGTAAAAATATAGTTTTATAATTATTAATCGCCTGCTTTCGACAGCTTTGTCGTCATCAGTTTCGACAAAGATGGTTGTTAATAATTATTCACTCTACCTTCCCCTGCAAGCAGTTTATTAACTATACATCGACTATAGCAGAATTTCTGTCTGTAAGAATTTTTCCTTAAGATTGTATTTTATTTTGACCCTGTTGTACCGTTGGCTAAGGAATCAAGAGAATTTATGTCCAAGATGAAATTCAAGTAAATAGAGTTATAACCTTGTCTTCACACATATGTCATTCATTGAGAAGTACCCGCATTCCAAAAAAGATGAGTTCAGAAGAGCAATTCTGATTTCATATTCAGCATCAGTTCAATCAATGGAAATTATTAACTTAACAAAATTAAACTTTGCTAGTATAACCCACATTCTGAACATCATTTGAATTACGCATCACCACAATTTCCACTAAAATAAAACATTAGCAATCCTGATATCACTTTATCCCAGTAGTGTCATGGTCTTCTACTGGTGGCAGTGGTCGTCGTGGCACGGTAGCATGCCACGAATTTCTCTGCGCAACTAGCGTCGGAAAAAGAAACTATTAGTAAGCCAGCCTTTTTACAATAGAGATGGCGTTGTCTCTGGTGGCGGGGTAATGAAATGCGTGGAGGGGCGATTTCGTCGTGGCGCTCGTGTCATCGACCTTGACAACACTGACTTCTCCCCTCGATCCCACCGCCACGAATCCTTTGGCCTCCCGCAGGAAGCCCCCACTCGCGTCCTCTCGACCTCCTCCAATAAAGACGACAAGAGCGGCGCGGCGCGGCGCGGGGCTTGGCAACGGTAGCCGCTCCAATTGAATCCGCATTCAGCAACCGCTCATCAGCCCATTGACATATTAGCTCCTCGCGGCCGCCGCCGCCGCCGCCGCCGCCGGAGGAGGAATGACTCGGCATGGCGCGTGTTGAGCACCGCCCTCGGTCCTAATGGACGCGCCGCGCCGCCCGCCCGCGCGCCCGCGCCGTGTAATAAACGTTTTCTATTAACGGCGGCGTCGTCTGCGGCGGCGAAACAGAAACCCGAAACCTCGTTACGATGCGCGGCACAGCGCACCGCGGGGCGGGACGAAGCGGGGCGGGGCGGGACGGGACGGGGCGGGGCGGGGCGGGACGGCGCGGGGTGGGCGGTGCGGTGCGGAGCGGGGCGGGGCGGGGCGGGCGCACGGCGGGGCGGGGCGGGACGGCGCGGGGTGGGCGGGGCGGAGAGGGCGGTGGTCGCGGGGCGAGGCGGGGTGTGCGTGGGGCGGGGCGGGGCGGCGCTGGGCGGGGGTCGCGGGGCGGGGAGAGTCGGGGCGTGCGTGGGGCGGGGCGGCGCGGGGTGGGCGGGGCGGCGCGGTGCGGTGCGGTGCGGGGCGGGGCGGGGCGGTGAGGACCGGGGTCACGGGGCGGGGCGAGGCGGGGCGTGCGTGGGGCGGGGCGGCGCGGCCTGGCGACAGTCGGCCGGGTCGGGGGTGGACGCGCGGGGCCCGCGCCCTGTCATTTCGCACTCGGCGGCGGCATCGCGTGGGGTCGTTATGACCAACTCCTGAAATTATAAAGCCCCGCCGCGGGTCTTTATGGGCGCGCGTTAAACCTGCGGGCCAGCCCACCCGGCGGAGAAGGCGGCGGCGGCGGCGGCGTCTGGGCGTTGAGGGCGAAGGGGGCGACGAGGGCGGAGGTGGCGGCGGCGGGGACAGATAAGTTGACGGATGTAAATGAGAAGAGGAGCGAAGAGAAGAGGAGTAGGATGGATCCGAGGGAGAGACAAGTGTGGAGGGGCATCAGGGGGGCAGAGATAAAATTGGACATGACAATGCAGGTGTTACGAAGCTGAAAGACCGAGTAGAAATTGGAGAAATGGACCGGATAGTATTAGAGATCACACAATTGTCGGTATCACAGAAGTGAGACCGCTAAGGGAAAGTTAACGAAAGAGGTGGGCTGGAATTAGACGGTCATGGGTAAAAGAGCAATCGGAAGGCGAAGGTATGAAAGTGAAGCCGATGGAAATTAACAGAGACCCGGAGAAAGACAAAGATGTAGGGCGGAGACGCTGAAGCTGGACTGGAATGAGAGCGAAAAAATATTTGTGCGTTTGCGCCTATCTAATGCTCGGCCTGAACCTCTAGTTTCTGCTGGTCATCTGAGATCGATTTTGCAGTGAATGAAACTTCGTCGAACAGCCTGTCAGTTGTCGACCTCTGAGACTTCGCGTCCTGTCTCCGGAGTGATCCCAATGCCTGGAGATAAGAATTCAAAGTTGCCATCTTCCGGAGACAGGCGCAATATCCCGGATCTCCAATACCTCTCATGATGCCTCTCGATTTTGGTCCCCTTTTACTCTCTCGTATACGTACGAGTACACGGAAAATATACGTAGAATAGAGAAAGTTATGTAATGCTGCGGCAAAAACCGGCAATTTTTCGACAGAAAAACTGGTATTGTGATGCCTTGATATAGAAAAAGTGGGTAAATCCTCTTCTAATATGTAATAAATTACTCCCTCTAACACGCTATGTGGTTAGATTTTACGAATAGTGAGTGCTTGATAATCAAAAGTATTTTTTTTCAAATGTCCTTCTGTCCGTCCGTCAGTCTATTGTCCGCCAACACTAGCGCCTAAACTATTCATAGGATTTTTCCAAACTGAAAATTTCCCGGTGGACTCACTCGAAGCTCTGTGATTTTGAATAACATTCTTTATTTTTACGTTACATGAAACCTTGGAACATTTTCAAAATTTTATGAAAAACAACGCTTATTAAGGTGGCATAGGTCCGATTATCACTGTTAATTCTGTATTTTCAAGAATTACAATTGATTTTTTTTTCCGCAGCTTCCTCCAACTACCAATATTAAAGATATAGATTTTTTCTTCAAATCAAATTGTTTTCAATAATTAATTCTTTCATTCATATCCTGTACATTTTTTTAAATTTTTAAGTTTTCGCGCAATTTGTGTGAAATATTGGTAATTTTAAAAATATCAAAAACAAGAATTTCTCAAAAATAGCTTCAATTTTTTTCTTTATACTTATTATTTTTTTCTTTATAGGTAGGGGTGGCGCTAATGTGCTGTAACTCATAGCGTGTACGGCCGTTTTTTTCTAATTGGGGTAGGCATCGAAATACGGCGGTATTAGTTACGATCTCCGACCCTAGGTATACAGCACCAGACAAAATTTAAAGTGACGCTTATCTTATCAGAATTAAATTTTGCCGAGAATAAACTATGTGATATTAAAAAGTTTCTTGAAAGTGCGGCAGTAGCAATGGATGGTGTGGATTTTCGCACCCTCAAGAAATCTACAACCCTCAATCGGATTTCATCCCGCGCATCGGAATTCATGTAACCCCCTTGCCCCCCCTCCCGCCACAACCATTGGGTCATGGATCATTTATTATAGATAGATAGATATTTATTTCCGCACATAGGTTTATGCAACCTGGTGGCGGAACACTAAAATTTACATTATTATTAAAAATTACATATTATAATTAAGAATTAAATACAATGTAACTTAAAATAATTTGAAGACCGTATATTAATAATAATACTATGATAACAGTGATGACAAAAAAGGCTTAACAACAATAACCGCATTAATTCTTCATTTTATGGTGGTCTTCTACAGATATTTTACATCAATGAAATACACGACTTTATCAATGAATCGATAATTTTTTCCGTCAACTACTCCTCGTCCGCTGCCAGAAGCGGGCTCGCAAAGTCCGCACTCGCATCCGTGTGTTGCCCAACACGGCCGTGGGCGGCGCATGTGTCGGCCTAGGCACAAACGACGGAGGCCTCCGCGAATAGACCGGTGGCGAACTATGGAGCGCCAGGAATGTGAGGATTGCATTGCGCGCGGGAGGGCGGTTGCGCCAGGAAGTAGCCATCAAAGCGCCGCCGCGCCGGCCGCAAACACGCAGCCTGCAGTTCCCTCCGGCATTCGCGACTTGTATCGGGGCGTTCCTCATTCAACAACTTATTTCCAAAGAGACGAATCCCCATTTCCGTCCGTTTAACGAATCAATAGATTCTTAAGATGCTTCTCCATCATGCTGTCCAACATTACTTTCAAAAATGGTGTTAATCGTTGAACTTTAATCCCATCTTGTACTTTAAGGCTGAATTTGAATACCTTCACTTTACGAAAAATTGTATTTCTTGGAAATACGGAAGGGGGAATTTCTTGAAAATACTTTGAAAATAAAGCTCTTCAATTGCGTGGGAGCTCTTAGATCCTTAGCTCAGTGAATAGTGTTAGAAAATGCCCTAACGGAAGATGACGGCTTTGTATTATTGTAAGAAACCGTGGAACACAACACCCGTACGTGTGCTACTACTGAACAGGGAATTATTCCCCAGGTCGGCAACAAATGGATTTAAGACCAAACAAAAATACAAGTTCTCCGAATTATGACCTAAGGGAAACCGCAGATGCACATGCATCTCGCAAACAATTTACAGTACACAGCAACATACTCGTACAGTACGTTACAGTCGTATAACTGGAAAACGATGCGTTCTAGGCCCTTAACAACAGATGTTAAAATTCTTCAAGGAACACTAGTTGTTTCTCGTACAGTAATTTAAAAAGTGAGACCTTTTTGGACGATCTATTTCATTTTCGAAGGGTACCCCCTACCCCCTACCAGAGACTCCGAGTGGAAGTCCCAAGTGGAAAACAATGATTAACAGGGCGGAATGTTCGCGTAGGTCCAACTAGTCTAATATCACTGAATATTCAAATAATATTATTAATTGGGAACTAATGTTTTTTCAGTATTTTAGTAATTTGGCAAGATGGCATTTCACCACATAAACGAAGTTTCATAGTTTGGGGAGATGCGTCAGAGACTGCATTTCGGACATCGATGTACTGTGCGTTTCTTGCAATCCCCGAGTTTCTCTTAGTCTTACAGTCGCGTTCACCAGTGAAATTATTCTCTACCACTTTATGCAAGCACACCATATAATTTTTCCTTTTCTATTTTCAAATTTTGCTTTCTTAAGTTGCTTTATGCTTCATTACTACATTACTTCATTTAAATTATTATGTTTCTTCATTACTATAAACAATATTTTAATTTCATAATTTCTGCACAGTGAGTTGTTCATTTCAGGTTTTCCCTTCTTTGATTTTTTTCCATGAATGTCATATTTCGACTTGTTTTTGTAAATACCTCCAAAATAGCAAACTTACTTGAGATATATAACTTGTCTGTAGCTCAGGATACTTTCAAGTTCAATTATTCAAAGAAAGTGTTTTCTAAGATGAAGTCATAATCGTTGTATGGCTGTTAACTTCAACGAGACTTAGCCGAAGCATCAAAGAAATCTCTTTTCCTCTGACAGAAAGCAATTGATCTTATATTCAGAGAAAATTACGCCATCAAAAGCCTACAGCATGAAACATTTTACTTTTTGTCAATCTTTTGGAGACTTCGAAACGGAAGAGATGTAAAGTCTCTTTGATCTCTTCTACTAAGATTATGAAAGCACTTCAAAAGTTATTATTACAGATCACATTCCACTTTATGTTCCCATTACATTGAAGCAGAATCAAAGGTTTTCAAAATTAGAATAGATTAGAAGCTAGTTTTATTAATACTCATTTGGACTAGAAATAGGAAACTGGTATAATTTGTTCACAAAAACTATCTAAACTATTTTTACAACTAAAGAAACAACCACACATTTCCGTTGACACGGGGATATCAGAGTGTTTTCGAAGCTACGTGATATTTATTGCATAATATTTATTTTCTCATTATGTAGATACTCGTAAAAATATTACCAAATTTTTTTTTCCTGAAAAAAAAAATTTAAGTGGCAAACGAAGAACAATATTTGAAGGAAAGTTACCTCCTTCGACTATGGATATTACCGCAGCGGAGTGTCGGCGATCGATGTTGGTCTACCTCAAGGGTCAAAGTAAGACAATATTTAAGGGGGAACATTTTTTAAAAGAATATACAAAATATGTATTATGAAATTCATTACTTTAAAACGAATTACAAAATTAATGTAATTTACTTTCAATTAGAATCTTTATATTATAAACTAATGAAATAAAACACAAAGATATTGCAACTCTTCCTACTAGTACTATTTTCTTTAACATAATAGATTAAATTTAAACTACGAAACACCGTTTAAAATTTTATATTAGAAAGATAACGTTTAATATTTAAAAAATTTAAAAAATGATTTTATCACACGAGGAGACGACAAAATTGCCATAATTTCGGAAACAAACCTACAATGTCGCCGAGTCCCCCGCACCGATTGTGTTCATATATCTTCTTGAGGACGAGGTGGATAACGAGCAGGAGAGTAGAAAAGATAGTGGAAAGGGGTAGAACTCGGAGAAAATCTGCCACCAACAGTCTTTGTCCCCCAAAATTCCATTTGGGTTGGAGGGGGAATCCAGTGGTGGAAGGCTTGCCAATCTTACCGCTACATCAGAGATAGCCCTAACTCACAAATAATACTATCATTTATAAAGCATGCTTATAAAGTGAAGCATCCTCCAAACTAATGACCTCTAGTCAAAATAATGGTTTTGAAAAAGAAACACAAATAAAGTTTGTAACAATTTAATGGTAGTTTGCACAAATTAATTTGAAAATCTTCTGAAATAATGAATTCTCAGACAAGACACGTAATTCTTGAGATACATATATTATATCAACAAATTATAACATATTTTCATATAGTGCTGTAAGGGTTCTTTTGTTTTCAAAGAAATTGAAATAACCCAAAAATTATTAGTACAATGCAATACGAGACGTAGAAAACTAAAAAAATGGAACAAAAATTTTGATGTAAAGCAGACTTTTCTAAATTAGGTACTCGTACTTTAAAATTCATTCAATCTACTGAACTGAGAGTGACATGAAAACTTTCTTTTTGAGAAATAGATCATTTCAATGATTTCTTCACCGATACCGGTCACTGGAAATACAATAAACAAGCACAGCCACAATTTTAGAGCAACATACGCCATACACGCAAAAAGTTGGTTGATACGCACCAACAAAAAAAATTAACTTCGCGCCCGCAACTGTTGTGTATCAATTTTCACAGACCACAGAACCATCTACGGTTTATTTAAAAAAATATTCCGGCGAAAGGGTCCAGTGAGCCAACATGTCCCTAATCAGGGCAACGCTTCAATTACGCTTTACAAGAGGGTTTTAATCTCGTACATTTTCAAATGGGAAGCGCCGTGGCCACGTCTTCACCTGTGAGCGCCCCCAGGGGCCAGACACGAAGAGCGTATTCCGCCGAGCAGCTCTAATGACGGGGGCCGCGCGTTGCCAGGAAGCTCCGCTTTGTTTACGACGTGAGAGCTGCCGCTGATGGGCGGCGCCGGGCAGGCGGGCGGACGGGCGGGCGGGCGGCAGAAAAAGCGCATGCTAAAAAGCGTTGCACGGATACGCGCTGCGCCGCACAGCACGCAAGTGGGTATTACTCAGCCAGCAACGCCCCATTTCGTACCTCGTCGTCGGGTTTATTAACGCCTTACGCCAGTGGTGTCGAGGTACTTCTCTGGTGGCAGTGGCACTGCGTCGTGGCACCGTAGCACATGCCACGAGCTTCTCTGCGCCACTAGCGTCGGGAAAGAAAACTATTAGTAGCCCCGCCGTTTTACAGTAGGGATGGCGTTGTCTCTGGTGGCGGGGTGATGAAATGCGTGGAGGGGCGATTTCGTCATGGCACTCGTGCCATGGACTTTCACTCGTGGTATCGACCTTGACAACACTGGCTTACGCTGTGCACACCACTGGCCGCGATCGAGACGTCCGCTATTTAAGATTAGTAGTCGCGGTAGGTCCCTAGGTTCAATACCGTTTAACTGATCCTTGAACGACCAGTCTCTGCTGAGAATTCCAGAGCTGTTTCCGTGCATTTTCTCCTATCAATTCCAGCACGGATGTCGAAGTAGTACTTCAAACAAGCGAGACATTGGCTGCGTGCGATTCTTCCTTTCTCAGTTTTGTTCCTCGTCGTTCATGTTTAGTAACACATGCCCACAACACCTCCAGCAACAACATACTCCGTATCAGAAGCCTCGTAGACAGGAGGATCTAGGTTTGAGTTCGGGCAGAGCGCTGAATTTTCGAAACCATCTATATTTAAGATGACTGAAAATGTATTTTTCTTTCCGACAAAATTCTACTATTTACCAGATGAACTTTAAAGATAATATATTTCGTTTACAGCTAATTCATAAATAATTTAACATGAATGGTGAAATACAACCCACACAATGTACTAGCAGATCATCTGCGAACAGAAATCACACTACAAAAGTCAACAATCGTCGCAATGATTGATTTACTTCGTGACGAACAATCACAAAATTCCGATTATCCATTAAATTCGAAGTTTCTACTGAATAGCCACGCTCTACGCAATTTCATGACTTTAACCATGACAATACCTGGCCACTTAATAGCAGCCAAAAAAC